>BSBK01001414.1:0-62500 GCA_027943335.1 Chamaecyparis obtusa
ATATATATATATATATATATATATATATTTTATTAATTTAACTATTTAGTTATTATGAGAATAATTATAATCTAACTTTATATATACATATATATTAATGTATATAGTAATATCAATTATTATATATATATGTGTGTGTGTGTGTGTGTGTGTGTGTGTGTAGATATAATAAATCATTTCTCACAATAATCATATAGTCAATATTATAAATTTGAGCGATGCTACATACATCAACAGTCTTCCATAAGACCTAGGAGATGTAGGAAGATCAGTCATGGATGCCAATGTATCTAATTTGTATTCTCTCATTCATGTATCTTTGATTTGTAGCCTCTTTAAAAAATATCATAATATTTGACTTAGAAATTTTTGATTCTTAATCCTTTGAGGCCTCTTTGTTCTGTGGGATCATGGTGTCATTATTTTTCATTGTGTTGCAAGAGTAACTGGCATCTGTTGGTATGGTGACTTCTATTATATTGTATGGAAACTTTACACACTGGTGATACGGTTGATGGGACAACCTACATGTCATGGATCCATGGCCTTCCTAGTAAGATGTTATATGCTAGAGGTAGATCCAAAACTTGACAAATGAAATCTTTCTCAATGGGTCCTACCCTAATAGGTAATACAACCAATCCTTTTAATGATCTTTCTTCTTCGTCATATGCTTTGATTATTATATTTCTCCTTGGATCTATAGCATGTTACGAGAAACCCAATGCTTTGACCATATTGAATGTACATATGTTCAAACTTGTGCCTCCATTTATCAAGACACGCTTAACTCGGTGTTTATGGATCAAGACTTCTATATTCAAGGGTTGATTATGCGAGTGATTCAAGGATTTTTCATCTTTTTCAGAGAAAGATAGATAGTCTAGGGAAGTCAAATGACCAACCATAGCTTAGAATCGATCTATATCTAGGTCTTTTAGAACATTTTATATAGGTAGGGCTTGTTTAAGGATCTCTTTGTGCATAGGATATATCGTTAGAAATTAAAAAATGGAGATTTGAGTAGATGTGTTTTATAATTGATCCACCAAGTTGTACTTAGATGTTGATGATGAAGGTACCAGTTGCTTTGATATAGAAGGTTTTGATATTGAAATGACCAGTTGTTTTGATGAGGAGGTAACTCCATTTATAGTGACCTTGGCTTGACTCCTTGTGATGGTATTGGAAGATTCAACTTCTTCTCTTCATCTTTGATGACAATAAAATTCATCTATTGTTCAACATCTGATTCATCATCCCATTCTAGTTCTTGATCAAACATGGGATTGTCATAAGTTGTAAGAATCTTGCTAGTGGATTGATCATTGATAGATTGTTTGCTAGTTTCAATCATGTGTATCACATTTTCATTGTCAATATAAGTGTAGTTAATCTTATTACCCTTGGTATTGGAACCTTCACCTTTCTCACAGTGAGGTAGTGGTTCTTTCAAATCTTTGTAATCATTGTTGGATTGGTGGCCATCAACTTTGATTTTATCATTGTAGTTAAATCTTGGATCACATGGTTGAGTTTCATGCATTCATTCATCTTGTGTCCTTTTTTTCTATGGTAACCACATAAATGGTCATCACTCCACCACTTTGGTTTAATTTGTGGTTCCCACGGTCTCGATTCCAGCAAGGTTATGATCTTATGTTAATCATACAAGATGACATAGTCACATAAGAACAATTGAGGCTTATAGCCCTATGAAAATAGGCATAAGATATATTCATCCTTTGAGACTTTAATCTCAAGAAGGATTTTGATTATAATGGGTTGGATAACTAGCTTTGCTTGTTCCCACTTAGGTCATTTCATGATAATTTCTTCTCAATGGCAGGCCCGCTACAAGGTGAACATGAAAAGGAAATAGAGAAAGATTAAAGATATCGATTTCTAATTTTCCTTGTACAAAAAGAGCATACTCTTCTATTTTAATGGTTCCCTCAAATACATCATAAAAACATGTTCATTTACTATATCTATTTCTAATGATCAATTCAACAAGTCTAGGTTTCTGATGTTAGATAATTGAGAGGGGGGTGAATTAGTTAAGTCTAGCTATCCTATAGTCCCTAATACTCCCAGATGTATATATCAAAACTTTCAAATCAATTAATCAACTCGGTAAAATATCAATTGTTCCTTTCTCTTCATATATCGATTACAAGTAAATTAAGTACTGTGTTTACCGATCTATCTAGTTATAGTAATGTGTAAAGTAAAATAACAAGTCAACACAACCATACACATATAACACATAGATTTTTAACTTGGAAACCCTGTTAGGGGAAAAATCACCTGGGACCGGTAACCCAAAATAATTCACTCTTCTGAAGTGAGCTCGGTTAGGAGCCAACCATGTTAAAGGTTACAAAACACACTGAGGTGTGACCTGGTTAGAGGATTTATTACTAACAGTTCTCCCTTGACCAAACATTCAATATGGGTTCAACAATAAAACAATCAACATTCATTGAATGTCATATTGAAATATAAAGATGGCTAAGTCCAACTCGGTTAAGAGATTTATCTATAGCAATGGTTAAACTAATACATTAATGATCTGGTTCAAATACAACTTGATTTGTAGATTTTCATATCTATGTTAAGCTCAAAAATAATGTTGATCAATAATCAATTCAATATCTTTATTTTCTCCAACTCTATTTTTCTCGGTAATAGCTCTCTTTGTCGCTCGGTGTTGTCTGCAGATTTTCTCAGTTCTGTCTTCAACCAGTTTGATCAGTGTTGCATAAAATCAATATTTTCACGCGAATTCTCCTACAACATTTAGACTCAATAATGAATCTTATGTCTCCTTATATAGACATCATAAACCATTTTATTTTCATCCATAGATTTTGCCTCTTTAACCTTCCTCGGTAGTTGTGTCAATAACACATTTCATTCTCCTTCATTTGATCATCTTTGAATTTTGTCAATCATTTGATCAAACATTACCTTTTACCTTGAAATCATAAACAATTATCCAACTCATCATTTTTAGTCATCAATCAAAAGTTCCATTTATTTCTTTCACTCGGTCAATACCGTATTGCATTGGTGATAACTAGCTCAGTTAATATTATACTTGGTATACTCTACACTTGCTCGGTGTATACAAAATTCTTCATTTACCGACCACATAAAATTGTTCAGTCTTGATCTTTAATACATAATAGATTCATGTAATACCATCAGATAACTAACATAATGTCATAGACTCATCAATAAGTTATCCAATGTATACCATGTCCATATCCTTCTTATCCATCTCAACTTCATGTAGATATCTCTTTCCTTTACCATTTTCCTTCTTAAGATGTTTGTAACCATCATGATAAGTACAGTCAAAACTAGTTGACATCAATGACAATACATCAATTGATTTAATTATCTTCATAAACTTTAGTAGCTCAGTGATCATCAATCACTTCTCTTTCATATATTCATTCCATTGTCAAACTTTCCTCAAGATATTCAATCAGTTGTAGGTTGTCAATCTCTCCCTTTGGCATTGATGGCAACACAATATGAAATATGCCATAGAATACCAAACATTTGTTCTGCAACTCTGTAAGCAAATGTTGTAACTCGGTAAGCTCTCCCTAGCTTGTACATTTAGTATATTTAATCACTACACAACATCAATACTCTCCATGCAATCTCTCCCTACAGATTTGATCTTTTCTCCTTGTGTATGTATTTACTTCTCTCCTATTGTCTTATCTACCCGTAGATAGATATTTCATTGACTCTTCTCTCCCTTTGACAATAATTCCAAAAGAAAATAAATATCTCTTCAATAGTTGAAATATTATCTCTGGTGTTCGGTTCAGATCAAGTACCTTTCATGTACCGATAGGAAGTGTTAGTTTGTCTTTCATCTTTTAGCTTTCACAACCTCAGGAAACCTAAAGTGTGAACATTATGCATCAACATCATTTGATATTTGGATAAAGTATAGGTTGATGCAACCTCCTAATCACCTTAGTGACCAATAGATAGGGGATGGACCCCTAGTATAGTCCTCAAGTACTCAAATGTATCCTTAGGTAAGGGTTTAGTAAATATATCAACAAGTTATTCTTATGATTTCACATACCCAATTTCACGTGTTTTTCTTATACTCGTTCTCTCAAGTAGTGATACTTTATAGATATATGTTTTGTCTTTGCATGCATCATCAGATTCTTAGAAATGTTTATAGCACTAGTGTTATCACAATATATTATCACTGGGTCAGTGATCTCTTCTTTCATACATGCCAAAAGTTGTATCTAAGCAATGTTCAAAAAATTAGTAGCAGCAACAACATAATATGCTTCTACAGTAGATTGAGAAATGCATCCTTATTTCTTGCTTATCCAAGTAACTAATCTTTCTCCCACAAAGAATGCTCCACCAATAGTGCTCTTTTTATCATCAATATTTCCAGCCCAATCTGCATCTGTGTAAACTTTTAGTTTGAAATTGCTTTCTTTCTTCTACCACAAGCCATGGTTTTCAGTGTTCTTCAAGTATCTCAAAATTCTTTTTACAAAAGTTATATGTGATTCTTTAGGATTAGCAAAAAAATCTTGCTACAATTCCAACTGCATGTGTAATATATGGTCTACTATGCACAAAATACATCAACTTACCAATCATCGATCTATATAGTGTTTGATTTACCTCAGTTGACTGATCATCCTTTGTCAATTTGCATCCAGTGACCATAGGTGTTCCAACTAGTTTTGAATCCTCCATACCAAATGTCTTCAATACTTATTTTATGTACTTTCATTAAGTAATGTATATGCCTTCATCTTGTTGGAAAATTTGCAAGACAAGAAGGAATTTAATCTCTCCAAATATTGACATTTCAAATTCTTTTCTCATTTCATCAACAAATGATTTGCATAGATTATCATATCCTCCAAATATGATATCATCAACAAAAATTTCAGCAATAATAATCTTATCATCAACTTCACCTTTCAAATACAAATTGTTGTTCTCGCTTGTTCTAACAAATCCAATACTGATAAGGTAGGAATGCAGTCTTTCATACCATGCTCTCGGTGCTTGTTTCAATTCATATAGTGCTTTGTGCAATTTACATACCATATTCTTCTGATTAGGATCAACAAACCCTTCAAGTTGTTCAATGTATACTTCTTCTTCAAGTATTCCATTAAAAAATGCAGATTTAACATCCATTTGATAAAATTTAAATCCTTTGTAAGGAGCATAAAGAAGTAATATTCTAACTCCTTCAAGTCTACCAACTGGTGCAAAAGTGTCACCATAGTCAATACCTTCTTCTTGTGCATACACTTTGCATACAAGTCTTGTCTTATTCCTAGTGACATCTCCATTTTCATTCAACTTGTTTCTGAATATCCATTTGGTTCCAATTACATTCTTATCTTTCAGTCTTCTTATCTTTCAGTCTCAGTACCAATGTCCATGTTTTGTTTTTCTATATCTTCTCAATTTTCTCATTCATGGCCTTAACCCATTCATCATTTTCAAATTTATCTCTAATAGCTTTAGGTTCAAATTCACAAACTAAGCATGTGTTGTTTCTCAACTTACTTCGTGTCATCATGCCAACTTTCTTATCTCCAATAATCTAATTTTGTGGATGATGTTTCCTTACATATCTTGCAAGTACAGGTTCATTTCTTTGTTCTTCATTGTGTTCTTCACTCGGTGTAGGATCATGATGAAGGGTGCTCCCCTTAATACCGCAAACACACAACAGAAAAAGAGAACAACAACAATTTGCAAAAATAGAAAATGTGCTTCTTATTATCTCCACAAATGTGGAATTACAAACTTTTAGAATTACAATATGCAAAGCCACATGGGCATCTTCCTTACAATATTCTGTAGGACAAAGCCTTGAATCATTACCCAAATCTACCCAGAACTGTCCCGAACTGCCTAAGACAACACTACAGCCTTCCTTATATAGGCAATTTTCCACCGCCTGGGAAGGTTCCAGAATTTTAGACAACAAGGCCGACCAAACTTAGAATTATTTTATTTTAAAATTTATTACATCAAAGTCGGCTCAAAATAATTTTTGAAACCCAAATAGAAATTTTGAAGGAAAATCATTTTTCACCATTTCAGGTGACCCAACTTCCGAAGACCATAAGTCATCGCCAATTGACCTGATTGACTATTATAACCCTATTCCGGAAAGGCCACAAAGTGCTCTACAAGCTTAACTTGTGCAAACACTTGTCACCCAAATTTTTGACCTCATTCAGGGCCTCTAAAGCCTTCAAAACTAAGTTCAAAGTTTCTGTACCCTGTTGCCAATACCGAAAATCTTCAATATCTACAAAGCTAGACTTGATCTATCAATGAAACTTTACTGGCAGGCTGATATGACCAAAATGAACCTCCAGGGAAGAAATCAAAACATTTCGAGATCGGATGACCAACCTACTAAAAATAGCAAGTTTCCATAAATAGCAGCTCTGCACAAGATAGCCCTTATTGAATACAAAAATAGAAATATAACCTCCAGGGAAGAAATCAGAACATTTCAAGATCGGATGACCAACTTACTAAAAATGGCAAGTTTCCATAAATAGCAGCTCTGCAAAAGATAGCCCTTATTGAATACAAAAATAAAAATATTTTTGGGTGATGCAAGATTGCTCTTACACCCAGGATGCTCCTGCATCAGATCATGATCTTCATCGGTAATTATTTGTTGATTCTCGGTCTGTAAAGACTGATGCTTGGTAGCATTACCCTGTTGCTCGGTAATGCCAGGTTGTTACTTAGGTAGAGTGTTAGGTTGCTTAATGTAAGTAAATCTACCATAATCTTTTGGTTCCTTTTTGCTTTCTTCATCATTTTTCTTAGCAAATTCATCAACTCTCACATTTGCACTTTCAATCATCTTGTTAGTAGCCTTATTCAAACATTTGAAAGATTTGTTTTTAGTAGAATATCCTAGGAATATTCCTTCATCATAGTTTGAATCAAATTTATCATTTCTATCATCTTTCAGAATGTAACATCTACTTTCAAATATTTTGAAATAACTTAAATTTGGTCTGTAACCATGCCATAATTCATAAGGTGTCTTGTTCGAATCTTTCTTCAGTTGAAGTTGATTCAATGTGTATACATAAGTACTAATAACTTCTCTCCAGTATATATGTGCAACATCTTTTTCAATCATTAGTGTTCTAGCACAAGCAACAATAGATCTATTTCTCCTTTCAACAATCCCATTCTGTTGTGGTGTCCTCGGTGTAGAAACCTATCTCTTAATTTCATGCTCATTACAAAAATTAGTGAACTCATCAGAAATAAATTCACCACCTCTATCTGATCTCAAACATTTTAATTCTTTACCACTTTCTTTTTCCACTTTACCTTTAAACCATTTAAACATCTTTAAAGCTTCATATTTGTCTTTCAAGAACATGATAGTCATCATTCTAGAGTAGTCATCTACAAACAAGATAAAATATATGTCTCCATAATAACTCTTAGTTCTCATAGGACCACACAAGTTGGTATGAACTAACTCCAAAATAGCATTAGATGAATAGTTTTTGCTCTTAAAACTAGATTTTGACATTTTTCCCATTTGACATTGTTTGCACATGACATGGTCAAGTTTAGATATGTTTGGTAAGCCTCTAACTCTCCTTTTCTTACTGATCTTAGCCATGTTTTCAAAATTCACATGACATAACCTTTTGTGCTATAACCACACATCTTCAATTCTAGCCAATAAACAAAAAGTTTCAGCATTGTCAAGATAAAATAGATTACCTTTAGATTGTTCACCAGTACTGACCAACTTTCCAGTCTCGTCATAAATTTTCATTTTCATGTTCTCAAATGCAACTTGGTGACCTGTGTTATGCAGTTGTGCTACACTCAACAAGTTATAATTAAGTCCCTTCACCCAATATGCATTGTCACATCTGATCTTATTGTTCAATAATATTGACCCTTTTCCCTTTACTAGACAAGGTGTATCATTTCCCATTTTAACAGATCCACCATTATAATGTTCAAGCTATTCAAATTTATCTTCATCACCAGTCATATGATGTGTAGAGCCACTATCAATAATCCAAGTATCATTTTTTCTAACCTTAGAAATAAGTGTTGTTTCAACATACCTTTCTTTTTCTTTTGAATCTTCTTTCAAAGCTACCAATACCACCTCAATGTCTTCATCAGTGTCGGTGTGGGTTTCATCATCATCATCTTCAACAAGGTAACATGCCTTCTTACTTTTGTCTTTGTAATCTTGGTTACTTCTTCTGTCATACTATCGGTTACTTCTATGTTCTAGATTATCTCTTCTATCATATTTAATTTCACTAGATCTTTCATTGTCTTTCTCATCTTCTTTCCTGTTAGGGCATCTAGCTGCAATATGGTCAATCTCTTTACAATTAAAGCATATCAAAGGTAGTTTTCCTCTATATCTTGCTTTACCTTTCTGCAGTCTTCTAGCCATTAATACTTCAAGCTCATCAATTTCATCCTCATCACTTTCATTGTCACTCTCATTTCTTATCATATGTTTACTGCCTGATTTACCAATTTTTAGAGATGACGTAAATGCATACTCAACATTAGGAACAACACTATTATCAAAGTTATTCAACTCAAAAGTAGTCAATCTACTGATTAGACTATCAAGTTTAATATGAGTACCAATTCCAGAGACTCTAATAGCATAAGTAGGCAATAAGGTTCTGATAATTTTACTTACAATAGTGTCTTCTTCAATAATACCTCATGCTCCTCAGATAGCATTGACAATCTCCTTGAATCAGTTGTTGTACTATGATATGTTCTCTCCTTCTTTCATTTTCATGTCATGAAACTTTCCTCTAAGAATTTCATCTTTATCCCTTAGCACATTCACATCTCCTCCATGAACTAGTGTAAGCTTGTCTCACATCTTTTTAGTAGAAGTACATGTCTTAACATCTTTAAATTTTGCATCTGATAAGGAAGTAGCAAGATCTATCATTGTAGTATTGTGTTCATGTCTTTCTCTCATCTAATTAATAGTCAAAGGTCCAGTAGGTAAGATAAACTCATTATCCAAGTAGTATATTGTAGAATCTCCAATCTCTGATAGATACAATCTCATTCTGCCTTGCCATGTTAAGAAGTTGTCTTTGTTAAGCTTTGACACCTCTCTCTTATACATCTTGTGATCTTTAGCTTAATTCCTTCAAAATTTTCCTTCCAAGCACTCTATGATCTGATACCGATTGTTAGATAACTAAGAGGGGGGGGGGTGAATCAATTAAGTCCAGTTATCCTATAGTCCCAAATACTTCTAGATGTATATATGAAAACTTTCAAATCAATTAATCAACTCGATAAAATACCAACTGCACCTTTCTCTTCATATACCAATTACCAATAAATTAAGTATTGTTTTTACTGATCTATCCAGTTATAGTAATGTGTAAAGTAAAATAACAAGTCAACACATCCATACACATATAAAACATAGATTTTTAATGTGAAAACCCTGTTAGGGGAAAAACGAGCTGGGACCAGTAACCCAAAATAATTCACTCTTCTAAAGTGAGCTCGGTTAGGAACCAACCCTGTTAAAGGTTACAAAACACATTGTGAGGTGTGACCTGGTTAGAGGATTTATCACTAACAATTCTCCCTTGACCAAACATTCACTATGGGGTCAACAAGAAAAGAATCAACATTCATTGAATGTCACATTGAAATATAAATACTGTTAATTCCTACTCAGTTAAGAGATTTATCTGTAGAAATGGTTAAAATGATACAGTAATGATCTGATTCAAATACAACTTGATTTGCAGATTTTCAAATCTATGCTAAGCTCAAAAATACCTCTAATCAATAATAAATTTAATAACTTTGTTTTCTCCAACTCTGTTCTGCTCGGTAATTGCTCTCTCTGTCGCTTAGTGTTGTCTACAGATTTGCTCGGTTCTGTCTTCAACCAGTTTGATCAGTATTGCATGAAATCAATCTTTTCACATGAATTCTCCCACAACATTCAGACTTAATAATGAATCTCATGTCTCCTTATACAGACATCATAAACCATTTTATTTCCATCCATAGATTTTGCCTCTTAATCTTCACCATAGATTTTGCCTCTTTAACCTTCCTCGACAGTTGTGTCAATAACATGTTTCATTCTCCTTCATTCGATCATCTTTGAATTTTGTCAGCCATTTGATCAAACATTATCTTTTACCTCAGAATCATAAATAATTGTCCAGCTCATCATTTTTAGTCTTCAGTCAAAAGTTCCATTTATTTCTTTCACTCGGTCAATACCGTAATGCGTCAGTGATAACTAGCTTGGTTAATACTATACTCGGTATACACTACACTTACTCGGCGTATACAAAATTCTTCATTTACCAACCACATAAACTTGTTCAGTCTTGATCTTCAATACATAATAGATTCATGTAATACCATCAAATAACTAACATAATGCCATAGACTCATCAATAAGTTATCTAATATATACCATATCCATATCCTTCTTATCCATCTCATCTTCATGTAGATATCTCTTTCCTTTACCATTTTCCTTCTTAAGATGTTTGTAACCATCATGATAAGTATAGTAAAAAATAGTTGACATCAATGACAATACATTAATTGATTTAATTGTCTTACATACACTTTAGTAGCTGAGTGATAATCAATCACTTATCTTTCAAATATTCATTCCATTGTCAAAATTTCCTCAAGATATTCAATCAGTTGTAGGTTATCATCTGATTGTCTAAATAGACATGAGCATAGTCCGTTGTCATTGGATTAAAGACAAAAACTGAATCTCAATTAAGTTCCTAAGAAATCTAGTAAGGAAAACATACATTTTGTTTGTATCTCCTTAAGCAATTTACAAGTGAATTCATTAGTAGTTTTGAGTATTTATCTTCAACAATCATCCTGAAAATAATGTTAAGTTGTCCAAAACATCTGATTATTAGTTTAAAACATCAAATTTCTATTAAAACTTGAAATTGACTCTATGTTCTCAAATGCGACTCTATTTGTGCAACTTCTCTACTAAATGTGATCCAATTTCATAAATGCAACCTAATGTCAACCAAGTACGACTTAATTCCCAAATGTGATCCTCAATCAGCTGAATGCAACTCAATTTATGTGAAAGACAAGATGCTACCCAATTTAGACAAAATGCGACTCAATTTTGTTGAATGCAACTAAATTGACAGTCAAAGCATGAAAACATGAAATTTGCTAAGAAATTAAGGTAGAAATTTGGGGCTAGGCCCCACAGTGGGTGCAAAAAATGTGAGTGTGAAATTGTGATCCTGTAAACCTGTACACAACACTTCAATGGGACATTAATTTCAAGGTTAGTATTCAAAATCAATCAAATGAAGCAAATAACCTAGAAGAACATCTCATTACTTCCTAATTGTGAAGATTCAATTAATTAGTAAAATTTCTCTCAAAATTCATGTTTAATATAATTGAATAGACAATCACAAAATGGAAGATTCAAGTTATGAATGCATCTAAGATGAATTTTGATACAAAATGATCTAGATTGATGAAATGAAACTAAAAATGATGCAAATTTCTATGATAAAATGCTAAACTCAATTGAACAACATGTACTTGAACAAAATCTAGATATGAAAATGCCTTGATCAGGTGTTTATTTATATATTTCCAATTTTGAGAATTGGAGGGAAATAATTTGAATTTAATGGTTGAGATTCTTCCATTGAAACAAATGGTCAAGATTCAAAGTTATCATGGGCAATCCTTGTCCTTGAATCTCATTGGAGGAAATTAAGTTGCTTTTCCTCTAATGGTTGAGTTGGAAAATAGGACAATTAATTAATTCACATTAATTAATTTCCCTAGCTAGGTGATTTATGTCTCTTTATTTGATTAAATAGCTTGGATTAATTAAGGAATTAATACCTTTGATGATCAATCCTTGATTTTTGATTGCTTGATGAATTATACATTTGCATGATTTTAGGTCAATTGCATAATTAATATCGAGATTCTTTTGATCTGATGCTCTTGTTACAATTTTTAATCACAAGGTTAGGACTTAGGGTTGATTGGTTTAACTGAACCAATTTTAGGTGATTACAATTATCTATGTTTTCCTTATATTTTCTTTTAGATTTGATGCATGACGATCAAGCTTGTATGAGATTGAGGTTTCAAAAATGAAAAATTATCATCATTAGGCTATTCATTTTCTCTCATGATGTCATATTTGATATTTTATTGCATTTTTTGGTTAGTGGGATAATAAGAACTGATGGGTTTTAATTTTATCGTGAGATTTAGAGTTTTGTTCTTGGCCATTTTCATGTACACCTCATTTTGTGTGAACTCCCCTTTGAGATTGTCACCATGTTGACATGTTTTGTAGATGGGCCTTGGTTGTATCCCATGATTGTGATGGGATCATATGGTAAAAATAAATAGAGAAAATTCTAGTTACTTTCAATCATGATCCAAACCTTAGGTTTTAAACTAATTTTTTGGTTGCTACACCTTGCCGGTAATTGTTAGAATTGGTTGCCCTTTGAGTTTATTTGGCCTTTTTGAGCATTGCCATTGAGTGTGGAGTGTGAGGAGCATCTTAGATCATCTAAGGATATGTGCTATTAGAAAAGAGGCCAATCAAATGTACTTGTGCACTACTGTATTATCCTTGTTTCTCTTGGCTTGTGTTGGAAGTCATTGCTTTTGCATTGTTCTTGATTTTATTTATGTTGAGTTGAGACCACATCCTCAAACAAGGTTGAGATGTGTCTATGATGGTACTATCTAAGTGAATTGTACTCTTGGTTGGAGATCAGTTGATCTCACTTTACTTCATCTCCTCATGTTTTATGGCTTTGAGCCCCTTTCCCTTGCTTTATGTTTCTCTTGTGTACTTTTCCTTTATGAGCATATTTCCTCATGTTTTTGTGAGAGTTTTATTAGATTTTATTAGAATTTGTGCTCTTGGAAAAGTGGTCATTTGAGAAACCTTGATTTGTGCACCTATGTGAGTGTTTACTCAAGTTATGTCTTGAGTGTTTTAGGAGTCAATGATCCTCCTATTCTTGATTTAATTACTTGTTTTTATTTTTATTAATCATGTCCTTGGTGTAGACCAAGTGGATGACTTTGTTATCTTATGTCCTGAATGTAGACTAAGTTGAAAACTTAGTGTTTATCATGTTCTTGGTATAGATCGAGTGTACAAGTTGTATTTTACCATTTACTTGGTGTAGACCAAGTGGACGGAGTCTTTTATTCATGTCCTCGGTGTAGACCAAGTGAACAAGCTTCTTGTTATTGTCTCCTTATTTGTGATGTTGAACCTTAGAACTAGGTGTGTTAAATATCTCCTCACATGTGCTCGACCCATAAGTGGTTTTATTAGACATATCTAGGAGTTCTTAAAAAGTGATAATATAATAAAATAAATTAAGTATAAACATTAAAAAAGATAAATTAGATGCCCTAGATATCAGTGATTGATCCATGCGTGTAGTAGAAACCATTGAATCGCAGGATTTCATGTCTGACTCGTGTGGATGGTAGATGATACTTGAGTCCCTGGATGTCAGACATGACCAGTGCAGATATGGAGTCCTTAGATGTCAGATATTCCCTATGCTTAGTACTCTCGCATCTAGGTCTAGTAGCTTTAAGTAGTACCTTGGTGTACTATGATTGTGTTGCATTATTATTTCATTATGGACATTTTCCTCTATGTTAAGTGTTCTCCATGTTTTATTGATTATCTTTATTTATATGCATTAATTAGTGTGAGTGTATATGTGCATTCCCTTGTATGCTTGATTCCTTGTTTGGTATGTGCAACTAGCTCCGCGAGCATGGTGGGCTATTCTTGAGAGTTCCACATCATCGGGTGGTATGAAAAACCACTATTGGGGACCAATGCACATGTGACAAACTATATTGAGAGACTCAGTATGATATAGATCACTCTTTCTTCCGTTGATATCTCCCTTTACTTCTTTATATACTCATGTTGTACTTTTAGTTACTATATTTTATTTATATGATGTTTATAGATGTAATCAAGTGTAATTGACCTTAATTTAGTGTATCTAGTACTCCTTGGTATGGAGCTAGCATTTATTAAGTTATACATTGGTGTTGACACTTAGAATTATGTAATTTTGACCTTTTAGGGTAGAACTACACATTCATCTACTTCCTCTAGGCATATGTAACTATTTCTATGCATATGTTCAAATATTCTACACACATGTTCAAATCTCCTGCGAATTCATACTGGTAAACTACTCTCTTCCTACGTATTTGTAACAAAGGGTAGTTCCTGAGTGTATGTGTAGTAACAAATTTTATATTTTGTCTCCCTACATTCTCAAGAGTATTTTCATATATTTACTTTCTACTATCAGTCTTGGATTAGCTTAATTTAGTTCACTTTTTATTTGGGATTAAAATGGGCTGAGTGATATTGGTTTTTGAGGATTGATTTAGTCTCCTCCTTGGAAAGTCACAAGTCAATGATTAGCTTGGTTCCTTGAGGCTTGTGAAATGATGGTTGGGCAACCGTTGAGCATGTCCATGTTATTTTGATTGAGTGGTTCTAGTGGTTTAGGAACCCTCAGAAGTGCTTGTAAGACTTCTGCTTGTAATGAATTGCTTGATGATCATTGTTGATTACTTATTGCTTGTGCAATAGCATTTGGTTATGTGCTTATGTCATTGATGTTATTATTATTGTAAAAAAATAAGGTTATTCAGTGCATATTTGAACCGATGCTCGAGGGTTCCTTGGCGGGGTATTACAAATACACAATCAATTAGGTTAAAATTTTAGATAAATGCACATTGAAAGGAAGAAAAATCCATTGATATAATGGAGAAAACTTAAAATTTGATAATATACCAATAGTCGTGAGAGTACTTACCATAGTTTGATCCATTAATTGAACATTACCATTACAATTTGAATATAAAAATGTGAAATAGATATTCAAGAAATTTATAATCATAGTGTAACACAACATACATCATATCACTTTGTTGAAGCCAATGCTATCTTTATTGGCTTAAAATTGGCTCAATCCCAAGAGTGTAAGAGAGTCTGGATTGAGGGTGACTCTTTAAATGTTATTAGTTTGTTAGAATAACTAAGAGGGGGAGTGAATCAGTTAGTTCAGTTATCCTATAGTCCCAATTCCAAAATGTATCTCTTAAAACAAATTCAGTAAATATCTGTAGCTCGGTAACATAAAATACTAAACTGTCTGTGCCTTTACCAATTACCAGTTAACTACTCATTGTGATTACTGACCAAATCAAATATGCAACATGTAAAGTATGATAACCAAACATTCATCACAGAAACACATAACACAATGATTTAACGTGGAAACCTTGTAAAGGGAAAAACCACTTGGGACCGGTAACCCAAAATATTTTCACTCTTATGAAGTGAGCTCGGTGAAGAGCCAACCCTGTTAAAGGTTACAAAACACACTATAAGGTGTGACCTTGTTAGAGGATTTAAGAATAACAATTATCGTCCAACCAACATTCACTATGGGGTTGGCAGGATAATAATGTACATTCTATGAATGAACATAGGGAAATCACAAGACGGTTAAGTCCACTCAGTTAAGAGATTTTTTCGTTATAATGGTTAAACTGAAACAGTAGGTGATATGATTACAATACAACTTTATTTTGTAGAAGTTCATATCTATTATAAGCCCATAAAATCCTCTGATCAATGTTTCAATTCAATTCTTCAATATTCAATAACTTACTATCCCTCGGTAAAAACTCTCTAATGCTCGACACTGTTCTGCAGTTTGGTTCTTCTTCAACTAGTCTGATCAGACATGCATGAAGCTATGTTCACACGATATCTCTGTAGTCTCCTTCTTTCAGCATAGTTTCAACAATGAAACCAAAGTCTCTTATATAGACAAGTAAACCGTTTTCTTTTTATCCATCAGATTTTGCCACTTAATCTCCATTGATTTTGCCGCTTAAACCTTCCTCAGTAGATGTGTCAATAACTCATTTCAATTCCATCCTTTAGATCTTCTTCTAATTTTGTTAGCTGTGGATCTCATAACAAACTTTATCTTCAACCTCAAAATCATACACATTACAACTCATCAATTTCTGTCGGCTAAACTAATCATTTAGTTCTTTGATCCATACTCAGTTAATGAAAAAATGTGTCGGCGAACACAAGCTTGGTTAATACTGTTGCTCAGTATACACTACACTAGCTTGGTGTATACTGTGGTGTTTCATTTACCGACCACACTGCTTTGTTAAGTTTTGCTTCCAACTTCATAATAGATTACTGTAACATAATCAAGTCAACAATATAAAGTCATAGACTCATCAATAAGTTATCAAAAGTATTCCTTATCCTCATCTATCATATCCATCTTCCTCATGTAGATATTTCTATTCTTCATCTCTTTATCTCCTCTTTACAGATGTTTAGATATTTGCAACTATCATGATAAGTATTGTCAAAACTAGTTGACATCAATGATAATATAATGACTGATTTAATTATCTTACATATCATTTCAGTACTCGGTGATCTCTAATCACTAATCTTCAAGTCATTCAAGTATTCAATTAGTTGTAGTTCATCATAGTTATCTTAAGAGAACATAAAAACTGAGTTGAGCCATTTTAAAGATTAATCCTTTCCAACTTACCTATTATTGACTTCATTGAAGTGTGGTATGTCACTGATATTTTTAGTGAGAGAAATATAATAGTGGGATTCTTTTTCCAACCACATGATTAGGAAGATCCCCTAGTTGGAAAAGAAGGTGGAGTTTAGAATATCCCCTCACCCTCATTTTCAAAATGCTCACTAATAATGAAAGTCTCAAGACCTAAGGCATATTTCTTGTTCATATTGGGTCCCTTTCTTTTTGTTAGTATGTTCCCATGGATCCTAGGTAGAGATCACACTTTTCCTTGGGTTTCTTTATCGATCCTTTGTTTCATCTAGTGTTGGTGTGCTCTATTCTATTACATTCCTTGTATGTTAGATGAGTGGTTAGAGGAGTCACATTAAAGCAACCACTTATTGTATATGGAAAAGTGTTTCTAAGGTCTAGGGGAAATTGGTGGAAGGTGGAATCTCTCTGTATATGGGAAAAATTCATTGTTAATCCTCAGGCTATCAAGGATTTAGTGAAAAAGTGGAAGGATATGATTGTCCATGTCTTCAATATGGAATTGATGACTACTAAATATCTAATTTCCCAAATTAAGGACCTTTTTTCTAATGGAAAAAACAAATTTTATGATTGTAAATATTTTGTTGTTTCTGTGAGTAAGTTCTTCAGAAAAGTGGAGAGAAACTAGCTTGAAACGACCTTAGTAAGGAGCTACAATCATAACACAATTAAACCCTATTAGAAAAAAATTGTTGGAGTGATAATGAATTATTTCACTTTGGATAGCCAATTTTATAATTTATTCAGCCACCATTTCATCCTTTAAAATCATTTTCATCATAAGAAATTAGTTTTTTTTACATTGTATCTTCTCTCTTCCCTAGAGGAAAAGATTAGGGATCATGCTAAAAATGCTATAATTTTGGTTCTATATGAAGGTTTAAATTTGTTAGTCATGGAGCTTGGTAAAGCCATTTCTATTATAGTTAACCCTAAGCAGTCTAAAACCTCAACTTGTACGCACTATAAACTAGTGTGTGTCTACTATTGCGATATGACTACAAACACTAAGTATAAGGCCTTAGTTAGTGAAGAAGAATTGATTGTAGAGGACTATGATTTAAGGAATCCTCTTTTCCTAATAAATCCTTAAAAAATGGTATGTTGAACACCGAGAGTGGTTGAAGCTATTTCAATCAAAATGAGGAAGATTCATCTGCTAAGGAAAGGAGAAAAAACCCTCGCAATTACAAAGGCAAAAGTAAAAAGAACGTTGAGGTCACGAGGAAAGGGAAGATAATTTGCATCAAGGAAGGGAAGAAGTAGGAAGCTAAGGAAGAGGATGGATTTAGGGTTGAGGATGATGTGGAAAAGGAGGAAATTGAAGTAAATTCCCCTTTAGTACACTATGATCAGGGTAAAATGTATAATTTATAGACTGGGTTGAAGATGTGCATTGTGATCATATGGAGGATGAATTTTTTTACCACTATTGAAATGTTAATTGCGTTAAGGATATTATTTAACTACCTAAAAATAGTGCTCTTAGGTAGGCCATATTATCCAATTAGTTTTGTTCAATAATTAATCTTATTCATTTGAAACTACAGTATTTCCAAGTTAGAATAAATAAGCTAAAGTTAGGGTTGGTCCTAAGAGAAACAATGCCAATAAATCCAAGATGTTTCCCATCGTAGATAAGGTCCAAATTTGAAATAAATATGTTGAGGAATGATTATCAAGGTGAGATCAAAACATTGCAGGATACCATCCTTAATGTACACAAAAAAATTGGACACCATGGTTAAATTTAGACAATCCTCAATTTAGAACAATGTTGAGTGGATTTGGGTGCTCAAAAGATTTCAAAAACTTGAAGGTGGTTGGTTGTGAGAAAAGATATTCTACCAATTTATGTAAGTAAATGTCTTAAGGATAATGTTGACACTTTGGAAGCTACTAAAGTGAGAAGCAATACTGCTTCCTAGCTATAAAGACCTTTAACCAAGACTTGCAACCAATCTAAACACATGGAAGATCATAATAAAATCACTAAGGAGGTGTTTGATCTCCATAATCACTTTATCCACAAATATTTATAGTCTACTCATATTCTAAAGGAAATTCAATAGTTACCTTATTTTTTTCCTGTTTGTTTTGTTGTCGATTTATTGTTGGTTCTCTAATGCTCTTTGTCTAGGCAATATTTTCTTGTAAAGGGTTTGAGGGCCCCTTCAAAACCTGTTTTACCTAATGATGCAAAATTTGAACAAATATATAAACACCTAATCTAACCAAACCACTAGTTTAAAGTCTACAAACTAAATTCAATAACACATCTATAGAGTTGTTCCTTGTGAATGCCCCCCCCCCCCCCACCCAAAAAAAAAAACAAAAAAACCAAACAGACCATCACACTCATTAAACACTTGACTCTACTATTCTATTATCCTTAAATATCTTGTATTGAATGACAATTTCTCTCATATTTTTAGCACATACAAGATGGTGTTGAAGGAATGGAGGGTGACTGATTAATGTCAAATATGAAGCTATGATGATGCAAGATGATAATGATAGAAAGATAAAAGTTATAGAAAGGATACAAGTAATCAAGTTCTTTGAAAATTGTGTTAGGCTCAAATGAGGAAGAAAGATATTCTTTTATAGAATTTCACATAAAAATAGGGGGTAGAGATTAAGAGGTGGAATAATGAATGGCTAGGATAAGATAGTAGGTAAGGATTGGACAAGAAATATTGATAAAAAAGGATATTAAGAGGTTAATAGAAATAGAGGGATAAGATTAAGTGGTAGGTAAGGGTTATTAGACTTCTAGTAATACATCACTAGACTCATTGAGCATAGGCATGTTTGGTGAAAAGGGTAAATGAAGAGACAAGTGACAATTGTCATATGCCTACAAATTTAGAGGTGATCCACGTGAGTGAAAATGTTTGGTTAAGAATAGAAAATAAGGACCTGAATTAATTAAATAAAGAAAAGATTTTAATTTAATTAATAGTAGAAAAATAAATAATAAAATAAATGAATGTTTATTTAATCATAAGATAGAAAAAGTTATTGAAATAAATAAATAAATGATAATTATTTTAATAATAGAGGAAGAGATTAAATGATTTAATTTAATAAATAATAAATATATTTAATTAATTGAGGAATTTTGAAAAAAAATTTAAATAAATAAATTTTTTTATTTAATTATACGAGGACAATTTTAGGTGTTCATATTTTTTCCTTCTTTGAGACATTGCAGTTTATCACATTATTTCAAAGAAAAATAAATTAACTAATGTGTGTCACAGTTTATCCTAGCAAGGGAGATGGTATGCCCCCTCGAGAGATTGTGCGAGAAATCCAAATGAAAAAATGGATAAGCTCTCCATAGATCATGGGAAAATCTAGATGTTAATGTGGTGCAATTGATGTAACTCCACAAAATGCTATGAAAATGCATTCTAAGGAGGTTAGCAAATGATAAGAAATTACATATTTGATGAAATTAGATAACTAATAAGTGTAATCGAATAATTGATTTAAATGATCTCTATAGAAATATTGTCACTGGTATGCTTGTGGGAATGATTGTGTGTAATTTTTTATCATCAACATTTTAAATCATACACCATGATCTTTCATCAAGATGAGAGAGTTCAAGAATGCAAAAGATAATAAGATGCAGACCCCAACCTCTCTCCTTTTTTTAGAGTATGGTTCTGCATCCTATTATCTTTTGCATTATTGAATTCTCTCATCCTAATGATGGATTATGGAGTATGATTTGAAATGTCGATGTAAAAATTTTACACACAATCATTCTTAGAAGCATAGTAGTGACAATTCATGGATTGTTGAAACTTGTTTTTTTATAGATAATAGGCCTAGGCCATTAATAATTTTATTAATTCAAATAAATTTTTACAATGTTACCCCATTCAAGTGTAGGCACCGAGGGAAAAGAACGGGGAAGAAAAAACCCTAGTATTACTCGAGACCCTAGATCTGGATTATGACTCATACAATACATTTTTTACCTAAATCACAGATAGTCTCACGAGAAGACAATTTATTTCCTTACAAACTTTAAAAGAAATAAGACATGTTATAGACTGAACATGCATCTAGTTAAAAGTTGCAACCTCTTCCATGGGATGATCATATAGTATAAAACAACTAAGGGGTATATACACAAGTGAACATTCATAAATTCTATTAGGCAACATGCCTCCGCTATGAATTCTTCTAGGCAATAGTCACCAAATAATCATTCCACCATCACAATTTAGAGCAAGTTAGCCCGTACCAAACAAAAACTTGCTAACCACTCCCATGTTCCATAAAACTTGCATATCCCCAAGTATCTTTCTAGCTAAGATCATCATTAGTATCTTTTTCAAAAATAAACTTAATATGACTTTTTGACAATCTCATACAACAAAAATCTAATCAAATTTCCCTAGGAGGCATAATTCTAAGACTTCCCTTTCTATGAACACAATTAGCTTAGTTAGCCCATCCTTAATGCCTTGGCTGGTGGACTTTACTCGTTCACTATTTTTGGACCAGAAATGTCATAACATACATTTACCTTTTCTATTTTCATGTTATTTAATCACTTCTTACCATCAATTGTTATTATAAACCAAGCACGACCCACAATAATGTTAACTAAAACATCAATATATTTAGCAGCTGGAGTCAAGATCAATATTTCTAATAATAATTAAAAGTATTGATCAGTAATTCAAGTGGAGCTCAATTGTACAAGATATTTTTATAAGCAACTCTAATTAATCAAAATTAACTATAATAAACCCTAATAGTCCCTTCAAAGATAGAAGAAAACTAGACAAACAAAAAGTACTAGAAGACAACCCAGAATGGACTTCCAAAGATAAAAAAAATATCTGACACCTCTTTGGCAGATAACATAGATTATATTCTAACATCCTGTATTACAAAACCATAACTAGCTCTCTATCTTAATTGATTAGAAACTCTAATCTCTGAATTACTTTACGGTAATAGGTATCAAAAGTATTCCTAGAATAACCAAACACAAGAGAGACACGTAAAGCCACAAGACATTACCCCATCTATCAGGGGCCTATCCATTAGCATAAACAATATGTTAAATGGTCTCATAAATCTAAAAATAATGTTCATAAATAATTTATATCATTAATGAACAATCAACATATTTGGAAGGGTGATCATGTTATCCATATGTGATGCACTCCACAAATATGATTAGCGAGATGATAACTAGAAAATATCAACCACCAAAAGCATTTGAATCTTGAAACAATGCTAACATAGAGCAAAGAACCAAGAGGAAAGCAATAAAAAATAGAAAACACCCAGAGAAAAGCTCATTCTAACAGCCTTATGCAACTACTTTCTTAAGAGCATACATATACTATCCAACTATATTATTCGTAAATAACAATGAAAGTTTGGGTATCGAATTACACAAAAGTTACTATAAAAGGACAAAACAAGAAGTCTAAACCGAAGGTTTCAAGATAGGGCCAAAAGGCAAAAGACAAAAGCAAATAATATAGAAAATAAAGGGGAGAATCAATAGAGAAATGAGCTTAAAGAAAATGCATGGGAACATAGGCCCAAAGGATGAGAAAAAGAAAGAGCCAATGCCAAGATCACTTAAACCTACAACTTAGATAGAGGAGCAATGTTTATAGAAAATAGAGGGTAAAAAGAAACTCAATCTTTCCATACTGTCTAATGATAAACCAGTTAGTCATATTAAACCCATATCTTATTTAATTGTCATAAAGTATTAGTTAGCCAAAATTTAACTAAAACAACACCATCGAGAGTTTTCAAGTATGAGAAAAGTAACACAAGAGTCCTTTAAATAGAAAAATTCATTGTATATATATTCCTAAGCCCCCCACTAGAAAAAGTAGTCATATCCTAGAAAAATACCCTTTCCTTTCCTATCCATACCTGCCTTGCTAGGACCTTCCTTGTTTACATCCCTTCCTAGTATCTTTCATCCTCTATCTTTATTTGTGCCACCCTCTTGTCTGGCCTCAACCTCCTTTAGGAAAGAGGTGTTTTCCACTTCTACGACCTCCTCATATCCTCCTATGCCTTTGTCGATGAGATATTGAGCAAACCAGCTAGGCCTATTTGGCCTTTTTATGTGAAAGAGACAAAGGAGAAAGTTTAGGTTATGAGTCATACCCAAGACCCTCTCCTCGAATTTTCCTAGTTTTCCACCCAAAGGATGAGATATCGTGGGACTAGTTTGTTGTCTAGTGATGGCTTGTCATAGTTCTGAGATATTGGGATCATTAGTGATTTATCAATGTTATCTAGCACCATGTCTAAGTCTATAAGAATACCTCCTATGAAGAGACTTTTACATCAATTTTTGACAATTAGTTTGTCTCTCTCAAAAAATATTACTAGGGCCAAAAACATTGACGTTATGTTAGAATTAACCCTAGTTGTACCCACATTGTAGATGTATTCATCACCAAATAATTTTATAACAACACCAATAACCAATTCATGAGGGAATTTTAAAATACCTCTCATACGCTCTACTATGACTATATCAGAGACTTCCATATGGTGATTTTTCCTAGAGAGCCTTATCGGAGTATCCATTGTGATTACAACTTCATGCAAATAAAATTTTGAAGCTCAATTGCTAACCATGGATGGTTAAATAGTCCTATTGGTGAGGGGTAAGAGACTTAAGACAATACTGTCATGATGTGATAGTGCTACTTAATGATGAGGACATATGTAAAATGTCGAGGCTTCCCCGAATACAATGCCTATTAAATCGTGTAAAATATCTATTCAAGATTAAAAGAGTACTGTTTCCTACTGATGCAAATGACACACTTCTAGTGAATAAAATTCAATGTGGAGGTATGATTCACTAAGATCTTGGGATATATTATAATTAGAAGTGTTGCCTATAGATTTCTTAGTAAGATTGCAAATAATAATCAACAAGCCCTTTGTATTTTTATAAGTACTAAAAGATACTAGTAATAAATGAGAATATAAATGCCTTAATCTAATAAAAAATTTCGTATTATTTAGATCCTAGCTAATCTAACAAAAACTACCACCTCTTAACTTTCTCCTAAAAATTATAAGATTGTGAGTCCATCAACTCCTTTGTTGGCTAGTTTGTTATCTTGTGTGTTCCCTTCTCTAAAAATGGGATTGATATTTGTCTTTCTAAAGGACCGGCAAAGGACATGAGCTCTAGCAAGGATGACATTCAATCTCCAGTTTAGAATAGACCCTCTTCTGATTTCATTAATGATAATTTTTGAATCCCCTTTGATTAATAATTTCTCTATCCCCAAGTTTTTACACATTTTCATCCCTTCCAAAAGGGTCATCAATTCCGCCTAGTTATTGGTATCTTGTCCTATTGGTTGAGCCTTTCTTGCAACTTCCATACCTTCAAAATTATGAATACTACATCTAATCCCTATTATTGTCGGGTTCCCCCTGGAGGCTCCATCAAAATTTACTTTGAACCACCCTCTTTTGGGCAGAAGCCATTAACATTTTGTTGTATTTTTTACATTATCCTTAGCTCCTGATCCTACATATGGTGGAATTTTAATCCCAGTCCACCTACCTCTCATATTTTCATCCCAATGTGTCATCTCTACTTCTTTCTTTTGTTGGTTCATAAGTCTGCTATCATGGTTTCTATGATGGCCACCTCAATCTTGTTAACAATTTTCCTCCATTCCATTTGTTTTCCCTTGAAGCTGCATCTATTCCGCTCCTTCCATATCTCTCATATCACCAAGGAAGGGGCCAGTGCCCATAATCCCCCGTATAGGAACCTTTTATTATTGATAGACCATGCTTGGAACATGCCAAGGATAGTCTTAGGGAAGGCTGAGGTCCATTCAAGTTTATTACTTAACCACTTCCAACACTAATTGGAAAATATGTAGTTTAATAATAAATGGTCTGTACCATCTTCATATTATTCACATAGAGGACACCTATTCAACACTTCATACCCCATTTTTTTGAATATATATGTTGTTAATATTCTATTATGCAGGTCCAACCAAGAGAAAATACCTGCCTTGGGTAAGCAAAATATTTATCCTAGCATAACTCTACATGGAGCTCAGACTTAGGCCTCAATATTTTTCTCACTAGGTAGTTTTATCCTTCCTTTGTATTGTATTCTCCATTCTTAGAACCATCCCATACTATATTATACTAGTCTAAGTTGAATTTTATACTTATATTACTTAGTATTATTTCCAGTTCCACCTTCTTTGTGACCAAAATGTCTATGCTATCTACTGTCTTCCAAAACTAATCCAAGTCCCCATCTATGGTCTCAATACAATCCTTTACATATTTTCCCCATCATGAATCTAACATGTCTTTGGAAACACTAAAATTGGATAACTTTTCTATAACTCTATACCCTCCCTAGGAATTTGACTAGAATAAAGCTTCCTCATTGATGCCTAGGTTCCATGTGAGTTTTTCCATGATAACACTCCTACATTCCAACATAAAGTTCCATATTCTAGACTCTCTAGGGGGTGTTTTTTCTCAAAAGATGTTTATAGGGTCATTTTTTCTTAGGTATTTATGAATCAAGATCTTAGTCCACCCAAGGTGTGGATTCCTAAACATCCTCCATACCAACTTTTATACAAGGGCTTTTCCTTGTTCATGGATTATTTTTAGACCCGCCCTCCTTCCTCTTTAGGCCTACATACTTTATCCCAAGATAATAGTGAAAATTTCCTTTTATCTCCTACACCCTTCCAAAAGAAAGTCCTTAGATGTTTATTTAATTCCTCTCTTTTGGTTATTGGAAGTTTGATACATGAAAGTTGGTAAATTGGCATGGTTTAAAGTACTGACTTAAACATAGTTTATCTTCTTGTTGAAGACAACCACTTACCTTTCCATATGTCAATCCTCTTCCTAGTTTTATCTATCATAAGGTCCCATATCTTAGATGATCTACAAACCTTATCCAGGGGGAGTCCTAAATATTTGCATGGAAGTTTTCCTAGTTTAAAATTGAGTATTTTACATATTTCATGTTATGTTTTAGTATCGGTATTGAAGAAGAAGACTTCTAATTTTTTCGAGCTAATTTTTTGTCCTAAAGCTTTTGCATATAAGTCTAATACTTCCTTTAATGCTTCTGCTTCTAATTTCTCTCCCTACCCATAAAGAATGGCGTTGTCCATGAATTTCTAATGAGTGGTTGGTTCCATACCACTTGTTAAGATGATTCCTTTGATTCTATTTATCTCCATAGCTTTCATGATCGATCTACCTAGGGCCTCTGCCATAATAAAAAAAGGGAGAGATTGGGTCTCCTGTCTTAAGCCTCTAGAAACATTAAAAAAGTGTTATGGGGTCCCATTAACTAAGATTCCAACTTTTGGGGAAGAGATGCATTCAAAGATAGGATTAATCAATGTTTTAGCAAAATTGAAGGCCTCTAGACACTTATAGAGAAACCTCTAGTCTACCTTATCATATGCTTTCTTAATGTCAAGTTTATTTAGCATGCTAGAGAATCCATTCCTTTGTATTGAGT
Organism: Chamaecyparis obtusa; assembly: GCA_027943335.1. Lineage (NCBI taxonomy): Eukaryota > Viridiplantae > Streptophyta > Pinopsida > Cupressales > Cupressaceae > Chamaecyparis > Chamaecyparis obtusa. The sequence continues at coordinate 26,356 of BSBK01001414.1, forward strand.
GTATGGCTTCTTGAGCTATAATCACTCCATCGTAAATTGATCTACCTGGGACAAAACCTGTTTGTTCCTTATTGATTAAAATAGACATAAGATTTTATAGCTTGTCAGCTAAGGTTTTGGTGAATAATTTATATAAGGTTTTGCATGGTTCTATTGGTCTAAAGTCATTAAAGTTTTATGTTTTATCTTTTTTAGGAATTAATGCTATAAACACGTTGTTGACTTATTTTAAAATATTTCCTAAGTTTCTAACTCCTTTCAAGGCTTCAGTCACCTCATACCCTATGAAGTGCCAATATTTCTGAAATAATCCAATAGGGAACCCATTAGGCTTGGGTGTGTTGTCTTGGTTCATATCCCTTAATGTTGTTTCAATTTCCTCTTTGGAATTTTTTTCATTAAAGACTTATTACGATCTTTTGTAATTACTTTTGGGATATTCTTAACTATGTTTGCCTGTCCTCTAAGATTAGATCCTTCCTTATTATTGAAAATGTACTCAAATTATCTCACTACCCCAACTACTACCCCTTTAGGGCCCTCTATATTGAATCCACTCTTATTTTTAATGCTTTTAATCCTATTGCCCACTCGTCTCTGTTTAGTGCTATTATGGAAAAAATTGTTATTCTTGTCCCCTGCCTCAAATCATGTTTCCCTAGATTTTTGTCTCCAAAATATTTCCTCTTTAGCCAATATATTTTCATAATTTTTTGTTATCTCTTTTTCCCTCAAATAAAGTGTCCCATCTATACCCTTGTCAATAACCAAGTTATTAATTTCGGCTAGCTTTTCTTCAAGCATGGACTTCTTTTCAAAGATGTTTCTGAAATGTTCTAAGTTCCATTTATGAAGTCTTTGTTTGACCAATTTTAATTTGTTGACAACCTTGTACAATTTGGACCCTAATATTTCTACTTCCTTCCACCACTGTTCTATCAGTTTTAAGATATTTGCATCTTTAAGCCATATTTGTTCAAATTTGAAGGGGCAATTTTGGGGCTTGTCTCTTCCAAAATCCTTAATTGGACCGAATAATGATCTGATCTAGATATTGGCATGATTTATGCTTCCATTGTATGGGATAAGTTTTTCTGGCTACCGTATAAGAAGAATCTATCTAGTTTTTCCTATATATTCTTGAACCCTTTTCTCCCGTTGTTCCAGTTGAAGGCCTTTTCAGCTGTTTGGATTTCTAATAAAGAATTTATTTTTATCCAATCTATGAAGTTTGTACCTACTACTAGTATTTTATCACTTCCCCCCACTTGTTTGTCCTCTTGGTGATGGCATTGAAATCCTTCCCAATGATGCATACTTGATCTTGGGTGTTTTGTAAATATAGTTCGATCTCTTGCCAGACCTGAATCTTATCTTTGTTTTGTGTAGGTCCATATACATTAATTAGGAAACTTGTTGTCATTAATAGAAATATTTATTAGTTAATTGGGATTGATGTAATATTGATTTTAGGGTAGATTAAGCTAGCACAATGTTTGATTGATTGCAAGCGAATGCGTCAATATTGATGTTTAGGGAGTGATATCTGTAATACCCCAAAAATGGGCTATAGGTTCATTAACCTCTTATATCAACACATCAAATGAAATTGACATCGAAGTCCTAACCTAAGGCACATCTGAACATCATCAAATCCTAATTGATTATCTCAAATTCTGCATCGGGGAATATTCCTAGTAATATTCCTAATTGTCATAATTATCTTTTAATTTAATGATTATTTGGCGATAAATCCTATTTATCCTAAAGTTTGATTAATTGAATATTCTAAATATTTAATTAATTAGATTTAATTCTGCCACTTAATTGTTTAATTGAAGTTAATTATATTTATTCCTAAATTGTATTATTTAATTTTGACAATAAATCCAAAATCCTATGAATAATTGATTAAATTCTTATTTAATTAATTAAAACAAGTTGTCAATTTTTAATAATATTGTTTTTGAATAAAAGTTTGAAAAATAATTGATTAACCCATAAATCAATTGTTTTATTTTTCAAAATCAGTTAAGTTGGAAATAAATCACTCTATTATTAAATTAATTCATAAATAAAACATGCAAAATCACAAAAGTAGACAACTATCAATTATCAATTAAATCTAAACTCTATTTTGAGTTAAACTCTGCTTTTGCATGTTTTTGTGAGTTAATTATCCTTTATTTAAAAATAACTCAAAAATCAACCTAAGTTATTTGAGTGATTTATGGCTTTTTTTCATGCACCTCCAAAGCCCTAGATTTCTATAAATTAAGGCTTCAACTCTTCATTTGAGATCCATCCATGAATTGCATACTCACGCTGCTGAATTGGAGATTGAAGAATCAATCTTGAGAATTCGAGTTGTTGTGAGATTTTCATTATTTTTGCATAGTATCCATATCATTTAGAATATTATTGTTAGATCATTTTTAGCATATCAATTTTCATATTAGCATAGATTCATATCAAGTTTTCATTATCATAATTGCACAGAAAAACAAAAAAAAAAGAGATTAATTGCATTCATTCCATATCTAGATTTTGCATTCAAATCCTTCGTTTAGGTGTTGTCAAGGTCACTAATCTCGGTATAATCTGAGAATACATACTCGCATCTACTAGAAGGTAATAAATCACCTGGTTAGTTTAGTTTTTCATTTATTGCATGATTTCAATTTCAACTAACCTCTAATGTTTTACTGAAGTGTTGTGTCTACAGATCAGGTACAAAATTCACACACACATTTTTGGTGCCCACCGTGGGGCCCTGAAATAGGTTTCCCTTCAAATTTTATCAATTTCTATCATTTTCTTGTCTTTTTCTGTTCCAAACTATGATTTTTATTCTCTGTCCATACAATTTTTGTACGAGTTTTGTTAGAAAATCATACCAGGAGATACCCACTATCGTACGACAGTTGATTTGATCGAGGATCGCATAAAGCAAAAATCTACTATCATCTGGAAGCTCGATTGCCATTTGATTTGATACCCATTGTCGTACGAGCTTCTAGATTATCATCTGGGAGGTAACCCACTGTCATACAAGTTTTAGTGCCAGGGTTTAATTGTCATTTCACTTTTTCAGGTAGTTTATCAGATTTGGTTTTTAGATTTCGACTAACAGCTAACCCTAACAATTGAAATCCTCTATTTTTGATTGATTTTCACGAGTTTTTGATTGGAAAAAGTGCAAGAATTGCTAAAAAGAGGTAAGAATCTACTAAGCACATTGCAAAGAATTAAGGTAACCTTTTCAGCTAATAATGTTTTGATTTGGATTAAAAAGAACTCTTGCGTGTCAAGCTTGTGTGACCTTTATTGCTTTCATATCACACATTTCATTTGGGCTCTAAAAATGAACATAGATTTGCTTTCAACATCTTTGTTACACATAGTAAATAGGCCCTATGAACACTATTTGTGGCTCTTGAGAGAGTGAATTTCCAATGAAACTCTTCTCAATGAAGGAACCCTTGTAGGTAGGGAGGATACTAAGGGAGTCTCACGTTCTACTAGATCCGTGTGTCTTCAACTTTTGATCGATGCATTCTCTCTCCGGAGAGGTTGATAGATCATAAGGGGTTGATGTCATAGATTTTTGTGAGATAATCTTAGTCTTAGCTATCAGATTTATCTGTCTGCTTTGTTTTGGTGAAGTGAACAGGCTAGGGGATTATGCTCTACTTCCTTTTTGGATAGTACCAGAAACCCAGATCCTTGAATTTGATCTAGTCCCCATGTGGTATATTTTGTGAGTCACCTTTAGAGAGGGTTAACCATAGTGGACATTCCCTTAATTGGGTCAACCACATTGACGTAACCTCAAGCGGTAATAGCCATTTTCACCGTGGTAGTGACAATTGCTATATAAATGTCCCGTTGGAAGAAATCTCCATAGGTGTGGTCTCTTGTTGGGCTGTTAGATCTCCCTAGCAGATCCTGAAGATTAAGTTTTTAGACTGTGTCAAAACCCCGGTGCATCTGGATTGGAGTTCGCCCTCTAGGATCATAAAAGTTGCAGAGTCAAACCATTACTAAAAACCCTAGTGAGGCCAAATTTTCATTTTCTAGGAATATGTGCATTATTGCAAAACTTTTTGGAACATACACAATTAGCACTTCTAAGGATTAGCACAAATAAGTCACTTGATTGTTCATGCGCAAGGTTGCTTTTGCCCTTGTTCATTGTTTTCAGACATGCTTGAAATCACTTGCTTGCTATTTTGCATGCTTGCTTATCTATCTGGTTACTGAAAATGAACAAATCTATTACAATCCTTAAATCTGGACATTGAAATCTGCAAACAATCTGAAATTGAAAACCCAAAAATTTGCAAAAATTGAAGTGAAATTCATTTCTGGAGTAAAAAATCGTACAAGTTTTTGTCAAGAGTCATTTCATAACCCCGTGATTGTCGTATGGTAATTGGTATAGTGTCGTACTAGTGTTTCTGCCAGTCATTTTCAAAAGTCAATTTTCCTATTATCAACTATCGTATGAGCTTGTCAATTGTCATTTCATGCTATACCCACTGTCGTACGAGCCTGCAAAAAGTTGTTTGATAAATTTTGAAAAGTTGTCAAAATTGTCAGATACCCAAATTTTCCAGCCTATTTCATGAATCTGTCAAACAAATCACTGTGTCAGGAATAGAGTAGCAAACTACTGAGAATCCAATCATTTTCCTAAAGTGGCCTTTTGAATCTGATTTAGCCTTCTGTTTAATTGATTTGAGTCTTTATCATCTTGTGTCAAAACCTTGTCATAACTATCAATCTTCAATCAATCTTCAAAAATGACTAAGTGTTGTGATATCTTGTCTGCTATCTTTTGGGCATCTACCCATACATCCAGGGCACAGTATCCCTCATCTAAGTCAAATCTATGCTTCAATCAATCAAACCTTGACAAGGTTGCATCATCTGGTCATCTTGATTCAATTCATTCTTCAGTTGTCTTCATCTTATTATTTTGCTTCACCCAAGGTTAATGGTGGAAGCTAGAGCTTCCTCTCACAAGAAATTGGGAGAAGCACTTAACACCGGAACTTTGTCTACTCACATAGATCCAACTTTTGAGCAACTCTACAATTCTAGTCTTTACGAAGACGACGGTGCTGGCAACCTTCGATTAAAAACTGGTTACATTCCTCCTTCATCAACTCACAGAGGTAATCAACAAACTCCTCCTCAATCTATCCCAGGGAAAACTCCTACCATGTCTCAAGCAGGGACAAAATTTGGCTCTCAAAGAGCTCAATCTCAACATGGTGCAGATCAAGAACCCACACCTGAAGAAATTGCTCAATATCAAAATGATGATAACTTCAAATGAATGATGAAGCATTTATTGAAAGAGGATAGAGAAGCGTACTTTTTACAATTAGCTCATCAAGGAGCTAAACTTCCTCCCAACTTTAATGTTGAAGATATCATTACACATGAGGAAGAAACTCCACTTACAACTATGATGAAACAGATGCATGACATGCAAGTCAAACTTAATAACCTTGAGAAAGAAAAGGAACCCAAGGAGTTCTCCATGGAGGCCCTATGTCTTTTTCCATTTGACAAAGACTTGTACATGCCACCATTCCCGAAAAGAGTGGAGATGCCAAAATATGATAAGTATGATGGACACTCTGATCCTTAAGATCATGTCAGAGAATTTTGTACACAATCTATGGAGTTCATGCACGAACCAACCTATCTTATGCGTCTCTTTCCTCGATCTCTAGGAGGAGCAACCATTCATTGGTTCTCTAGATTGCCTTCTACTATCAAAACTTTTGAGGAGTTGATCAAATTGTTCTATCAACAATACTCCTACAACATTCAACATCCAGTCACCATGATTGATATCTATAATCTCAAGCAATATCCAGGTGAACCATTCTTGACATTTCTCAAAAGATGGAGGAAGAAATTCTCTCTATATGCAAGGCCTATTCCAGAAACTAAGAAACTGGAAATCTTCATCAATAATCTTATCCCAGAGATCAACTATCCTTTACAAATACAAGATATACATCTTTTGATAAGATGGTAGACAATGCGATCAAAATTGAAAAAGTACTTGTGAAAAAATGAGAAATCACACTTCAAAAGGACAAGTACGAATCAGGATCCAGTTCTAAAGATAAGAACAAAAATTGGAACAAGAATAAAGGCATTGTCATAGATGATGTTGTTGATACTATCCGTGCCCCATCAAAGGCACCAGCTTTCAATCTAACTATTGGTACCCAAGCCATAAAATCTTCAGAACAAAAGGTGCCTGAATCATCTCAAAAGAAGCCAGAGTATAAAAAGTGGTCTGCTGATAATAAACAAATGTTCACTCCTCTTGGAGAATCTTTAGAATCAGCTATGAGAACTCTGCTAGCTAATAACATCATCTCCTTTCCCGAGATCCAACAATTCAATCTAGATCCTAAACCAAAATGGTGGAGAGAAAATGAATTCTATGATTTCCATCGAGGTAAAGGTCACAAAACTAATCAATGCTTACGCTTGAAGCATACTATTCAAGATTTGATTGATAAGGGAGATATCACCATTGACAATCATAAGAGCAATAATGATCATAAAACATTCACAAAACCATTTCTGAAACATGGTCAAGAAGTTTCATCTTCTCAGCCTAATATGGGGGCAAAGGTCAATTATGCTTACCCTAGAAATAATGTTGTTATCAATATGGTTGAACCTTGTCTCTCTGAGCATTGCAATGTCATCACAATTGTGCAAAGAGATAGAGATCATACTTTAGCTAATGTAGTGACTCGATCACAAGCTCAGGCACATCTGAACGAACAAATCCCAGATTCATCAAATGTCCCTAAGATGCCCTTCAATCTTTCTTCCACTTCCAAACAGAAGGCTATTTCTAAATCTTCCAATCCTAAAGATACAAGGCCAACATCTTATAGCATTGTTCAACAACTCCAACACACTAATGCAAAAATCTCCATGTTTGAGTTGCTTCGAATATCTCCAGCTCATAGAGCCATTCTAGACAAAGCTTTGCTTGGATCCAATGTTCCTGATGACCTTGATTTAGACAGGTTCCAGACTATGGTTGGACATCTTACATCTCCACAATATATATCCTTTTCAAAGGAAGCTGACAACTCCTTGAGTCACCCACATAACCAGCCCTTGCATATAGAGGTCTTGATCCAAAACTATAGAGTCAAATGCGTGTTGATAGATGGAGGCACTGGCCTAAACATTTGTTCTTACAACTTGGTCACACAATTGGGATTTTTAGAAATGGCTATTGATCCTAGAAAGAAAATAACTATAAAGGCCTATGATGAACAAGAAAGATCTTCTAAAGGCACCATTGTCTTACCTATCAGAGCAGGTCCAGTTATCAGAGATACTACATGTCAAGTTCTTGATCTACCTTTGGCTTACAATATTCTTCTAGGGAAACCATGGATACATGAGATGAAGGTGTGTGTGAGTGATTTACACCTTCATGAAATTACAAGATTAAAAGATAATTACACTATTCAAAGCAAACTAATCTAAATAATGCACAATTAATCTAAATATCTCATGGATCTCTAAAATAAAGTGGTAAATGAGGCTCTTAGCTATGATCCTCACTAGTGACACTCTAAAGATGAAAATTAAGCTATATGATATGCAAATTTAGATCTATTCTATCAAATTCTAGCTCTATTTGATGAACAATCTACTATGATCAAAGCAATTTAAGCTAATTAGCAATGAAAAATGATAAGTGAGTGGTGTGGATGCAAATTGCAAGAGCTTTGCTACAATTCAAAGATATGGAGTGGATCCATTATGCTTCTAAATGTCTTCAATATATAAGATTTTCCCAAGGGTAGGGGGTAGAGTGAGATAACCATGGTTATGCTTGGGTAAGGTCAATTGGCTTTGCTTTGTCCATAAATGGGGAGACAAGGAGGGGACAATCATTTAAATGGTTTCAAAAGGCTGGACCATTTCAACAAAAGTGAGTGATTTGTGTCCATTTTGTCTCCTTTTTGCTTTGTTGAGGGAAATTATGATTTATTAATTAATTAAAGTAATTAAATTTAGCCATGAAGGGTAAGATGTTCATTTTGATTTTTGCTTTCAACAACTATGTCATTAATTGAATTTAATCAATTTCGTAGTGTTTTTCCCCTTTTCAAGCTTTATTTAATCATTTAATTGATTTTTCCTTTGATTTGAATTGTCTTTGTTCCATTTATTGATTTTTCGTGCTATTTGATGATTTGATTGCACCTTTTGATTGATTTAAGCCTTTTGCCAATTTTTTGTCTACAAATGCCCCTCTTTGAGTCGATGTGTGAAGAACACTGATTCAAAGATTCCCTTAGTACTGATGATTTGATTCAGGTCCTGGTTCTGATATGCCTCTGATGATTCTGATTTGCCTCCTGATATGAAGCTGATATGATATGATACTGATTTGCCTCCTGATATGAAATTGATATGATATGCCCCACTGATAAATGTTTTTGATGTGATGCCAATTTGATACTCTGATGCCCCCTCAGAAATAAAACATATTGATTCCTTGATTTGAAAGATTTTGATTGATTGGTCCAATATGTTTTCATTTCTGAAAAATATTGATGATATGCCATGACTCACAATTTGCATATCCAAGATAGATAGGTCTATTGTAGTTAAGCAAGCAAGTGATTATAACAGGATAATGGTACCAATGAATGTGATTTGTCAATCTGATAGGATAGTTCTGATATGGGATAACTGATCAGTGTGAAAACTGATACAATTGATAGGATTGATCTTGATCAATGTGAAAACTGATATGGGATCTTGATAGGATTGATAAACTGATACTTCACTCTCAAGACATAGAGACATGAACAAATAATGATAGGTTTGATTGCTTTGATTGACTTGATTGATTGACGTAAGATGATTCACTGATATAAAATACTGATATGATTCCCTTGATTTGCAAAACAAGCACATTTTCGTAAATGATATATATACGGACCTTAGCTTCTTGGATATTTAGACTTAAGTCATGAGTTGACCTAGCTACAGTACATGTTATTGAGATGATTGATTATGGAGCTCTTTCAGTTTGTTGATATTGTATCATGTTTTAGTTATTGATCAGGACTTTGATGTATCACTTTGATGACATTGCATCTTTGATTAGACATTGTTCATGGATCTTTGATATTATGGACACTTATGATTTATGGACTTTCCTTGATTCTTGATTGAATGACCCATTTTATGATTGATCAAGATTTCAATTGAATGACCCCCCTTTTCCCTTGGAAAAATACTACAAACAAATGCACATGCAATTAATCTAACATGATAATGCAATTAACCTTCCATGATAATGCAATGCAATGCAGCTAAGTGTCACTAGCTTTTAGCAAATAAATGCCTTGAGGATAAATTTTCATCATTGAGCACTTTGGGACCGGAAAACAAGTACAATCACCACTGCCCACTAACATGATGATATGAATACCACTTTTTATTGCATTTGGTAACCTCCTTTTTGAACTAGTACAACCTGCACTAGTCGAATAAACTAACTATGAGAGTATGAATACCAGTTTCAACGAATTCAATGTTGCATAAACAAGCAAAGGTCAACCTTCCACCCTATATGAAAGTCCTCGATGGTTCTTTGGTGAACATGTCATTAGATGAATTCACATAAGTTGTTGGATATCCCTCAAGATAGTCACTCAAAGACAAGAAAAATATCATGTCTCCATCATCGCCAATCTAGTCGAAACATCATCGATTAGCTAAAAAGATGTGATAAAAATCAATGTAAGTAAAGATCATCAAAAGAAAGCTTCAAGTGTTTTGCAATGTTTCATGATTTTCAAAAAGTATTTCCAAGCATTCTGATCTTTTTAAAGTGTTTTGTCAATTTTTAATCTCGAATAATAAAGTCAATGAAGACTCAAGGATCAAGTTGTAGGCTCAAATACTTGGGTATGAACAATGATATCTATCAAAGGTTCACAAAAATCACTCTCTTCTGAAGCTCTGATAAGTCTCTCTGATGTGTGACCGACTATAGCACTATTGAATCTGCTGATTCAGACCAAATGCCCCTGATTGGATAGGAAAAATGTTGGACTTGGACAAACTTCCAAAATATTACCGAAGCTCGGTTTAGGCAAGATGCAACTCAAAGCACTTTATGCTTTCCTTTTTACCAACTCTCAAACAAGATCACATTGGTTTTCCCCCAATGTCTTAGCAAGATAGAGGATATGAAGGATGGATTTTCAAGCTGATGGATTAGAGATGGAAAAGCTATGATGGAAGAAGTATGCGAATGTGACCCCTAGGACTATCTCCTCAAGAGTACCCAAGCTAAGGAAAAAAATGATATAGCAATGTGAAGCATGTTTTTGGATAAGCCATGAAAGCCAATTGTGCAGGGCTAGATAGTGTATAGGATAATGATTTGTTGCCATAAAAATGAGGGATCCAAAAGAGTGGACATGTCAAGAAGTTTTTGATAACAATTTTTTTTTATTTTTAAAGTTCTTCATTTTGATCAAGACCAAGGGTCAATTTGGGTAAGATGTGGATAAGATAACACAATCAAGATAAAGGAGTGATGGAGGCTATGAAGGGATGTTTTGGGATTATGAAAAGACTATCAAGGAATAATGAAGGTGAATTTGGGATAAGCAAGATCATGATAGGGTAACATGGATGCAACAAGTACATAAGCTGATGGCAAGGATAACGAATGTCAAGATACTTGATGCTCATGGATGTGTTCAACCTTGTCAAGATGAAGGTGATAGAGGAAATATGGATGAAAGTGAGGTAAATGATAGGAAGATGGAAGATGGCATGGATGAAACTTTTCCCCAAGTGTAGAGTGCAAGAAGGAAGAATTATGCATGACGCCTGTTTGCCAGGTTTTCATCATGGTACTTGTCTAAGGCGCCACAAGAAGTGGTTTTCACCCTAGATTTATTTCTTTTTATTTTTGCTACCAAGGTGCCTATTGCTAGGTTTTCACCAAGGCACTTTTTATCTTTTTTCATTTTTTTTTTTAAATTTTAAATTTTGTATTTTTTTATATTTTCCCAACATTAGAATCTTTGGACAATGCTCCTTTGAAAGATATGTTGTAATAAACCATGGGTATGACTAGGATGCTCAAAGGTATTGATAAGAGGGATGGAAGTACAAAAAGTATGCATTGGAAAATGAATGTGAGGATAAGAAGAAGGTATGTTGAAGATGGAAATGTTGGCAAGATCAACTTTGACACACACTTTGAAGAGTGGTGGAATGATGGAGGAACAATAGATGACGGAGGTAAGGATCTTTTTGAGGTAGTGGATTTTGGGATGTAAGAAGATGAAGGATGTTTGGAAGGAGATGCAATGGAAGCCTTTGGAAGCTTGAATGTCAATTTTGATTCTTCTTTTGTGTGCAAGTCTTTCAATAATGACTTGGGAATCCACATATTCTTTGATTTTTCTTCCTTTTGGAATGCTTTTGAATGCATTTCGTCAATGAGGGATTTAGGAACCCACATTTTATTTTTTTCTTCCATTGAGCCAAATAAAGAAGCATTGTAGTACCCCACCCATAGTTCACTTTTAGGTTTCTTTATGTTTCAGTGTTTGATTGAATTCTTTTAGGTCACTTTTTATGTGATCAATTATTATGTTAATAAATGATGATTAAGGATTTATGTTCATTGAATGTGTATCAGGTTATTGTATAGATTAGATGTTGATATCATTTGATGTTGTGTTTATGTTTTATATTGATTCATGGTACTGATCCCATACTGGCATGTGTATGGTTGTCATGTGTTTGCATCTATTTGACATGTTTGTTTGGTAGAGGATGGAGGCGTAGTTACTCACATAGTTGAGATCCACACAACCGACTGTACCCTATCATTGTTTGTTATATATTATTGTATGTACATGCTTCATCTTGTGGTGACATGTTTGCAGGTACAGGGCATCATCTTCCTTGAATTGGCAGGAGTGAGCATGCCCACAAACATTCATCTCAATGGTAAAGAGGGGAGATAATACACAGACCCAAAACTGTAAACCTAAGCCTTATTGTCTTGGGATTGGACAAGTGTCAGTCTGACTACCCTACCCGAATTCACTTGGTTGGCATGAATTTGTGGATCCCTTCTCCTGTGTTTGTTTGACTTATTATGTTTGATTTTTACTCTATATGATTTAGTTAATTTATGATTATGTGGGTGATTATTAATTTATTGATTATAGTTGAATTATGTTAATTTAGATTATTTTATGTGAATATCAATGTTAGGTGCATAGTTGAATTTAATGATTAATTATGCTTCTAGGATTTAATTGAGGAAATTAAATTAAAATTAATTATTTTAGTATTGGAAATTAATATTGATTATGTCCTAAGTTTATTATGATGAAATTTAATTAAAATCAAATAATTGATTATTTGGATTTAATTGAGTATTTTATTGAGAATTGGATTTTATTATGTTTGTGAGTATTATTAAATGATTAAATAATTAATTGCATGAATTCATGATGCATTAAGTATTTAATTTATTTAATAACAAATTTTATTATTAACATGTGTTTTATTGAGTTTGAAAGTGATTTGTTTGAAAATGGTGACAACTTGTCTTTAGGAGATTATGTTGAGTTGTGCACAATTATATTTATTTTTAATTAGTAATTAGTAATTTCTCTCAACAAAAGAGGGAGAGTTGGATTAAGAGTTCTTGGTTGAGTCATCTAGGGTTTTGCATGTTTAGTGGAGTTGAATCCCTAATAGGGGGAATTAGCATTCATTTTGGAGTTTTTGTGCTTTCTTGTGTTCTTGAGCTTTTGGAGATTGAGCTTGAATTCTGGGTGAAGGTTGCTTGCTTTTGGATTTGGGATTTTCATGCACTGTGACTCAAAATCTACAGGTTGAGCTTTCCTATTGTCAGATCTGGGAGATTCAACATTCTACAAGCAATCTTATTCAGTTTCTAGCATTGGAATTGAGGTAGGGCTTTGAGGAACTTTCCTGTAATTTCATTTGTAGGATTTTCAATATGTGAATGTGATTGATTTGATTTATTGCTATAAATTTGTATTCAGTAATGCTTTCAATTTGGGTGTTAATAACCCCTTAGATTCATAGATTTTAGTTTATATTATGACTTGGCACAGTAGGGTTATGCTGCCCGATTTTGGATTAAAAATTCATCCTAGAACTCTTTGAAAATGAAAAATCAATCTCTATATAGTTAGTTCTATAGTTTGAATAAATTAATTAAGTGGGTTGTGGATAGAAACCCAATTTGAATGAAAAATTGCCATTCTGGGTAAAAATATACTCTCTGAAAAAAAAAAGATAGTAGAAAATAATTATACCAGTAAATTATTTTGTGCTTTCAAATGATTAAAAAAAAATACATTAGTAAATATATGGATGTATTTGCAAAACAAAAATAAATTAAACAAAATAGGAGAAAAGTTAAAACTCATGTTTAAATGTACAAAGGTTGAATTCTTCCATTTTTGGAAATGTACAATATGTCTTGTACATTTCCGTTTTCGAAAACAGAGCCAAAAAGAAAAAAAATAAAATATATATATATATATATATATATATATATATATATATATATATATATATATATATATATATATATATATATATATATATATATATATATATATATATATATATATATATATATATATATATATATATATATATATATATATATATATTTATTGCCTTTAAAAAAAATATTACTATTTGGTTGCTATCGGAATTTGTGCAAGTTAAAAAAAAATGAAATAAAAATTTTGAAGTTAGTTTCTTTTTATTATTCATAAAAAGAAAATTGTTAAAAAATTTATGTTAAAAAAAATATTGATTTTAGTGGGAGGCAGGGGCCACCACCTTCCCCACCTCCCAAGGCCGACAAGACCTGCCATCAGTACCCGAGGGTACTGCGCGGTAGGGGCCAGCCTGCCACCGCCTGTGGCAGTACCGCAAGCGGTATCATGCGCAAGGGATTGGTGGGGCCCGCTTCCCCTTTTCCCTCTATTTTAATTTATTTATTTTTTTGATATATGCGCTTTTGTTGTATGTTTTATTTTATTTCAAATTTATTTAATTTGTTAATAAATTAAGTTATATCATATTTAATTTATATCATAATTAATTTATGAAAAGTTTAATTTCTATTATATTTAATTTATGAATTATTTAGTTTATATTTTATATAAGTTATTTTAATTTGTATTTTATTTATTATATAATTGGTTTAAATAATAGATTCATGATTATGAGCAAATCTTAGATTAATTTGTTAATTTTTCTATTTAAAATTGCTTATTTGATTAAAAGTAACTTTGAAGGAGTTTTAGTAAACTAAGTATATTCATTATTAGAGTAAATTTGATTTATGTTTCTTTCGTCATCCAATAAATGAATTCGTGTAGCTTAATCTATGAGGATTATGGTAATAGAATTACCTATTAAAATTTATTTTAATAGTATAAATTAATTGTGTTATTTATTTGTTTTCAATCCTAGAATGTGGGATTTAAACTTGGGTCTTTTGACAAAACTAGTTTATTAGAAATGTTATATCTATACTGAAATTGGGCATTTTCACTATGTTGGATTCTTGGGTACTCTATAGAGAATTCATTTTATTTATATGATTATTTGAAATGATTGATTTCAGAATTTCCTAGTAGACCTTGTATTTGAATTAAATTGTGATAATTATGGAACGTATTGGATTATGGATTTATTTCAGTTCAAATTGATATGATTGTGTATTCTTCGTGTCTTCTTCTACATTATGGGTTGTCGGGTTCTAGATGACCTAGGAGAATACAAAGGCTGGGGTTTGAGTCAGATGTTCATATTATCAGTTATGTTTGGTGTGTGTGTACTTTATCTGATTATCATTCATGTTTGACCATTGGGCTCATGTTATACTGTATTCTGTTTGTGGTATCTCTGTAGCCATATCTAGTTCTTTTGTGTGAAAATGGATATGAAGTTATGTAGTTGTATACTTGATTATATCTAGGAGAGATCTATGAGCCTAGGGTATTTTAAATTGACATGTAGTAGGAGGTGGCTTGCAATAAGCACCGGGGCCCACAAGTGGCTGCCAGGATCACTTATTGTAAAGTTTCAGTAATCAAGTGATAACCTAATATAATTAAGGGGTATTTAATTAAACCTAATAAGATATAAGTCCTTGCCCTCTTTTAAGGGATGAGTTGGCATAGTTGATGACTTCATCAGTATGAGAGGTCATTGATGCCGTGTATGGTCACTTGAGTGCCAGGATCTAGAGAGATTACCAGGACAAAACTCAAGGGTTAGACGTACATGATGACACCTTCCTATGCATAGTTTGGTTATTCTACATGTGTCGGTTGCCTCTGGATTAGTGAGTTGTACCTTTATCTTTATCATGTTGTATCTTGAGTTAGAGTGCTTTCAGGATCCTTCTGCTTAGGGTTTTATCCTTGTTTTGTTTTGGTTATCCGATTGGGGTTTGTGTTTATCTCCTCAGCATGGTGGGGTAGGCCTTTGTGGTTCTACACGGACGAGTGGTAGTGATTCTTTACCATTTGAGATTCGACGTCCTGGTGCTAGTGCTTGATGGTGATTTTGCAGATGGTTTCCTTATGATGCTTCTTCATTGATGTTCTTTCTTATCTTCATTATTTGTAATCCTATATTGGTGTATCACATGTGATACCTAATCTGGTCATTGTACTATTATAGTTAGATTGACTACTACATACCTTGCAAAATGTGCAGTGGATGTCAGTTTATTTGGATATCATGGAAGTCCATAAGGATTGTATTTATTGTTATTTCATGTAATTGTAACTTTTAAGTTATGGAATCTTTTATTGATGTTAGTTCTAGTTGTGTTTTATTCTTACGTAATTCTACATCATGGAACCCTTGAGTCTTGTAATTTGTGATGGATGTTGTTTCAATGTGAGTAAATGGTAATTGCTTCCACACTGTGGTTTATCTTGTTTGTTAACTTTAGAAAAATAAATTGTTCACCAAACTTAGTAGCATGTTTTAGGTTAACTTCTCTTGGGTTCCCTGGCAGGGCGTTACAAGCATCCACATCTAAAATGGAAGATCTTGCAAAAGAGGTCAATATCAAAGAAAATGGTATGGGAGAATACACTATAGAGCCAATCTTATCTTTGACATCTCTCCCTATCTCACCTAAGTCTTATGGAAAATCTTTAAAATAGTCCAAATCAGATTCTAAAGAACCTCTTGAGGCATATAAAAATAATTTTGTAGCAGAACAAGTCTCCAAGCAAGAATTTGAAGAAGATGAAGCTATGCTTGCATGGCTATACAAAGATGAACCTGAATCTCATGATATTCAAACTAGTAACTCAGCAGTACCAAAAGATCCTTCGAAGTCATATGGCCTAGGAGATAAATTAATAGCTAAGATGGGATATCCAGGTAAAGGACCTCTAGGAGTCAGAGGAAAAGGTCTTGAGATACCTATCCCACATACTGGTAGAGAAAATAAAGACAAAGTTGGCTTAGGCTTTAAAAAGAAACCCTTCCACCTCAAAGGTAATTGTTCTCATGTCATAGAATAGATCGCACCAGGAGAACCTCTTCTTAAGAAGGAAGAAACTGAACCATCAGATAGTGATTCAGACAGCTCTGAACTTATCCCTTATGAGCATTTTCCTAAAGAAATCAAAGACCTTCTTGATGATAAAGATGATCCAATCAAAAGAATTAATGTAGTAGAAACACAAGAACCTACTATCAATCAAGAGATAGTTGTCACACAAGAACTAGCTAATCTTGAAAACAATCAAGAAGAGGAAGGTGGTAGTGATTTTGAGATAGATTCCCACGAGTATGAATTCAAATCAAAATCTGAGGGTAACCCTTCTTGGGGTATTCATCCTAACTTTACTCATGTTCTTAGATTTCCTAGAGGCATAGATGAAGAATCTAATGACTATGAATGGGGAGCCATTCCAGAAGAAGATGAGCTTATTACAGAGAAACATGTTGATGTTATTCACCAATATGCACCCGAACCCAACATAAGTCTAGAGCAAAATGATGAACCTATCGAGTCTGATCCACCTATGGCTGAATTGGACTCCCACAATGACATTGAGCCTATTCACGAATTGAATGTCTTAAGTTGTAATATCACCTTTGAACTCGAGCATCAGGTTAGGACCAATGATGACAGATCCATATCCGTAAACACTATCTCCCAATCTTTCCCCACTTTGACTATCCAATATCCAGAATGTTAGTGCTCAAATCTACATATTATCAAATACTCCTATAATCCCAATGGACATAATCTAGCAAGATGCAAACACTAAGGTAATAAGGTTAGAAAACCTTCTTCACTTTGAGTATGAATACTTAGGCAGGTGTACCTATTCCAATTCACAATTTTGACCGAGCTCTGAATTGTGAACTAGCTCCTTCACTGTTCTATCCTCGCTTCCAAACTCAACTCAATAAGATGAGAGAACTCTAAGTATGGCCCATATTATCCTGATACATAATATTATGATGGAAATCATGAAAGCAACAACATGAAACAATGGCTTAAGGATATTCATCCTTCTTCTTTTTAGAGTTGAACTCAAGGAAGGTTAACCTCATTTAGTGCTTCTACAAAGCATTACAAAGCATATCTATGAACTTGTCACAGAATGATTCAGGTTTGTGATTGTACAAATAAAGTAAAATGAAATAGTTATTTAGATTTAGGGTGGCAAATCAGTGTAAATAGATCTAAAACTAGTGCCTTATCCACTTGGGTGATAGAGTCAAACCCTACCTCTGCATATAACTATCAAAACTAATTTCCTGAAACTCAAATGACATGCCTAACATACCATCCTTTTAATTCCTACTACTGTCATCAAATTCACACATGGATTAGTCGTTCCCAGAGATCTCCCCTAAGATTTTACTCTTTGCTTGAAAGAAACTTAAGCTTAACCCCTATATTCACCTTGTGAATAATGCATTTAAGAAAGCCTTTCAATTTAAACACATAAGAAAACTAACACATTCCATACACAAAGACAATAAAATAGTAGTAACAGAGCTTCAATGTTTTGTATTAACGGTCAAAATGCATAGATACAATATCCTCTCACTTTTAGAAAATAAGGTTTTGTATTCAGAACCTTTCTTACAAAGTATTTTCAACCACCTCTCAAAAGAGTAAAAACTTACTATATATAACATAGCCATCTTGGAATCCTCGAAAGGATGTAACAAGCTTGGGATGGCTAGAAAAGATCTTGCACTAGAGACAAGATTACAAACTGACAAATAGATTGTAACAACATATTACAAAAATCTTTTCTCAACAATTCCGCAGGTGGCATCTTTGTCTAAAGATATTTCAGAGCAGTTGCTAAATTTGTTGCATGAATGATGACCGCCATTCCGGCTAACTTACATCATCCTTTGTTTGAAACTTGCTCTCCCTCAATTTTTGGATTAGGTTCCATCTGCAACTCTATTCTTCCTCTTCCTCTATAAGTTGGACAACTGGCCTCCTTTTCTTCTTTATTGTTAGCTTCTCCCAAGCCGCTACTTCATCATCCGATGGCCAGTTGTAAGTCTGCAATTCTTGTAACAAGATGAATTTCTTATCCCACATGGAGTCAGTTATATTTTTGGCTTCTGCCACAAAGCGTATGCAATCATTTTCAATTTTAAAAAGACTATCAATTATACTATTACACCTCTCAAAATCCAAAGTATTGTCATTATTAAGGAAAGCATCTTGTGTAATCACCAACTGATCCATTGACAATTTCCATTCCTCCAACTTGATCAGGTTTCCATTGTCATCACATACCGCAGGCAGATACTTGCTATAATGTTTATCAAACATAAACAACTTAACCCTCACCTGGTTGGACTTACCTTTAAAAAACTTTGAAACAACATTGATTAAGCCAATCTTCTCAAAAACTTATGTAACTACTCTAGGGATCTCAGGCTTATGCTCCTGTAGGCTATCAAGTTTATCAAATAACAAACTTCTTCCAGACCAAACACTATGAAGTGGCTCCAAAGCAGCCAATGATTCATTTATCTTTCTGTTGGTCTGGTGCAATTGGCTGACTGATTGATAAACTGTATCCATTTTCTCTATTATCTTATCTCACCTGTATTGCACAATCTTTGACATGGTGTCCAAAGATGCCTCTATCCTTATCTTATCCAAATTTTCAGTAAGTCCCTCAGGTACTTCTTCATCAATTTGAATTGGGACCTCAATCTACACAGGGGGGGAAACAACTACCTTCGAAGCTTCTTCAAGCTTAACTTTTATCTCTGCCAATTCATCTTCTAGTTGCTTGATCTTCATCAATTTTAAGTCTCTATCCTTGGCCAAAAAGTTTGCACTTTCAAACAACTTCGAGTACCTTTCAGATAATTGAACTATTTTTGCCTCATTCAGGTTAGCCCAATGAGTTACTACCTTAGAAACTTCAAGGTCAGTTGTATTCTGCACAGTCCAAATAATCTGATTCCCTTCCATTTTATCCTCTATACTCAATAGAGATGGCTTTTGAGTCCTAGGGGCCATGGACCACATTGCAACAACTTGAGACTTAGGGTCATAGCCACTTCCTCTTATCATATCACCAATGTGAACCTCATATGATAGGCTGCCCTGCGGTTGCCTTCTTATTTGATCTATGATGAAAGCAGAAGTTAGATCCCATCCTGGAGTCAATAGCATTCCACTTGATTTGACCAGTTGTCTAGCTTCATCTGTAGTTATGGGATCAAGGCTAGGATCATAAGAATTTAAGGCTCTCAATGTCTCTTCACTTGGCTCCATGCCTTCAGGCAGAAGTTTCCTCACTTCTTGTTGCTTATTCCAAACAAGGAAACTCTTGAATTCATCAGTTTTAATAAACTGGTCATCACTCAAAAATTCCTCCTGATAGACCTCTCTAATATCCTTTTCTGACCATAGGGACTGTTCCTTATCTATTTCATCAGTGGCCACCTTCTTTCCTTCTCTTATTGCTTTTCTCAATTGGTGATGGTAAACCCTATCACCTGGCACTAGAGCAGACACTCTATCAATTGTTCTCTTTTGTTTTTCCTGCCTTGAAGGCTCTCCTACCTCAAGTCTCTATTTCTTCCAGGGTGGCTCTAGAGTATCCCCTATTTCTGGTTGGTCTTCAACAGGCCTAACACTTTGTACATCTTCCATTTGTGGTGGGCTGTTCCCTTCCTATGACTCATCGAAAAACTCCTCTTGATTAGAAGATGAATAGTCTTTCATCTTCTTTGGTTGACTCTGGTCAATCAACTTCTCCAACTAATTTGATAGAGTGTCATGCATCTCTATCATCTTGTCGATTCTTTCTAAATAGGGAAGGTCAGGGAAGAAACCCTCAAAAGGAAGCTGGGCTGCCATCACTTGTTTTGACAAGTCTATCAAATCAAAGTACCTGTTCCATCTCCTCTTGACCTCATCATCATCAATGATGTTTCTGACTACATCTTCCTCGTCCAATCCTTCATGTTCTTTGTTCACACCAATGTTTGGGATGTAAAGCATCTTGGTAGTTTTGATAAAGCCCTCAGGATCTACATGTCTACAAGCACCAGTAGCCATTTTGAACTGATTTAACCATGCAGTAATTTGAGGAAATGCCCTCTTTCCTACCAGGAAGTCACCTATCTTGAATTGCCTAGGTGTGAATGTACCCTTCCTATGAGGGGCTAGAAGTTCTCTATCTGTCCACATCAACTACCACACAAATTCCAAACAAGCAACCCTTGGAGGCACAAATTTTGGTAATAGATGTGGGGGTTGGGGGCAACCGTAGACTCTCAAAATTGTAGCATTCTCCCCCAAGTAAAAATCACCCCAATTGTGATCTCCCTCCCATTTGTTCACAAACTGCACTGGTTGTAAGAGCCTAAGGACCCTTGGGGATATCCTTGTAGTATTTACACCTAACATCCTTATAAGAGGATAAACAATGAAATTTTGAAAGAGATAAAAATTCCCCTCATTGGAAGTAGAATTCCACATCCTCACCCATAATTGCACCGAATTATACTGGCCTTCAAAGTTGAACCTTGGCTTCAGCATGTTCGAATCAAAACTATTAATATTGAAGAACAAAATTAAATGCATTAGCAAAGAATAATGCATGAACTTAATTGGGCTCTTACTATCCTTGACAGAAATCAAACCCTCATGCATTCTATCAATGATATACTAGATGTAATCATAATCAGTATTAACCAAAGAATTGTGGATGTCCAGGATAATCATCAAAAGATCAGCTGGTAAAAACTCTGCATCCCCATCAATTCCCCAAACCCTACACAACCCATAACAAGTTTGCTTCATGTAATGCTGAAGGGATTTAAATTGGTAAGGGGCATTCATGTGAGTAGGGAGGGGAGCTATATACTTATCCTATTTTGGGATATGCTTTGTTATTTGGTCCTTCACTATCCCTATGTTCTTCTTGTACCTCTCCTTTTCTTTGCTCAGGTTGATTTCAGTAGAAGTGGATGTATAGACATTAAAAGCCTTCATGAATGAACCCCTATCAAGAGTAGCCAAAGCCAACTGGTCCTCTTTCCTAATAGTCTTAGAAATAGGGTCGTAACGCCTAGCTAGAGCAACAATTAAATCTGCATCCAGGAATACATCAGGCACTACTAATTTCCCTAACCCCAAAGCCCAACCATTACATACAGGGATATGACTATCTCTATTTTTATAAAAGAAGTTGAAGATAGTATAACCTGTGGTATTCGGTGTGATAGGATCTTTGCAAAACCCTAGAACATCTTCGAAAACATCATCAGGAGCTCTTTTGTTATGACCGGAACCAGGTAGCAATTTTAGAAACTCATCTGAATAATTAGGCTTGCCCTTGTCTTCACCACCTTTAGACTTTGCTTCATTGCTGGAAGATGCTGTGCTTCTCTTAGGTTGACTCATTTTTGCTATAGAATTATCTTCAATCTCTGCAAAATGGATTCACTTGGTGCTCAAAAATCACTTCAGAATGACATAATTCTCTCCGAATGATTTTGGACACAGGAGACAATGAGCTTAACTTATTTATCAACGCAGATCAAGTGTGTACAACTACCACAATCATTGCAAATCTCCTTAATTGCTCCTGCATTCAATTTTGCATGTCACCAGTTTGCAAAATGGAGCTAGCCGATGCACGGATGTTGACAGATAGATTTTAAAAAACTCAAAAACAAGGCAAAGAGGCAAATGATTAAGATCCTGCACTTTAAACCTGTTTACGTCATGCAATCTTCCTTTGAAATTGATTGGATGGCTCATTAGTTTACTTTCCAGCTTGATACTGTACTTTATCCATGCAGGCAACGGTCCCTTTTCTTTTCTTTTATTACCTTTTCCAACTGGGCCCATTTAGCAAATCCGCGACTGAAAGCCTCTTGTGATCATTGAATGCAATGTTAACCCTAGCATATATTCAAAGAACTAGCGACTAAAGCCTTCGCAGGTTCTCGAAATGCAATCCTTAACTCATGATACTTTTCATGAATTAGCGAACACAGTGACACCCTTCGAGCACTTGACTGCAGTTATCATTTGGCGAACTAGCGAACAAAGCCATCTCACATTCTCTTAATGTCCCGGCTAACTGTTAAATCTTTTGGAGATTCAGTGAACAAGGGGTTCGCACATTCACTTAATGGATCACTTAACCGCTAAATTACTTAGAGAACTGGCGAAGCCTTTACTCTCTGAATCGATGAATCTTTACTTTACCATCATCTTTACTATGAGATTCTGAATGAACCGTTGATCTTGTCGATGATCTACGGCTATCGCCAGTTCACTGAAATATTTGATTCTTGGTCATTTGATTACGAGATTCAGCGAACAAAGGGTTTGTTGAATCGCCAGATCATATTAAACACTGAGTATTTCAATCCGCGATTAAGCGACTGAAGACTCAAAGCTTTGGCGACCCTTTTATTCATGCATTCACCAAATGATTATGCCCTTTACCTTTCGTTTTAGAGAACCCGCGACCACATGATTCACTGAATCACTAAATCATTTAGCTTCTTACTAATTTATTCTGAGAACAAGCGAACACTTGAAACAACTCGTTCCGCCAAATTCTTCATACCAAACTGTTGGGGCCGCTAAACTTAGAAGTCTTTACATAGTCGCTCATTCACCAAATGAAACATGTAGGACCCAATAATATCTAAGATTAAACCACAATCGTCGATCCTGACAATGATCTACGGTATTCGCCAAGTCACTAAGTTATTTTGCCCTTAACTGCTAGATTCAGAGAATGAGCGATAACCGTTGTCGCCAAGTCGCTGAGTGTAAGCAAAGAACCACCAAGGAATATGCGAATTGGAGATAATGCATTCACCGAATTGCCAGATGTTTTTTGATAACCGCCAGATATTTGGAGACTACGTGAACAAGGACAACACTTAGCATTTTTAACATATTCTCTAGTTTGCTGAATGGTTGAGGTGTTCACCGAGAGACTTAGAGACCACGTGACTAAAATGATGCTTAGCATAAGATTGACTTGTTTGTTGAATCATCGAATACTATATGAGACATGCTATGACCTTTTCTGATTCAGCGAACACAAAACATTTAACATGTGCACAATTTAATCAGCTTAAGTGACTTAAAAAGGTAACAATGAAATAGAAGAATAAGGGCTAATCATAAGGACTTTTGCATGAATTTGACATTTTCAAAAATGAAACCAAGGGTTAGGGTTTTGAAGTGGGCTATGACAATTTTTTGAAGAACTTCTGACACCTGTACCTAGGAAAACTTCACAGACTAGAGGACTAAACCAACATTTGGACAAAAACCTTAGAAAATTAAGAATACTCCCAACACAGACGTCATTGATCAAACCTCCACAAATCTGAGCCATGGTATTTATACCTTCCTGAATGACTATGCCCTTGCTTGCTACCTCAATATAGTTGAGTCTATGAGGACTTCCATCATTGAACCGAGCATTAACATGACGGAGTTGGACATCAAATATCTTAGTTAGAAAAATAAGAATAAAAAGAAAAAGAAAAGGAGTTCTAAGGGTGAAAACCACTTTGTGGCAGTATCAAAACCTACAAAAGTAAAAATAAAAGATGTATTCGAAGGTGAAAACCTCTCTGAGGTGCCTAAGGATGAGATATTTGATGTCCTTTCGAGTCATTTACAGGACAAATCTCCAGGTCTAATTGAGCCCACTCAATCCATCAACTTGGGAACAATGGAGGAACCACAGTTGATCCATGTGGCACAATCTTTATCAGAAGAAGAGAAGCAAAAATTTATAACATTCCTAACAGAAAAGAAGATCAACTTTGCATGGAAATATTCAGATATGCTAGGGTTAGATCCTAATCTTATAATGCATCATTTATCTATAGCTCCAAATGTCAAACTTGTCAAGCAAAAATTGAGAAAGATGCATCCTCATGTTGCACTCTTGGTAAAAGCTGAATTAGAGAAGCTCCTGAAAGCCGGATTCATTCGAGTTATTGATTATGTAGAGTGGATCTCTAATATTGTACCTATTTCAAAACCAGATAAATCAATCAGAGTGTGCACAGACTTTAGAGATGTAAACAGAGCATGCCCTAAGGATGATTTTTCACTACCTAACATTGATATGATAGTGGACATGACTGCGGGCTTTGAGATGTATTTCTTAATGGATGGTTTTTCTGGATATAATCAAATAAAAATTGCTCTAGAGGATCAAGAGAAAACTGCTTTCACATGTGCATGGGGCACCTTCTGTTGGAATGTCATGCCATTTGGGCTTAAAAATGCTGGTGCTACATATCAAAGAGCCATGACATCTATTTTTTATGACATGATGCATAGGACTATGGAGGATTATGTTGATGATACTTTAGCAAAATCTATGATTAGAGCTGAACATCTAAATGACTTGAGCAAGATACTAGATAGAATGGAAAAATTTAGTCTTAGACTAAATCCTAAGAAGTGTGCTTTTGGTGTCACTTCTGGAAAGCTCTTAGGATACATAGTCTCAAAGAAGGGCATTGAAGTTGATCCAGCTAAAGTAAAGGCTATCATGGAAATGCAACCTCCAAAGAATATTAGTCAAATGAGGACATTGCAAGGAAGAGTTCAATCCATCAGAAGATTCATATCACAACTAGCAGACATATCACAACCTTTTACAAAAACATTACATAAAGGTGTAACCTTTGCATGGAATGAAGA
This sequence comes from Chamaecyparis obtusa, assembly GCA_027943335.1. Taxonomy (NCBI): domain Eukaryota; kingdom Viridiplantae; phylum Streptophyta; class Pinopsida; order Cupressales; family Cupressaceae; genus Chamaecyparis; species Chamaecyparis obtusa. Next base: position 51,713 of record BSBK01001414.1, read on the forward strand.
ATGTGATAATAACTGTAATCATATCAAGAAGTACCTATCAAATCCTCCTATATTGATGCCTGCCATTCTAGGGAAGCCTTTGATCTTATATGTCTCCGCTACAGATACATCACTGGGGGCATTGCTAGCACAACATGATGAGAACAAAAAGGAAAGAGCTATATACTATATCAGTAGAACATTGGTTGCATATGAGAAGAACTATTCCATGATTGAGAAAGCTTGTCTAGCTGTGATCTTTGTATCACATAAATTGAGACACTACATGTTAGCTCATACCACACAATTGGTAGCTAAGATTGATCCACTCAAGTACCTACTAAGCAAATCAGCCCTCACAGGTAGATTAGCTAAATGGGTCATGCTCTTAAGTGAATTTGACATTGAATATGTGGAACGAAAAGCTATCAAAGGATAGGTTATTGCTGATCAGTTAGTGGATGCTACTAGCATCTCATGATCAATCCAGCTCTCTAGGCCTATAGAACAAGTATCAGAACACCTACTGGGGCTACACCTTTTGCTTTAGTTTATGGGTTTGAAGTAGTACTGCCTATTGAGGTTGAAATCCCATCACTAAGAATCAGAATGCATGGTCTAGTAACTGATGATGACTACAGAGTGTCTAGGTTGCAAGAACTTGAATTACTAGATGAGCGCAGACAAGCAACATATGATCATCTCAGAGTATATCAGAAGAGAATGTCTAGAGGTTACAACAAGAAAGTCAGACAGAGAATTTCAGGTTGGTGATCTAGTCTTGAGAGAGAATCCTAAAAATCAATCACATCAAGAACGCAAGGGGAAGTTTGAACCCAAATGGCTGGGTCCTTTTGTAATCATTGCTACTTTTGGCTTTGGTGCCTATCAACTCTCAATGACTGAAGGAGAATAGCTTCGAGAACCAATCAACATTCTCCATCTAAAGAAATTATATGCCTAAGGCATTCAGTTTATGGTAAAATGTCCTGAAAAAATCTTAAAAATCAGAAAAAGTCTTGAAAAAAATGAACATCTTGGTGAAAACCTAGCAATAGGCACCTTGATGATTCACAAAAATAGTAAAAAATATCAAAAGTACAAAAAAAATAAAAAAAATGAAAAATACAAAAAAATGAGAAAAAGAAAAAAGTGCCTTGGTGAAAACCTGGAAACAGGCGCCTTGGTAGCAAAAATAGAATCTCTGCCAAGATAGTGAAAACCCGGCAAACGGGTGCCACTTGTTTCAAAATACTCCATCTATCGGCACCGTCCTGGTCTTTCCCAGCTTTCAGTCTTGCTTTAGTTTGTACATATCTCCCGGTTTGTTTCTGCATTTCCAGTTTTCAATAAGTCAGTTTGTACACCAATTAGCTCAAGCGTCTGTATCCTATCAATGTTCAAACTTGGGGGCAATCAATGTCATATCCTATGGCCTCCAATGTATCTTAGATGTATCATATCTAGTCAGAGTCCTTTGAAGCTTCATTTGAGTCAGTCAGTCAGTCTTGTCTCCAGAAAGGATTTTGCATCTACAACAACGCAATCAAACATCCAACACAAACCGAAAATAATCTGTGCTTTTCATGCTTTTATCTCCTTGTATGCTTACTGATTCATATTCAAATTTTTGCATATTATGTCCTTTTGAGCTCTTCAATGATGTCCTTTACAGGATTTAGAGAGTGATGACTGGGGGTATAATCTTTTCTTTGTCTTCTGCTTGTATGTGAAAATCTAACAACTTTGGAAATTTTGGATTGAAATGGTGTCCAACTGTAAAAGCCTCTATCTTGAATTGGATGGCCATGCATACCTCGACCATTGATACCCAAAAAATTCAAGGAAGTTTGATCTAACTATTGTCTTTTTGAGTGAGTTCTTTCTCCTCTTGTGAAATACGATCTTACCTAAGGATGTGAACGATAAAGGGTCACTACGGGTAATTCACATTGGATTTAGAATAATCTCTTGACTGTTTGATGTGTTTGTAATGCAAGGCGTATTCAGGTCATCATGATGTTTATGTTTTGATGCTTATACAAATTGCAATATCAAAATGGACATGATATTCAAGTCATCCTGGCGTTTGTGCCTTGGTGCTTATATCTAATTTGACATTTGAAAAATAAAATCAATATTCATATATTTATGGTTGATTGACTAGTGGATGTTGTATTGATTCCTGCGCACACAAATCGATATTCATATGTCTATAGTTTCATAACTAGTGGGCATTGTATTGATTTATCCGGTTACCTAAAAATTCAATGATGAGAATGACTGACACATGATCAGTGACTAGGTCCTAGGTCTTAGGTTGCATTTCATATTGCATATTTCTTTGCATTTTGCACTTTGCATGCTCTCACAATGACTCAACGAACTTCAAATGCTTAAAAGATTCTTCACTCATCTCTTCAAATCTAATAAGAGCTGACACCTAACTCGAAGGTCTCTTCACAGAACCGCAAGCAGTTACTATCCTGGGTTAATCATCCTTTTTGACATAAGACTGAATACTTGTCTTCATCAATCCCTAGAAAACATATCATGTGTATTATTGCATTTACATATCATAACCATTTGTTGCATTACAATTCATCCATGTGCATAAGCATAAATCATACATACATCTTTCCATAATCAAATTCATTTGCATAACATCCATACATATGAAAGAAATCATCGCATTGCATATATCCATACATACATTCTACTCTACTCATAGCATAAGCATCACATGATATCATCATAAATCAATACATGAAAAGTACACATGAAGTCACAACCAAAATATCGATCTCATATATATCAAAAATCTCAAACTAGTCAGGGGTGCACTACTGGCACAGTGTACAAAAGAATGAGCTTAGCTGAGCTATCAGAATCAGAACAATATATCAATGATAAAAAAGAGAAGAATAGTATATCAGAATGTATCAAAACAAATTAGCTATCAACATGATCCTCTACATCTGGTGGAGGTGGAGGTGGTGCATCAGGCACTGGCTCTGCTCTAGGTGCTTTGGCTCCCTCTGATGCCATCATGAACTACGAGTAGGTAGGAACTCTCTATGCTAAAGGAACTATAGTATAATAAGCTGATACATAATATGCAGATCTCAAGGTCTGATGAATCACCTCTACTTGTAAATGCTGTACCTCTCTAGTGAGTGCAGTGCATTGTCTATCAGCCTCTAGGAATCTCTCCTCCCATCTAGCACTATGTATCTTCAGGTCCCTGACCTAAACTTTGAGACATCTAATGGTATCCTATGGGGTAAGAGGAACAACTGGATCAACATCTAGCATATCTGTATTAGGGGCAACCTATTCTATAGTCTTTTCTCTCTGCACCTTATGACGTCTAACCTCAACACCTAAATCAAAACTAGTATCCCCCTCTGTGCAGTCCACACCACCACCTACCACCTTCTCAGCTGCAAGTACCTCATCTACTGAACCAACTCCACCTAATGTCCCACCCTCTCCCCTAGTCCATCTATGAGAACTGGAAGATCTGCCTGCTATGGAACTAGTGTGCCGGGGGGTCCTCATCTGTCCTGATGGTCTCTATGGTGGAGCCATCGCTCTGGGTCTCGAAGGTGTGGGGTGTATGATCAGAGCCTATGCAGGTCTGGGACCCTATCCCATTGGAGCACCAGTAACATCCATCGCCTCCTCCATGGAGGGTATCAACTTAGTGGGATCAGAAAATCTATGAATGGGGTGATCAATAAGCCATGAGATGAATCAGTTAGTAACACCAGCATCAAGTACATCTGGTCTATACTCCCAGTCCCTGCCAATGATAGCACTATACTCCTAAGAACATAAAGCATAAGAGAGCCTATGTGTCCATCCAAGTCCAATCTCATGCCCTATCTATGCATATGTCGCGTAATCCTCTGGGGCATCTTGAATCTATCCATACTGTCACCAGACCCTGGTAATCAGAAATCTCTCTATAGTGGAGGATGACCTCCCAATCAGTACCCAGCTCTGGAAGAAGTAACTAAACTGCTCTCATGTAGTAGGCCAAGGATCAATGGCTACATAAGGTCTCCAGTGAACAAATGTCATATCATCGAGGCATCACCTCTAGTACTCAATATGGCCCATCTATCCCTGAATAACATATCTGGCATAAGTATAGATGATAGGCTCCTGAGGTTGCCTTTGTGAAGTACAAATAAGTCTCAACACTGGGATGTGCTTCTAAGCCCATATCTGCAAAATGAGAGCTCTTGCAGCAAAAGATTTGCTCTCCTGATTCACTACCTCGTGCATCTCAAAGAACATGTGTGCTAATAAACACTAACCCCATGCCAACTTAGAAGGAGTAGCCATCAAGCGTGCTACCATAGGGACTCAACCCATTAGAAGACCATTCTGCTGATGGTCAGACATGATAATACCTCCAATCATCTCGAAAATGATGCACTCTAGCTGGTGTGTCTATCCATATCTCTGCACTAAGGTCTCCCAAGAAATGGAGGCCGTCATTTGGGTATCATCTCTGAAGAGATGTCTGAAAGCTAAAACACCTGAGTTCCCCAAACTCACATACTCTAGTCACCGACCTACATGGAAAGGAATGTGTAGTATCTGGTACACATCCTCAGGGGTAACAGTGATCTCCCCTGTCGGCAAGTGAAAGGTTTGAGTCTCTGAGTGGAACCTCTCGATCAGCACAGTCAAAAGTCCATGATTTACCCTAATCTCGGGTAAATGTATCAAATGCATGAATCCACAAGAAGCAAGATGGAACCTCATAGGGTCTGGCAAGGAAACACATAATCTCTGAGTAGCAGGATGAGAGATCTGTACATGTACATCTGGATATACAACCTACACTGCACAGAAATAGGGAATCCTATCAGTAATTGGGTCACAAAATAGGTTACAAGGATAGGATTGGGGTAGTTCAATGTTTTAGAAGGTAGGTTAACAGGTCAGCAATCAGACTATAGAATCAAAAAATTCAAAAAATTGACCTAATACTGCATTTTGAGCTTGTTGTTTTCCATACAACAATTCAGACTGGCATGAAAAGTCATATGACTTTAAAATCATACCAAATGACAAACCATAGTAGCACGACAATGCATCCCTCATCGTACGAGATATGAGGGACCCGATGAAATGTTGTACGACTCATGGGTCCCTCTAATACGAGTCATGGGGGCCTATCAAATGACAATCTAGCTACCTTTGAAAAGTTGTACGAGTCTCGCTAGAGAGTCGTACGAGTTTTCGTGCATGCAAAATTAAAAAATGGAAAGACATGAAAAATTGATAAAATCTTATAAAACATGGAAAAATTGACATTTTCGCAAAGCATAGAGGTCCACCTACCGGATGTCTGTACTACCAAGGTCTCTGGTGTCTCTGACTGTGCTCAAATCGATGCGAACTCATAGGTACTTTTGGTTCTGCTACTCTATCTGCCATTATGCTTAGAGGGCTCCACAAAGATTCTAAAGTCAAAAGGGTTGAAATGATTTGAAAATGACCCTTTCGGCCTTTATATAGCTTTTGACCTAATTTTCAGAAGTGCTCCATTTTTCACGAAAATTGCACCCTTGGCTAATTTCGACATTCTAAATCCATTTTCGGGATCAAAATTAAAATCTGAGATCATTTCCTATGTCAAAATCATGATTTAAAATTTTTTGACCTAGGACGGTCTACTGCTTGCATAACCGACCTTCTATCATCACAGAAATCTAGACTTCAACTTAACTGATTATCTTACATCAAACTATTAAAATTTCAACTTGGTCAACTCATGGTTTCACCTAGTGAAACTTGGTCTCGAGGACCTCTAAATGATGTAGAATGCATTCTTGAACGTGTATAACCTCTTCTTAAATCAATTTACATGCTTCTAAACTATCAACGCTAACTTTTCTTGTCATATTTCAATTTCAATCCCGAAGGGGGCATGGTATTATACATCATTCAAAATCTGTAATCTAAATTTGAAATCATATCTTTCCTCAATAATCAAGATAACAACCACATCTACTTACTGATTCATCAAAAGACCTCATCGATCGGGGCAAATCAATCATCACTCGGGGCATATCAGATTCATCTAGATCCATATCAATCTGGTATTCTCTTAAATCTTATAAATTGTATCATTTTTTTGTAACTATCAGTTTAATTGTGTTATTTCCTTGGTTCTTTGGAAACTGAAGGGTTCAGATGTGATACCAATGTGATTCTTATCGACAATCGGGTCTGGAATCAGTCACTCACTTCTTCACAATCATAAGGTTCAGAATCAGGTGTTTTAACACTTTTTCGCAATCATCAGTTCATTGCTATTATAGTTAACATTATCTTTGGTCATTCAGGACCTATTATCTTCATATCAATTTCAATCAGTTTCTATCTCATATCAATTTCAATTTCAAACATCAGTTCAAACATCATACACAGACTATCTTTGAACCACTGCGCTTCGCATAACAATTCAAAGATGGGCAAAATGTAATACCCCAAAAATGGGCTATAGGTTCATTAACCTCTTATATCGACACATCGAACAAAATCAACATCGAAGTCCTAACCTAAGGCACATCTGAACATCATCGAATCCTAATTGATTATCTCAAATTCTGCATCGGGGAATATTCCTAGTAATATTCCTAATTATCATAATTATCTTTAATTTAATGATTATTTGGCGATAAATCCTATTTATCCTAAAGTTTGATTAATTGAATATTCTAAATATTTAATTAATTAGATTTAATTCTACCACTTAATTGTTTAATTGAAGTTAATTATATTTATTCCTAAATTATATTATTTAAGTTTGACAATAAATCCAAAATCCTATGAATAATTGATTAAATTCTTATTTAATTAATTAAAACAAGTTGTCACTTTTTAATAATATTGTTTTTGAATAAAAGTTTGAAAAATAATTGATTAATCCATAAATCAATTGTTTTATTTTTCAAAATCAGTTAAGTTGGAAATAAATCACTCTATTATTAAATTAATTCATAAATAAAACATGCACAATCACAAAAGCAGACAACTATCAATTATCAATTAAATCTAAACTCTATTTTGAGTTAAACTCTGCTTTTGCATGGTTTTGTGAGTTAATTATCCTTTATTTAAAAATAACTCAAAAATCAACCTAAGTTATTTGAGTGATTTATGGCTTTTTTTCATGCACCTCCAAAGCCCTAGATTTCTATAAATTAAGGCTTCAGCTCTTCATTTGAGATCCATCCACGAATTGCACACTCACATTGCTGAATTGGAGACTGAAGAATCAATCTTGAGAATTCGAGTTGTTGTGAGATTTTCATTATTTTTGCATAGTATCCATATCATTTAGAATATTATTGTTAGATCATTTTTAGCATATCAATTTTCATATTAGCATAGATTCATATCAAGTTTTCATTATCATAATTGCACAGAAAAACCAAAAAAATAGATTAGTTGCATTCATTCCATATCTAGATTTTGCATTCAAATCCTTCATTTAGGTGTCGTCAAGGTCATTGATCTAGGTATAATCTGAGAATACATACTCGCATCTACTAGAAGGTAGTAAATCACCTGGTTAGTTTAGTTTTTCATTTATTGCACGATTTCGATTTCAACTAACCTCTAATGTTTTACTAAAGTGTTGTGTCTACAGATCAGGTATAGAATTCACACACACAATATCCTCCTGAGGTGCAAGGGTGAGCTAATTGATCTAGTGTTGAGATAAGAGCATTAGGATTAATATGATTTAGCTAGATAAAATGATTTGGAGAGAGATTATTGATGTATTAGGGGCTCATTAGTAGTCATTTGGAATATAAACATTATTGTACTCTAAAACCTATTTTTTATCATATGAGATGAGATTATTACAATGGGATCTATATGTATGTACATGGATGTCTATCCATATGTGATTATTTATGCTTATGGTGATAATATATATGCTATAACTAACTTGTTGTGAGACAAGATTGTTACAAGTAGTGGTTTGTGTTGCACCAAAAGATTAGCCTATTAATGCCTAATACAACCACTAGACTTATAGAAGACACATGAGGATGTTAAACCATGTCACAAATCCTGAAGGGAGACATTGGAGGTTAGTCCAACAATCCACTCCTCAGTGTCACCCGAGAGGATTCAAACCTATGACCAAGCTCTGATACCACTTGTTACAAGTAGTGGTTGCTGTTGCACCAAAAGATTGACCTATTAATGCCTGATACAACCACTAGACTTATAGAAGACATAGGAGGATGTTAAACCATGTCATGAATCCCGAAGGGAGACGTTGGTGGTTAGTCCAACAAATATATCCAAAATAATGCAAGGATGTCCCTAATATGTTTTTGGCATGTCATTATACTTAGTCATTCAATATTAGGATACCAATGAAGTGATGAGAGAGGATGAAGAGAAGTGATGAACAAAAGTTGTGGAAGATAACGAGTGATGAAAACATTGTGCTATTTAAGTGCTATATCACAAATGAGCTTATTAGGGAAAGTGGATGTAATCATATGGATATGTGTCAAACCCAAATGAATATTGACATACCATTGAAAGGATAGTAGATATCAGATCATAAGGAATTTTCTCTTTCATATAAAACCTATGATTCCTCAAAAATCTTAGAAAATCATGTCCTTAGATAAGTTATAATGCTACTAAATAATAGTCCACAAACAAAAATCAAGTGACCATGTCCCATCATTGCTTCTCTAGTCAAAAAATATCCTTGTGAAACACAAAATTAATATCATCTAAAGATCAAACCAAAAAGACAAACAAACACTAAATATATAGTTATTTGACTTCTTTCCAATGTGTATGTTTTGAGAATTCACATTGATTTTTTTAATGTATATTTTTCATTCATGTCTTGGTCTTGTTATATGATGATTTTTTAAAAGTCTAAAGTTATATTTTATTGTTTGAAAAAGTTCCTCAAAATTCATGAAATGGGTATCTTTATTATGAAGAAAGGTGGGAATTATTATAGATTAATGGTGCAAGTGAAACTTATTAACATGTAGGAGGATATAAAAGATAAGCTCCTCTAATCACTAGAAGCTAATGATCCAAATATGCCACCAGGTAGAGGACATGCACTAGTCAGGGATAAGACTAGATTATTATGTATGGAAGATACATTGAGTTGTGGAATAACGGCAAGCCATGGAGAGGATAAAGGATTTTTATTATGATGTGATAGTGAAGTTGGATGGCTTAGAAAAATTATAAAGGAGAGGGGAGAAAATATCACTAAAAATGGTGTCAATTGCTTGATTTTTACCATGGTACTTTTCTAACGTGCCATCGAAGTGGTTTTAACCATATGACATATTATTTCTCTTTACTTTTTTTTACTTTAAATTTTTTGTATTTTTTTATAATGTTTTGTAATTTTTTTGATAGGTAAAATGAAATAGCCAAATTATTTTATTAACATTAAACCTATTTTACAACCCATCTCACTAGGGGCACTAGTAGGAAAGAGCTGAATGGAGAAAACCTTTGGTCTTGCCCCCAAAAATAAAAAGATTCTTATAATTTCATCATTTACATATCGATTTACATATTCGGGTCTTACTAAGGAGGACAATGTCCTTATCTAAAAACTATGGTCAAATTAGAGGGCCAATGTAAGTGCAATACATTTTCTTTTAAATATAGAATCACTTGTAGATGCTGAAAAAAGATAGACTAGTCACTATTCCTTCCCTTTTAGAATTTTCTTCAATTCCCTTGATTGAATCTTAAGATTTATGTTGTATGATTTATTAGGTATCATACTTCTTGTATCTACAATACACACACACACACACTTAACTTTCTTACAACATAGGTTAGTAGCCACAAACATGTGTTACTAAAAATAATCCTTCCTTAACATGTTAAATACCATTGAGTTAGAAGAGTCTAATTAACCCTACTACTGATTTAAGAAAATATTTAAGAGATTTTTAGTATCATTGCATCAAATAATTATGTAGACATAACATGAATTTCCTCATTGAAATTCAAGATTTAATTAGCTATACCTACTATACATTTATTCCCCTTAAAGGAAAAACTATTTCCCCAAGCATCCAGAAGAGAGTCTACGATCGTTAATCATTTTTATCTCATTTAAACCAAATCAAATATTTATGATCAACTGATATGGTCAATACATAATAACCCAAAACATAAAACTCATTTCTATCTATCGAAGAAAAACCTTTAATCTTTAGCCATTTTCTACTAATTAGGTCTCAAATATCTAATAACTAAAGGCCGATATTCTATATTTAAGAACCATGTATGGATAGAAAACTAACTAAAGCATAAAATATCTATATTCATGACCTACATGTATAACTTTATACCTGGAATTACAAATAAATTCATGTGTTATCCTAATCTTGCACACTTCCATGAATTCATTTCAAGTTTCACAATCTAAATCTACCCATGTTGTAGATGAAGGAAGCAAAGCGAGCTAATAAAAATTAATATTTGATGATTATGCAACTCTAACCATCAATCTCAGTTTCCATATGTATACACATCCCATATAAATTATCTTCCTATATGAAGCCGTGAATGTACCCAAAATCTAATAGATCATACTATAATCATTAATAAAGCATGGAATGCATCACTAAACTCTTTATAGCAAGTTGACTTGATGTAGTAGAAACTCTATTGATCCAAACTAACCACAACTTAAAATAGTATTACTAATGCTTAGATGAAATTTATAAATATAATCACTAAATTAAATCAGAAAGAGGA
>BSBK01001414.1:1275000-1330370 GCA_027943335.1 Chamaecyparis obtusa
GTTTGGTTTTGGAATGCATTACTGGATTCTTTGAAATATTTATTGCACTTGTATTATCACAGAACATAACAATTGGTTCTTTTATCTCAACTTTCATGCCTTCCAATAACTATTTGAACCAAACAATATTAGAGCAGTTTACTGCGTGCAGCAACGTATTCTACTTCTGTTGTGGATTGGGATGTGCAATTTTGCTTTTTACTGGTCCAAGATACTAACCTTTTGCCAAGAAAAAATGCTCCACCACTTGTACTCTTTCTATCATCAATGTTTCCTACCCAATCAGCATCAGTAAACACTTTTAAGTCTAGATTGCCTCCAAATTTATACCACAAGCCATAATCTTCAGTTCCTTTCAAGTACCTCAAGATTCTTTTGATTGCCATCATGTGATTTTCTCTGGGTTTTGCTGAGAATCTTGCTACTATACCAACTGCTAAGGCAATATTAGGCCTTGTATGTACTACATACTGTAATTTTCCAATCATTGATCTGTATAAGGTCTGATCTACTTCTTTTGAATCATCATCTTTGGTAAGCTTCAGTCCAGTACACATGGGTGTACCAACTAGTTTTGAATCTTCCATACCAAACTTCTTAAGTATTTCCTTGATGTATTTAGACTAAGTAATGTAGATACCGTTCTTGCTTTGCTGAATTTGAAGTCCAACAAAGAATTTTATTAAACCAAACATAGACATTTCAAATTCTTTGTTCATTTTCTTTAAAAATTCTTTGCACTGATCATCATTCCCTATAAACATAGTATCATCCACAAATATTTTTGCCAAAACAATTTTGTTACCTAGTCCTTCTTTGATGTATAATTTATTGTTGTCATTAACTCTTTTGAAATTAATCTGAGTTAGATAGTTATGTAATCTTTCATACCATGCTCTAGGGGCTTGTTTCAAACCATAAAGTGCTTTGTGTAACTTGCAGACCATATCCCTTTTGTCTAGATCCATAAAACCTTCAGGTTGCTCAATGTAGACTTCTTCATCAAGAATACCATTGAGAAATGCAGATTTTATATCCATTTGATATACCTTAAATCCTTTATGTGCTGCATATGCAAGTAGAGTCCTTACACCTTCTAATCTTGCAATAGGAGCAAAAGTCTCTCCATAATCTATACCTTCTTCTTGAGAATATCCTTTACATACCAATCTTCTTTTATTTCTTGATACTTGACCATCTTCATTCAACTTATTTCTGAATACCTATTTTGTCCCAATTACATTTTTATCTTTAGGCCTAGGTACAAGAGTCCATGTCTTATTTTTCTCTATTTGCTCTATTTCTTCATTCATAGCCTCAATCCAACTTTCATTTTCCAATGCATCTTTGACATTTTTAGGTTCAAAATCAGCAAGTAAACATGTACCTTTTAGTTTATTCCTTGTCATAGTGCCATCTGATTTGTTTCCAATAATCTGATCTAGTGTATGATGCTTCCTGACATATTTGGCCAATATAGGTTCCTTTCTTCTTGAATGAGTTACATTGTCATCTTCTTGAATTTCATCTTCAAGTTCAGTTTGCTCGGGCTTGGTAGATATTTTCTCAGTAACTTTAGGCTAAGACTCGATTTCTTGTGACTCAATCTGAACTTCTTCTTGTGACTCGGTTACTATACTGGGCTTGGTAGATGTAGTCTCCTCATTGAAAGATGTGTCTGGCAATGTATTAGGTTCAATGGAAACAAATCTTTTGTAATCCTCTGGTTCCCTTTTGCTTTCTTCTTCAGTCTTTTCTACAAACTCATCTACTTTCACATGTGCACTTTCTATGATTTTATGAGTGGACAAATTTAGACATTTATATGCCTTACTTTTGCAAGAATATCCCAAAAATATTCCTTCATCACCTTTTGCATCAAGTTTTCCTTTTCTAGATTCTTTCAAGATGTAACATTTACTACCAAATACTTTTAGGTAACTTAAATTGGGTTTATAGCCATACCATAACTCATAAAGAGTTTTGAATGTGTCTTTCCTCAACTATACTCAATTCAAGGTATGAACTGCAGTGCTAATAGTTTCCTTCCAGTATTTCATAGCAATGTTCTTTTCAATCATTAGAGTCCTTGCACAATCCATGATAGATCTGTTCCTCCTTTCAACTATTCCATTCTGCTCAGGAGTTCTTGGAGCTGATACCTATCTTTTGATTCCTCTTTCAATGCAAAAATTATTGAATTCATGGGAGATAAATTCACCACCTCTTTCTGATCTCAAGCACTTCATTCTTTTTCCTATTTCCTTTTCTACTCTTGCCAAATACCATTTGAATTTCTCAAAATGCTTCTCACTTTTCTCTTAAATACATAACAGTCATCATTCTAGAGTAATCATCAACAAAGAGAATAAAGAATTTTTCTCCAGTATAGCTTTCAATTCCAATAGGTCCACATAAATCAGTATGCACAATATCCAAAATATCCTCAGACTGATAGTTTTTACTTTTAAAGCTAGTCTTTCCCATTTTACCAATCTAACAATTCTTGCATAGACCAATATCAGGTTTCTTCAAAGTAGGAATAACTCTTACTTTCTTGAATTTGCTTATTTTCACCATATTATCAAAATTTACATGACATAACTTTTTGTGCCATAACCAACTTTCTTCAATTTGAGCAATAAAACATGAGAATTCACCGAGATCAAGATAAAATAGGTTACCTTTGGTTTGTTTTCCTGAACCAATCAGTTTTCCTTTGTCATTCAGCAGTCTTGCTTTGCCATTCATGAATTCAACCTTGAGTCCACTGTTGATTAGTTGTGCTACACTTAGAAGTTTAGTCCTTCAACCCAATATGCATTATCACATATAAGTTCTTTGTTTAATGAAATTCATCCTCTTCCTTTTATACAACAAGGTTCATTGTTTCCAAACCTTACACTACCACCATCATAGTCTTCAAAATGTTCAAACTTAGTTTTGTCACCAGTCATATGATGTGAGCATCCACTGTCTATAATCCATGTATCATTTTGGCTTATATGAGAGATAAGTGCCATCTCATCTTCATTATCATCAGATTCATCTTTTACGGCAATGAAGACAATTTCTTCTTCACTATCAAAATCCTTAGCCAAAAAACATGTTTTCTTACCTTTATCCTTGAATGACTTGAAATTCCTCTTGTCGTTGTACTTGTGACCTTTCTTCTCATCTTTGCTTTGTTTGTTTGGGCACCTAGCTGCAATATGACCAATTTCCTCACATGAAAAATAGATTAAGAGAGTTTTACCTTTGTATTTACCTCTGCCTCTAGTATATTTCTTTGCAAATAATGCTTCAATAACTTCAAGATCATTGTCTGAACTTTCCTCTAATTCTTCTTCACTTTCTAACTAGATTTTCTTGCCCTTCTTAAGTGAGAGTTTGGCCTCAAATGCTGATTCAATATTTTTAGAAGTTGGAACATAGTTATCATAGTTGTCCAATTCAAAAGTTGTCAATCTACTAAGGCATCCAAAGTTATATTGTGATAGGAAGTAATGTTCTAAGAACTTTACTTATAACAGTTTCATCATTAATTTTTCCTCTAGAAGCTCTGATTGCACTAACACTCACCTTGATTCTTTCAACATATTTTGCAATGTTTTCATCTTCTTTCATCTTCATCTGATCAAATTGTCCTCTTAGGCTTTCTGCTTTGGCTCTTTTCACATTGTCATCACCACCATAAATTTTCTTCAGCTTGTTCCACATTTCATAGGTAGTTGTGTAGTCTTTGATCTCATCAAATTCTTCATAGCTAAGGGCTAATGCAATATCTATCATCATGGTGTTATGGTTCTTTTTCTCTGCAATGTCTTCAACAGTTAATGCGCTAGTAGGAATAGTATATTCTTGATCAATATATTTGCATCTTGAATCACCAATGGAAGCCAGATGAAGTCTCATGAGACCTTGCCATGCTAAAAAGTTATCTCTGTTAAGCCTTGGAATTTCTCTCTTGTAAGACATCCTGATCTTTAGCTTAGGTCCTTAAAACCCTTCCTGCAAGCACCAAAAGCTCTGATACCAATTGTTGGAAATATAGATGTAGTAACTGAGAGGGGGGGGGTGAATCAGTTAACCAAAAAATATTACCACTGATCCCTTAGATGTCCTATTAAATTATTTACTACTGATATACAGAGAAATGCTGAAACTCGGTAATTGCAGAGAGTGTTAATTATAACTATTCTTAAGCATTCATCAGTGATTAACATGCATGAATAAAGAAAATACCATGAACACAAGAGACACCAGATTTAACATGGAAACCCAATATGGGAAAAACCACCAATGTAACTAGTTACTGATTTTCACTCTTCTGAAGTGATGCCCTGTTAGGAGCCAACCTAGTAAAAGGTTACAAAACACACTGTTAGGTGTGACCTTGTTAGAGGATTTAATCACCCTACTAGGAGTGGCCTTGTAAGAGGTTTTCAAACAATTCAATAGAACTATCACCTTGTTAGAGGATTTACAAAATGGTTGTTAAACCAACTCGGTTAGGAGATTTTGAAATCACTACTACAATGGTAAGAAAGTAACAATGAAGTGACCTGAATAGTGATGCAACTGAATTGCTGATTACAAATCTCTATTTTGCTTTACTAGATCCTTGCTGATCAAATATATCTCTGCTGCTCTTCAAGGATATCTAACCATCCTTCAAAATTCACTCATACTATTCTTCTCTTTCTTATTTCTGCTTGCTCTTAATTCATAGCTTGAGCTTCTATATATATACCATTCAGATTGTCAAGTCAGCATTAATAATTATTACAAACATCATTAATCATTACAATAGTCAGCTAGAATAAACCAAATTTATTTCTTAAATTGACAAAATCCATTACTGGGCTGACCTTTCTTGGTAAACATTAATCCGAAGAAGATTTCCTTTGGCGACCGAGAGAACTTGATAAGTACTGGAAATTATTCAACATCCTTTGGAGACCGAGTGAACTCGGTACACACTAACTTTCCTTCGATAACCGAGGAAGCTTGGTTAACACTATTTTCTACCATACTTTTCTTTTGACACCCAAGAGGTCTTGGTAGACACTGGTAACTACTTTGCTGACCGACTGAGCTGACAATTGATATGACATCTGTGTGACATCAAAGACAACACATAATCATTCCAACAATCTCCTTTAGACAATTGTATCCAACAATATATATATATATATATATATATATATATATATATATATATATATATATATATATATATATATATATATATATATATATATATATATATATATATATATATATATATATATATATATATATATATATATATATATATATATATATATATATATATATATATATACTTAATAGGGAGAATCCCAATCGATAAGTTTAGGATATACAAGGGGCATTGGATCATTCGGGTTAGTTTCAAAGGTAGAGATGGTATTGATAGAAAAATTTTCAAGGTTTATGATAGTATCAGTGAGGTCTATTTCCATACTCTCATCCGATTTGTCTATTGCAAGATAAAGGTCACTTTCCTCACAATTGACAAAAGTAGTATCACATGGGACCAATCCTAATGAGTCAGTCTTTGAACTCTCCCCCTCACAGTAATCGTTACTATGGTGATGGACAACATCAACTCCTATCTCTTTAGTACAATTAGATAATGAATCCCATTCATAAGCATTTGAGTCAGAATCATCATTATCCCTAAGTCTGTCAATGATTCTCTGTGCTATCCTTTGTTTCTCTAGATCCACATACATATCATTCTTTCTGAATTGCAAGGCAGGAGCTTTAGATATCTCATGAAAAGGTGTGACCTTTTCTTTTCATTTTACTTCTTCTAGTCCTTCTCCTTTATATCCTAATCCTGGACTGTCTCTTTGATAGTTTGGATTTTGCAAGATTGGTTTGATAACACCTTCTCTTTGTAACCCTATAGGTCCAGCACCTTGGTATCCCATCTTTTGTAGAAATGTATACCCTTTACCATAGACATCAGGTGATATATATTCATTTTTGATATCCTCTTCCTTCTATAGTGACTTAAGCAAATGATTAGCATTACGCTCAGCTGCCTCTTTGGATATTGTGCCCCCACTTATAAATGTGTCATAAACAAGTGTTGAAGGGGATTCTAATTGTTGTTTAGTGATCAAAGATCTACCATATGATCTAGGAGATAAAGGTAACTCTATGATGCAAAGAGCTTGACCTAAAGTGTACTTTCCCATACTTCTTTCTTTGATGTCTATCTTGATCCCATTTGATTTTGAAGTTAATGCTACATTACTAGGATCAATGGGTGTAGTTGCAGAAGATTCAGTATGATTATAAGGAACCAAAGAATCAAAGGTCTTAACATTGCTACAATATTGAAAAGGATTAGTGTCTCCTTTGATAGTGACCTCCTAACCACTATGAGGGAATTTCAAGCATTGATGATAGGTTGATGGTACAGCTTGCATGGAATGAATCCATGGTCATCCCAAGAGAATGTTATAAGCAAGATCCATGTCTAGGACTTGGCAAGGTACATCTTTGATTATAGGACCAACTCTAATTGGAAGAACAACAGACCCCTTGGATGATCTCTCTTCTTCATCATAAGCCTTTATTGTGATTTTCTTTTTGGGATCAACAACATTTTCAAAAAATCCCAATGCAAGGACTAGTTTCAATGTACAGATATTTAAGCTAGGTCCACCATCTATTAGGACTCCTTTTATTTTGTGACTCTAGACAAGGACTTCGATATGTAGGGGAGCATTATGAGGTTGGGTAATAGCTAAGTCATCATTCTCAGTGAAGGATAGGTAATGCGGGGTTGTTAGATGGCCCACCATAGCTTGAAATTGATCATGATCTAGATTTGTGGGGACTTGGATTTCTAAGAGAGCTTTTTCAAGGATATCTTTGTGAGATGGGGATAGACACAAAGCTCTAAGATGGATATCTGGGCAGGTGTTTTCTTGAGTTGTTCCAAAAGGTTGTATTGGTTGGAAATATTTGGTATAGACTTTGGGACATAAATAAACTTGTTGTGAGGTGCATTTGGTTTAGTCTGGACTCCTTGGAGAGTAACTTTGGATTGAGCACGAGTAGTAACATGGACTGGTTGACTCTTTGATTTTCCTTTGATGGTAATGACATTGACATAATACTTAGAAGGATGACATTCAGAAATGTTTCCAACATATTGATATGGAGTAGAATTATAATTGGCTTGATTGTCACTCTTAGTATTGGAAGAACCTCCCTTTTCATGCTCAGGAAGTGGATCTTTGAAAGCCGTATGTGATTCATTCGAGACATGTCCATCAACACCAATTTCACTACTTTCAATTAAGTCTTGAATTACATTTTTGAGCCTTTTACAATCATTGGTTTTATGTCCTTTGCCTCTGTGAAATTCGCAATAATAATTCTCATCCCACCAAGAAGGCTTCACTCTAGGTTCAAAATCTTTCATTTCAGGAAGCGTAATGAGTTTCTTTGTGATTAACTTCTGTAATGCTGATTTGAGAGATTCCCCTAAAGGAGTAAAATTTCTTCGAGGTGACATAAAAGGCAATCTTGGTTTAGATGAATCTTTGTTGGTATTTTGATTGGATGATTGATTGTTGTAGGTTCCTTGAGTAGCATTGGCCTGACTGGTGAGATTGAGAAGGGGTTGTGTTGGCTTGACATTACGATTATCAACAATCCCATCATTGACAATGTTTTTGTTTTTATTCTAGAATTTTGATTTGTCATTGTTGTAGTTGTTGGAATTGGAATTTGAGGATCTAGCATTGTCTTTAGAATAAAGTTTGATCTCACCTTTTTAGACCATGGCTTCCTCAATCTTGATACCATTTTCTATGAGCTTATTGAAGTTTGGTGGACATTGCAATTGTAACCTATAACTCATTTTTGGTGTAAGGTTATGCACAAAAATATCCATCTTTTCTTGTTCAAGAATTGTTCATGGATATTTGGAAAACAATTGATGCCATCTTTTCAAAAAAGTAAGGAAGGGTTCTCCATTCTTTTGATGTGCATTGCAAAGATCAAGCATAGTGACTTCATGATTGATGTTATATGAATAATGAGTCACAAATTTGTCAAGAAGCTCATTGAAAGATTTGATGTCTGGGGTGGTTTGGAGAACCATTCCATGGCTTGTCCTCCTAAACTTCATGGAAATAGTTGCATAAGCGAAGTTTCATTATGAGTGACTTCAATACAAGGAGCACAAAACTCATGAATATGGTCTTGTGGATCCAAATTCCCTTTGTATTTGTCAAATTTTGGTACCTCAAAATGAGGAGGGAATGGAATCATTGCTAAATTCTTATCAAAAGGATAAGGACATATATCATCCAAAGAATACTTCTTAGTTGATGATCCAGTTTGGATGTCATGGATTTTTTGTTGAAGCATCTGGATTTGTTGTAGAATAGGATCCAAAGATAACATGTTTCCTTGAGAGTTTTGGGATACATTGTTCTGAGAAGCACTGTTTTGAGAAGCATGATTTTGGGAAGCATGATTTTGTTGATCAGTTTGAGAAGCATCAGATGGTTTCTTGGTTTCTTTTGCTCCATGAGTATCTTGAGAACTACTAGGAATTTCTTGATTGGTTACAATAGTCGGTTCTCTAAGATGAGAGACATCAAAATCACTTGGTAAATTAGCTCCTTGTTGAGAAAGCATGAGGAAATACATCTCTCTATCCAAGCCTAAGAGTCTTTCCATGACATGATAAAATTGAGGATCTTTTGAAGCTTCTCTAAGTTCATCATCAGTGGGTTCATCAGTGGATGTAAAAAGTGAAGTTTTCTTAGGAGCTTTAGGCCAAGGATTCTCATCATTACTTTTGTTTCTGTCCATTTTGTCTAGGGATTCTAAATCAACTAGTTGTTTTAGTTTTCGAGATCAAGTTTGAACCATAAAATGGGAAAATTGATTTGTGGAATGAAAGATGTTTGATGAAAGATATGGAAAGTGATTGATAGAAAAGATATTGAAACGTGTTGAAAAGTGATAAGACAACTTGATAAACTTTAAGTCAATAGGAGGTATAGATCTCACTATGATATGAGAAAGAGAAATCAAGAGATAATAACCTAAGTAAGTTTGGTGGTTAAGGATGATATATCCTGATATGGTAAACTCACAAAGATCAAAATCTGATAGATAAGGTAATATTTCAACACTAAATTAAGAATTTCAAAGATTGGAAGAAAATGATTTGATTAGTTTTGATGAAGGAATGATGAAAAGTGATGAAAATGGTCAAACTAAAGATCAGAGGTCTGTGTAACATGACTATTTTTCCAGAATCTTAGTAAGGACAAAAATGGGTATCTAAAAAAAGTGATTTTGAAAATTGCAAAGTTTGTGGAAATGCTCACTGTTGTAAATGCGTAGCAACAAATGTGTAGGATAGATTGATAAATGTGCAACAAGATGAGACACATGCACAGCAATATTTAATATATCCGAACTAGTAAAATCAAAAGCGTAGACAGTCTGAACAGATGTGCAACAAATTTGATCAAATGCACAGCAAGATGTGATATATGCGCACGTTCTAAAGTTTTGATATGAATTGAAATTTTTGGATGTTTCTGATGTTTTCTAGTTTTTTTTTTGCAAAATGAAAAATGCATAAACACACGCACGTAAGATAGAAATGATTTTAATCTAACTATGCTAATATGAATGCACAAACACGCTTACGATCC
Organism: Chamaecyparis obtusa; assembly: GCA_027943335.1. Taxonomy (NCBI): domain Eukaryota; kingdom Viridiplantae; phylum Streptophyta; class Pinopsida; order Cupressales; family Cupressaceae; genus Chamaecyparis; species Chamaecyparis obtusa. Next base: position 1,284,729 of record BSBK01001414.1, read on the forward strand.
TATGGTTGGCAAGAATGGTATTTGCTGAATCCCCACTAGGATAATAAAATCTAGCCATGAAAATTCATAGTGGACAGCCTAGGAACTTGGAGGCATGGGCTCCTCCTTATAGTGCACTCACTTCTTAGGCACACCAATTTCTAAATTCAATGGTTCATTACTTCCCAAAGAACTGCTATCTCTACTATGAACCGTGAGTATTATGGGGTGTCTTCACGATCTTGGGTGACTCCTTGAGCTAGCAGATAGAAGGTTTTTGGCCACTAAACAAAAGCTTTTAGTAAGGACATCCATTCAGGTGGTTGTGATCAAGTCATTTTCCCAATTAAGGGGGCTCTCCCAATCCTTTCAAAGCAAGGCTTTCACCTCTATTATGTAGGACTTTAACGCACCACTAGGGTACTGGAGGAGATTTTGGTTTCCACAATGAATTCACACCTATCTAATGTGAGACTAATCACACTAGCATTTTTTATATACTGGTTTGGAAGGGCTTGGCTTTAGCCTAGTACCGGTTGGGTCATTCCTAGGGGTGAGTACCTCTTTTCCCACCAAAGACCACCCTCTAAAAATTATAACAGTTTCTCTTACACGCAAGGTCCACGAATGGCGAGGGCAGAGGATACATTGTTATAATTTTGGGATTACAAATAGCTTTAAAAAGAAAAACATGATAGACACTTGATTTTATTCTAAAGAAGACACATAAAGCAAAAACATGTCTTATTTTAAGCCCAAACGAGATTATGGTCTATTTTGCAAACCCCTTGGCAATCTGCAATCAAACCATTAGAAAATTTGTTTTTAGCAATGGGATCTTCAAGATTACATCTTGCAAAATAGCCTAAATACTACTAGATTGAACAGACACTTGCTAAAATGTTAGCTAAAAATCTAAACAACTGTAAAACTGAAATCTACCACAACAAATGACAAATGCGTAGAATAGTGAACTAAATGCGTAGAAATGTTTGATAAATGTGCAAAAAAAATGGATGTGTAGCACAATGATACCAATGCATAGTAAGATGATGTAGATGCACAACTATTACAGATGCGCAACAGAAAAATACGTATGCGCAAAATAGTTTAACAAATGTGCAGAAATATGACAGAAAGTAAAAATGGAGAAAGTGAAATAGTGACTATGGCATCAGAAGATGAATGCATAGAAGAAATTAATGGATGCACCAGAATCTTGGATGAATGCACTGAAATATCCTGTAGAAAAATCTTCACACAAAAAACTAAAAACTAAAAGTGAAAAACCTGGTTGGGCCCTCCTTCTAGTGCCAAAAATGTATGCAAATTAGATGTCTAATAACTAGAGGTGATAAATTAATTATTGAAAGCTAATAAATATATCTAATGCAACACAATGAATAATAAAAGTAACTATAAAATTATGAAACTAAATCAATTACCTTCACCTACCATGCAGCTTGTCTCCATTGTCCTCCTAGCCTTGATTTCTTGAAGAGGTTGAGCTCTCAGATTTCCAAATGAAGCCTTTCTCCCAAGATGCTACCAAAGTGTGGAGATTTTATGAAATGAATGCACAATAGCTTATGCAATCTAATGGATGGAATGCAAATGAAATGATGATAATATGGATTGATTGCTCTTAAAATGCTTGGATGCTTGGATGCTTGATTGGTTGAATGCCTATTACAAAAATACCTATTAGCTCACAAAGGGGAAATGAGGCTCCCTTTATAGAGTTTTGGAGGATCTAGGCCTAGGTGGCACAATCCTATGGTTGAGAATGAAAGGTGGAAGATCCTAAGGCTAGGATTGACTTGGTTGAAAGAGTTGAGAGAAAGGGGGATGTAGTTGGAATGTGAGAGGGAGAATAGGGATGATGTTCCTCTCACATTGACATGGAGGAGAAGAAGGTGGAAGGGAAAGACATGTGTCAAGTGTCTCACAAAGACCAAAGAGAGAAAGAGGGAGAGACCTTTTCCTCATGAGGACTCTTTGTACAAGTGTCCCATGAGTCACCTTTGACCCTTAGAGGTGGCTTGAAAAGCCCCTTAGGAATAAGGAATGTCTCTTGACTTGGTTGTTGAGACGACATGTGGTCATGAGACTAAGTCCTATGAGGCCACATAGCCCTTAAGAATAGGACATGTGTGGGTGAGGATAATTACTAATAAATAATTAATAATAATTATTTATTTTAGCCAAAGTGATGTGTCAAGTGACTAAGTAGGTGAGGTGGACTAGGGAACTTAGTCATATTTAGGTGATTGTGTATTTAATTAAATCACTTTAATACGACTAATTAGAAGACTTAGGATAGAGGAATAGACTATAGTGAATTTACTAAATAAATTAAATAATTTATTTAATAAATAGAGGAATAAATATTAATTAAATAATAAATATTTAATTAATTTATCAAGTCAATATTAATTAAATAATAAATATTTAATTAATTAATGAAGCCATTTTTAAGTGTATACAACAATACATTGGAGATGCTACCTAAAGAGAAAATTATAACCTACAATCAAAGGATTAATGAAGCAGTTGCAGGAATCAAAAACAATGGTGGAGAGATTTCCAAAGAAGACATAATGGATAAATTGATGACTACTTTGACCCCAGAATATGAGAGCAAGATAAACATCCCAGATGAGACTATGAAATTCTCAAAAGAATTGAAAAGAGAGGCCTTTAATCAGCAAGATTTAAGCATTTGAGATATCAAGTTTGAAGATAGAGCCTAAAAGTGAAACAACCTTCAAAGCCTTAGTCCATGGTAAGAAATCCTTGAATACTTCTGGTAGTTTTGATGATGATGATAATGAAGGAAAAAAAGTAGATGATTTTATTTCTTTGATTGCTAAGAAAGAAAGGAAAGGAAAAGGAAAATATGAAGGTCAGTTACCATTCAAATGTTTTTCATGTAACAAGATTGGTCAGTTTTCTTCTAAGTGTCCTACAAGAGTCAAGAAGTTCAAATCTAATTATAAACCTAAGTATACAAAAGAATGTTACTATACTAGAGATGGAGTATCAGATGAAGATTTAGCAGAGGATGAAATTAGATTCATTTCTCTTGAAGATATGGAGAAAACATTTCATGAAATGGACCTTGAAGATGAAAAGAAGGCACAAGAGTTAGCACTAATTTCACAAGCTAGCATCAGGATAGATTGGATCATTGACAATGGTTGCTCACATCACATGATAGGGGACAATGATAGATTTGTACATTTGAATAGATATAAAGTGTTAGAAAGTAAAGTCCAAGATAATTGAGAGGGGGGGTGAATCAGTTATCAGATAATTATAGCCTTTATCAACTTCAACAGCATTTAACCATGTAAGTAATGTAATTACTAACCATAGAAAGATATTCATACACAATGACACAATAACACAAGATATGTTGACTAGGGAACCTCTTGATCAAAGAGTAAACCCCAGTGGGAATGATGCCCACAAAAGATGCACTAATATAAATATTCCTTGTGAAGGATGGACTCTGTTAGGAGTCTTATGAAATACATTCAATACATATGAATCCCTGTTAGGAGATTTTGAATCCCTGTTAAAAGATTCTAACCCTGTTAGGAGTTATGGAAGATAGAAGGACCCACTGCCCAAATAACTTCAGGGTAAGATCACTGAACACACTGTCCAAATGACCTTAATATTATTTAGTAGAATAATATGAAATATGTTACTTTCTTACTATGCCAAACTGCACTCACTACTACACCAAATCTCAATTCTAGATCTCTATACTTTGCATGTCTTCCTTCACAATTTTGCTTTCACAACTTCATTAGCTCTTTTCTTCACTTCATGCTTACATTCACATTCAACCATACCATGCTCACATTTCTTTCACATTTCTACTCATCTTATTATAATAAAGAAAAACATTCCTTCCTTTATACCACACTCAAATAACTACAAATGAGTTGACACACAAATACAAAATAAAAGTTACCACATGCTACATCAGAATTACACAAAACTGTCAGCTTCCAAATGCAATAACTCTTCACTCATGTGACCTCAAAGTCTATGCTATCAACCATGTCACTATCAATGTGTCTCAACCTTCCCTTTAATTGCACAAACCTAGATTCCATCCTGATTAGGAGATATCATCCGATTTCGACAAACCGCTACTCGGGAACATTGCCTGAATACTGCTTCCACCAAAATGCTCATAACTTTTATGAATAAATAAATTTATATCTGTGCTCTTAACCATAGACAAATAAAATATCAAAGAATATAACCTCAACATCGCATAGCTCTATCTACAATATCCCATGTGCGCTAATCAAAACACTATCTACTTCTCTGCTAGTCTCTAGAAGATCACAATGTTGACATCAATGACAATCATAGTCATGAATGCAACAAAAACTGCTACAAAATGACTTCCAACATCAAGCATTCATTCCTAACAATCTCCCCCATTGGCATTAATGGAAACATAGATGAAAAACATCCAATGTTCCAAAAATCTAATACTACAACACTGCTACTCTGACAAACATTTCAAATCTTGCTTCATTATCCTATTTAGTTCTCTCCAACAGATGGTACAAGTGGTTTTTCATGTACACTTCTCCCCCATTGACATCAATGATAGAAATTTCATCACTATGTCAACAACAAATCAATGTTAATAGACACTGTTTAGAAAAATACATTCACTAGAGTCCTCATGACTCAGCTCACATACTCCCCCATAGAGGAAGTACCAACATCCAATCTAGAAGAAAGATAGGGCTCATATACCACTAGATGGATGGAACCAACTACATCATTACTCAAAATTAGCCTGGGGCATAACCCCAAGCATACCTCTCAGATACTCAAATGTATCCTTAGGCAAAGGCTTTGTAAATATGTCTACTATCTATTCCTTTGTGCTTATGTACTCCAATCTGACTTCTTTTTTAGCAACTTTCTCTCTTACAACATGATACTTGATCTCTATATGCTTAGTCTTAGAATGTAAAACATGATTCTTAGACATACTAACTATACTGGTGTTGTCGCAATGTATGACAATAGGCTCAACAAACCTAATTCCAATATCCTTTAGCATCTACTTCATCCAAATTATCTGGTTACAATTGTTTGCTACTGCTACATACTCTACTTCTATTGTGCTTTGTGAAATACAATTCTGCTTCTTGCTTAGCCAAGAAACTAATCTTCCTCCAAGAAAAAAGGCTCCACCACTAGTGCTTTTCTTTTCATCAACACTACCTCCCCAATCAACATCTGTATATGCACATAGGGTAAAATCATCATATTTTCCATACCACAATCCATAGTCCATTGTACCTCTTAAATATTTCAATATCCTCTTTACTGCTGCATAATGTGACTCTCTAGGTTCAGCTTGAAATCTTGCTACCATTCCAATTGAATGTTGTATATCTGGTCTAGTATGTGTTAAGTACTATAATCATCCAATCATGGATCTATATTTCTTCTGCTCAACTACCACTGTTTCATCTTTGCTAGATAGTTTATGTCCTGTAACCATAGGTGTTCCAACTAGTTTATAGTTCTCCATTCCAAATATTTTTAGCAAATCATTCAAGTACTTTTTCTGACATACAAAGATACCATCAGTGTTTTGTGTTATCTGTAATCCCAAAAAGTATTTCATCTCACCAATCATACTCATTTAAAATTTAGTCTTCATTTCATCAACAAATTTGTCACTAGATTCATCTTCTCCTCCAAAGATAATGTCATCAACAAAAATAACTATAATCAACAAACCATTTTCAATTTCTTTTGTATACAAATTGCTATCAGCTGTTCCTTTAGTAAATCCCAATTTCAACAAATACTTATCCAGTCTAGCATACCAAGTTCTAGGTGCTTGATTTAGTCCATATAATGCTTTTTTCAATTTACATACCATGTCTCCTTGAGTCAAAGGAAAACCTTCAAGTTTCTCAATGTAGACATCTTCTTCCAATTCTCCATTCAGAAATGCTGACTTCACATCCATATGATACACTTTGAATTTCTTAAAAGATGCATAGGCCAAGAAAATTTTTACTACAAGTCTTGCCACAGGTGCAAAGGTTTCTTCATAGTCAATTCCTTCTTGCTGTGAGTATCCTTTACAAACTAATCTTTCTTTGTTTCTTACTATGTCTCCTTGTTCATTCATCTTGTTTCTGAATACCCATTTAGATCCAATCACATTCTTGTCTTTAGGTCTAGGGACCAATTCCCATGTCTTGTTCTTTTCAATTTGATCTAGTTCTTCTTTCATAGCATTAATCCAATGTTCATCTTCACAAGCTTCACTAGTAGATTTAGGTTCAATTTGAGAAATCAAACATAAATGTACCTTATTTTGAGTCAGAACTCCTCTGTCCAAACTTCCAATAACTTGTTCAATAGGATGATGTCTTGATATATAACGGTTTGGTGTCATGGTTATAGATCTTGCTTCAACTATAGATTCTTCTCTAGATTCCTCTTTGGTTTCTTCTGTAGGACTCTCATTCAGTAATTCATTGTCAGTCTCATAGATTAATTCAGTAGTTTCAATGTTAAGCTGAGGATGAGGTTCTTCATCAGATTCATAGTCAAGCATTCTTTCTTGAATTTTAAACTTCTCATCAACTTTAACATTTGCGCTTTCAACAATAGTTTTAGTTCTCTTATTGTAACATCTATATGCTTTGCTCTTCAAAGAATATCCAAGAAAAATACCTTCATCACTTCTAGGATCAAACTTTCCAATATCATCATCTCTCTTTATATAAAATTTTCTTCCAAAAATTTTAAAATACTTAACTGAGGGTGCATGTCCAAACCATAATTCATAAGGTGTCTAGTTTGTGTCTACTCTGATTTGTACTCTATTCATTGTATATACTATTGTATTCACTACTTCTCTCCAAAATGTCTTCACCAAATCATTCTCAAAGAACATAGCTCTTGCTACTTCAGTCACTAACCTATTTCTTCTTTCTATAATACCATTTTCTTCAGGTGTTCTAGGGGCTGAAAACTGTCTCTTAATACCATTCACTTCAAAGAAAGTGTTAAACTATCTAGAAGTAAATTCTCCACCTCTATCAGATCTCAAACATTTAATCTTCATTCCAGATTCATTCTCAACTTTATTCTTAATTATCTTAAACTTATCAAATGCTTCATATTTTTCTTTCAGAAATGCAATCCACATCATTCTTGTAAAATCATCAACAAGAATCATAAAATACCTTTCTCCATAGAATCCTCTAGTCCTGGTAGGACCGCTCAAGTTTGTATAAAGAATCTCCAACTTCTCTGTCGATGTGAACTTCTTACTAGGAAAGGAACTTCTCTTTTGCTTAGCCATCACACATTCTTTGCAAATCATGTTAGTAGGCTTCATAATTTTAGGCAAATCTCTTACTGCAAGTGTAGTACTTACTTTCACAATATTATCAAAGTTTATATGACAAAACCTTCTATGCCATAACCAATTGTCATCAATTTTAGTAATCAAACATGTCATCTCAGTAGGATTCAACTAAAATACATTACCTCTACTTCTAGATCCAGTTCCAATCAGATTTCCATCTTTATCCTTTATCACACAAGTTTTCTCAGTAAACCAAACTTGATATCCCTTATCCACTAAGTGTTCAACACTCAAAAGATTATGTTTCAATCCATCAACAAAGTAAACATCATCAGTATTAGTCTTTCCATCAAGAGTAATAGATCCTATACCTTTAATCAAACAAGGTGCATTGTTACCAACTCTAACAATTCCTCCATCATAGTTGTTAAACTTTATGAACTTCTTCAGGTCACCAGTCATATGATGTGAACAACCACTGTCTATAATCCAATTAGATTTCTTTTCAACTTTGGAAACTAATGCTTTTTCTTCCTTAACATCAGATTCAGAATTCTCTTCTTTAATTGCTACAAATCCTATTTCATCATTAATCTCAGTATCACTTTCACTCAAAGTTCTTTCTATACTAGCTTCAAGATCTTCATCATTAGCATAATAACATTCCTTAGATCTTTTAAGCTTAAAATTATTTCTGTACTTCTTAACTCTCTTAGGACACTTAGATGAAAAATGACCATATTCTTGACAAGTCCAACATTTAAAAAGTTTCTTACTATCTGGTTCTCTTTTCACAAGCAAGGCAATACCTTCTTCAATCTTCTTATCTTCTTCATTTCTAGATCTGTTGTTGTTGGCATAATCTCCTCTCACACTGGCACTTCTTGACAAAGTAGGACAAATATTAAGAGCACTAAATGTTGTCTCCATTCTAGGTAAGTCTCCTGATACCCTTAGGTTCATTTTTGCTACTTCCAATCTTCCAAGAAGAGCCTCTCTTGTAAAGTTTTTAGTACAAGGTATAACTTGTTCAATCATCTATGTTGTCTACTTAAATACAGGAGTCAATGTCCTCAGAATTTTCCATATCACTTCATTCTCTATCTTTGTTCCTCCACAAGCTTTTATTCCTACAACAATTTTTGACATTCTACCGATATAGCTTCTAACAGATTCATCTTACATCATTCTTATATCTTCAAATGCACATATCCAATTATGTAATCTAGCTCTCTTTGCATGTTCATCACCTTCAAAAGTATAGTGTAAATCTTTCCAAATTTCATGGGCTTTTGTTAAACATTTTACCAGACTATATTCATTCTCTAGAAGTGCTGTCAAAAGTGCTTCTCTTGCAAGTATGTTACACATGAATAGATCTAGCTCATCTTTAGATCCTGTCTCAAGATTATCTTCTCCAATGATAGTCTTCTCATTCTTTGTAATCAACCAATAACCCAGTCCTAAACATAGTAGATGTGTCTTCATCTTCTCTTTCCAGCTGTCAAAATTTACTCCATCAAACTTAGGGCTTTCTTTCCTAAAATTCACCATGGATCTCCTTAAGCTGTTAAAATTTTCTTTCAAGGACCTGCTGCTCTGATACCAATTGTTAGAAAGTAAAGTCCACCAAGATAACTGAGAGGGGGGGGGGGGGGGGCTGAATCAATTATCAGATAATTATAACCTTTATCAACTTCAATAGAATTTAACCATGTAAGTAATGTAGTTACTAACCATAGAAAGATATTCATACACAATGACACAATAACACAAGATATGTTGACTAGGGAACCTCTTGATCAAAGAGTAAACCCCGGTGGGAATGATGCCCAAAAAAGATGCACTAATATAAATATTCCTTGTGAAAGGATGGACTCTATTAGGAGTCTTATGAAATAAATTTAGTACATATGAATCCTTTTTAGGAGATTTTGAATCCTTGTTAAAAGATTCTAACCCTGTTAGGAGTTATGGAAGACAGAAGGACCCACTACCCAAACAACTTCAGGGTAAGATCATTGAACACACTGTCCAAATGACCTTAATATTATTTAGTAGAATAATATGAAATATGTTACCTTCTTACTATGCCAAACCACACTCACTACTACACCAGATCTCAATTCCAGATCTCTGTACTTCGCATGTCTTCCTTCACAATTTCACTTTCACAACTTCATTAGCTCTTTTCTTCACTTCATGCTTACATTCTCATTCAACCATACCATGCTCACACTTCTTTCACATTGCTACTCATCTTATTACAATAAAGAAAAACATTCCTTCCTTTATACCACACTCAAATAATTACAAATGAGTCGACACACAAATACAAAATAAAAGTTTCCACACGCTACATCAGAATTACACAAAATTGTCAGCTTCCAAATGCAATAACTCTTCACTTTTGTGACCTCAAAGTTTGCACTATCAACCAAATGACTATCAATGTGTCTGAACCTTCCCTTTAATTGTGGAAAACTACATTCCATCCCAATTAGGAGATATGATCCAATTTCCACAAACCGCTAGTCAGGAACACTGCGTGAATACTGCTTCCACCAAAATGCTCATAACTTTTATGAATAAATGAATTTCTATTTGCGCTCTTAACCATAGAAAAATAAAATATCAAAGAATATAACCTCAACATCGCATATCTCTATCTACAATATCCCATATGCGCTAATCAAAACACTGTCTGCTTCTTTGTTAGTCTCTAGAAGATCACTGTGTTGACATCAATGACAATCATAGTCATGAATGCAACAACAATTGCTATATAATGACTTCCAAAATCAAGCATTCATTCCTAACATAAAAGGTGGCATGGTTAGATTTGGAGACAACACTCCTTAACCTATTATAGGTAGAGGAGCTATCACCTTGGATAGAAAGAGCAACACTGATGATGTTCTTTATGTTGATGGTTTGCAACATAACCTATTAAGTGTTGGACAATTGCTTGAAAATGGATATCACTTGGAATTCAAAGACAACAAGTGCATCATTAATAACAAGGAAGGAGAAATGATTGCATCAGGTTCAAAGACTAAAGGTAATTTTTTTCATATTAATCCTGAAGCAAGTTGTTTTGTTTCAAAAGTAGATGACAGTTGGCTATGGAACAAAAGACCATGTCACATCAATTTTGACAACATAGTAAAGATAAGTAATATAAAGGTAGTAAGAGACCTTCCTAGCATTGAAAAACTAGTTGATACAATATGCAGTGAATGTGTGATGGGAAATCATGTGAGGAATTCATTTAGAAGCAAGCATAAATCAGTAGAGAACAAATTGGATCTAGTGCATATAGACCTATGTGGACCAACTAAAACAAGATCATACTATGGTGAAAGGTACTTTATATTTTTTATTGATGATTATTATAGAATGATGTGGGTTGCATTCTTAAAGGATAAATCTGAAGAATTTGAGAAGTTCAAAATATTCAAAGCTAAGGTGGAAAATGAGTCTGGATTGAAGATAAAATGTATGAGATCAGATAGAGGAGGAGAACTCACCTCTGATAGGTTTTATGAGTATTATGAAGAACATGGGATAAAGAGATAGTTAAGTGCACCTAGAACCCTTCAGCATAATGGAATTGTAGATAGGAGGAATATGATCATACTTGACATAGTGCGCACCATCATGATTGAAGGAAAGGTCGCACACACCTTTTGGAGAGATGTGGTCAATACTGTAGTCTATCTAATGAATAAAATTCAATTGAGGCCAGACACATAAAAGACACCTCATGAGCTATGGTTTGGGAATGTACCTACAATAAAATACTTCAGAGTCTTTGGAAGAAAGTTCTACATCAAGAGAGATGAAGCAATTGGTAAGTTTGATGTAAGAAGTGATGAATGTATTTTTCTTGGTTACTCTACTAAAAGAAAAGCTTATAGATGTTTTAATTTAAGATTAAATAAGATCATTGAAAGTTCTCATGTTAAGATTGATGAGAATTTTATGATTCAAGAAAGATATCATGATTATGCACCTATGATTGAAGAAGAACCTAGACCTACCACTAGAGAAATAGTTGTTGATGTAATGTTTGACAGCATTGATGTATTATTCAATGACATTGAAACTAGTGAAGAAGAATCACATAAATTAGATGAGAGAGTCACACCTAATGTTCCTAAATTCACATCTATATATCATCAAAGGAAGACATCATTGGAGATTAGAATAGTAAATTCATGACAATATCAAAAGAAAAAATTTCAATAGCAATTGTAGAGGTATGTTTACTTTCATAAATTGAACCCTTAAGTGTTGAAGATGCATGTAATGATTCAGATTGGCATGAAGCAATGAAAGAAGAGATAGATTAGAAAATTAAGAATGATACATGGGAAATAGTCCCTAGGCCTAGTGATAAGAATGTGATTGGAACCAAGTGGATATTCAGAAATACGATGAATGAAGATGGAACAATGGTAAGAAACAAAGCAAGACTAGTATGTAAAAGATATGCGCAAAGAGAAGGAGTTGATTATTCTGATACATTTTCCCCTATAATCAGATTGGAATCCATAAAATTGTTTCTAGCCTATGCTACATTCAAATACTTTAAGGTATACCAAATGGATGTCAAGTCATCATTCCTGAAAGGAGATCTAAAAGAAGAAGTTTCTATAGACCATCCTGAAGGATTTACCTTATCAGACAGACCTGATATGGTATGCAGATTGAAGAAATCCCTCTATGGACTTAAGCAAGCCCCTAGAGCTTGGTATGAAAGACTTGATGGTTAATTGACTAAGATTGGATTCAAGAAAGGAGCAATAGATTGTAACTTATGCATAAGAGAAACATATGATGGATTGTTGTTGGTTGCTATATTTGTTGATGACATTATCTTTGGTGGTAATGACAAGCTTAGTGTAGAATTTTATGAAGAGATGTAGAGAGAATTTCAAATGAGCATGATTGGACCTATCAAGTACTTTTTGGGACTGAATGTGCAGTAGATAGAAAAAGGTATTTTCATTAATCAATCTAAGTATGTGAAAGAGATATTAAAGAAGTTTAAGATGCATGATTGCAAGACAATAAGTACCCCTATGATAACAAGATGCAAGCTTTCAAAAGAAGATGATTCAACAACAATAGACATAACCTTGTATAAGTCTATGATTGGTAAACTAATCTATCTTACTCAATCTAGACCAGATATTTCCAATGCAATTGGTATTGTTGGAAGATTTGAAATAGATCCTAAAAAAAGTCATCTTATGGAAGTAAAGAGGATATTTAGATACTTGAGAGGAGCTATAGACTATGGTTGATGGTATCTTAATTTAGAAAATGTAGAACTTCATGTGTATACAGATGCAGATTGGGTAGGTTGCATGGATGATAGAAAGAGTACCTCAAGAGGAGCAATATTTCTTGGAGATAGACTTGTTACTTGGACAAGTAAGAAGTAAAATTATATTTCTTAGTCCACAACAGAAGCAGAGTATGTTGTAGCAGCATTAAATTGCTCTACAATTATGTGGATCAAGCAGCTGATAAAGGATTTTGGTATTCAAAATAATTATCCTATTTTTATTCATTGTGATAAAAATAGCACTATTAATATTTCAAATAACCCTATGATGCATGCAAAGAAAAAACACATTGAGATAAAATATCACTTCCTAAGAGAGAAAGTAGCAGAGAAAGAAGTAAAGTTGGACTATGTGAGCACAAAAGATCAGCTAGAAGACATATTCACAAAGCCTTTACCTAATGATACATTTGAGTATCTTAGGGAGAAGCTAGGAGTAATTCCCTTCCTTGAATCTGATTAGAGTTTGTAGGAGTGCATCAGTCCTTAGTGACTGATGAATGGTTGACTACTCTACTTTAGGAGTAGTACCGATGCTTAATTGTTTGGCACCCTTTGCCATTGATGTCAAAGGGGGAGTAAGTATACAGTCATAAAAAATAAAATAGTAAGAAGATACAACAGTTGATATTTAGAGCATTTAGCAGTAGATGGAGGATTCATCCTTGAGGAAGTTTTGTTGAGGAAATGGAGAATGTTATAAAAGAGTTGTAGAAAGGGGGAGTGAGTATTTAGCAAGAAGAAACAAAATAGTAAGAGATGGAGGATTCATACTTGGGGAAGTTTTTTTGAGGAAATGGGGAATATTAGAAAATAATTGTACATTTGGATTGGTGGTGTTTTTCATTCCATATGTTTCCATCAATGCCAAAGGGGGAGATTACTAGAGATTTTCCAGCAAGCTAGTGCTGACTGTATGTTTGTCATTGATGAAAACATATGGTAAGCAACATGCATAGAAGCCTAATGGAGAGAGCCTTGAGTATATGGTTCCTATATATGTTATCAACATGATATTATAGATGCAGAGGTTGATTCTGAGTGAAGATAGTAATGCAATTATTTGTATCAGTAAGTGTTCCTGACAAGTCCCGGGAAGAGTTTGGTATGTGATTTACAGTATGGTTGTAATAAAGCCTAGCATATTTATATGTATGTTTTAGACATGTGTATGATTCTATGTTGATGGACGTAGAGTCAGATATGCATTTTTTATTGTTGTAGTAATTACACCTATCATTTTGATATGCATGCTTGGATTAGTGTTTGGAGAAGAGTTAAGAATGTTTGGTTAAGAGTGCATGATGTAATTCAGCATTAGAAGAAAGTATTAGCTAATTTGGTGGAGCCGATAGTGTGAAGTGACGTGTCTACTCATATTGAGTTGGGCGGTCCCATTTTGTGTTGTGTGCTTATTATAGCTGACTAAGATGTTATTGTAGAGTTGTATTATTTCTCTAATATGATTTCAAGATGGTTCTAATAGGCTGACTTGATTATATCATTTAGAGGAAGATATTTATAGAGAGTCATTTGTGATTGCTAGGCATGGTAGGTAGTTGAAAGAATAGAGTAGAGAAGAAGGTGCGAAGTATTGAGCCATCAGTAGAAGGTCTATGTGACAAAGAAGTGAGTGTATGTTATTCATTGGAACTGATCCAGACAACAGGTCTAACTTGTAGTTCACCAAGATCCAAATATAGTTTTTATCTATTAAAAAAAAGGTTGCAGCCTTCACCCCTTTAAGAAATGTGCTCCCGGACAGTGTGTCCTCACCCCTAACAGGGTTAATTATTAAATACTCCTAATAGGGTCTAACCTTTGACTAGGTCACTATACTTAATGTATTATAAAGATCAAATCCTAACAGGGTTGTAAGATCTTCTAACAAGGATCATTATACTCTAGTGCAGTTCATAGTGGGTGCTAATTCCCATCGGGGTTTTTACCTATTTCGGTTTCCCCGTAACCAAAATTGTGGTTTTGTATTAAGTGTTCTCATATTGTGTTTATGCTTAATTTTCTTCTATACTTAATTGGATAAAGAATTGAATCTTGTAGATAATTGATTGAGCTCCCCCCTCGCTCAATCATCTGTTGGGACTATTCCTAACAATTTTTCATCTGGTGAACTCAAATTTTAGATTTTGACATGACAATTTATTGCAGATTCATGAAAATTTTGACATACATACTGGATTTGGAAGCTAGCAAGACTGGAAATAGTAATTCTTAGAAAACCCTAAAAATCACTCCAACAGAGCTGATAAGATTTCTTTGTGTCCTATATCCCTTATTGTTGTTGCAATCTTCTTTGCAACTATAAATTCATGCTCTGTCATGCCATTGTCTTTAAGACTTTTCTTAATAGTACTCTCTACTCTTTTCTTAGATGTCTTTTATTCCTTTAATGATTTTGCAGAGTAAAAGTTCTCCTCATATGTACCAAATCTAGGACTCTTTGCATCCAAACCACTCTTAAGTAATCTGCTTATGTATCCTTCAAGTTCATCTTCAAAAACTTCATATCCTAGTGGATCTACAAATTCCACTCTAGGATCAACTACTTCAATAAATGTAAAGTTAGCGTCAACCAAAAAACATATCTCATTTTTATATTTCTCCAAAATAGCTGGTGGAATCCTTGATGTTTTTCTCATTTGATTCTAAAAAGTTTTGATTACCAAGGTGGCACTCTCATTCACTTTGTCTATAGGGTGTCTTAATTACACCTTGTTGATTATGTCCATGGTATTCCTATTATCATTCCAATCTTCTCTATAGTATATGGAAATATCCTTAACTGATGAAAAACATATATGTGATCAGAGATGAGAATCTAAACTGTGAATTCTTAGTTTTCTTGATCTTCTCAAGGTTCTCTGTCAATTGAATTCTTAGAATCTCACACATGTCAACTTGAACTTTCTCAACACACATAAGATAAGTTGCATGTACCATGCCAACTTCTATATGATCCTCTCTAGAATTAGCACAAAAATTAGATGTTAAGATCTTGCACACATGCCTAACATCATCTTGTATGATCTTGCTGATTACAATTCCTATTCCATTGTAAGATGACTTAGTGTTATCTAACATAGTTTTCTTAATATTCTTCTCATTAAAAGGAATTACTCCAGATGTAGATAGACCGGTTACCTCATGAATACAGTCTATGTTGATGTCTATCACTCTATCATCTAACCAAAATTTTCCATTGTGGATTCTACTCAAAATAATCTTAGTGCATTCATCATCTTGGAATTTATAATGAAGTGGATACTTGATAACATCAATATCTTTCAAATGTTCAAACCCTTCTTTGAATGACATGTCCTATTTAAATATCTTCTGATATTCCTTGATCAGATTACCATCTCCTATGGTCTCAAACTTGCATTTTAAATAACCTTTTACATCTTCCAAGTGAAAAACTCTATCTGGAATAGATGATAATGCTAGACTAGGGTCTTCATCCAAAGGCTCTCTTGGTTCCCTTTTTACTCTAGGTCTAACTGAATATTTTATATGGTGAACAAGTGACGCATCCATGGTTCTCATTAAACTTAACTTCTTTATAATGGTTACTTAGAAAAATACCTCAATAATCACATTTTAGGGCTTTGCACAAATCTGGCAAGAAATCTTTCTCCAAATCCTGTAAACTGCTCTTAATCTCCACTTCATCACTCTCCTTATCACTTGTAATTGCTTGAATGATCAACTAATACCAATCATATGCTTTTATCCTTTAATTATTTCAAGATTCTAACATCACATTAAATTTCTTTGTCGCTTCATATCAAAACATTGTTCATGGTTACCTGCAAAACTTCATTGTTTTTGTGTACTTGTATCCATTTATATAATTTCATGCACTCTTAACCATAGCATAATTGCATCATATAATAACTCACACTAACTTCACAAGACTTAATTTAATCTACTCTACCTTGTACACTATTCTAATGCTCTATTCTAATCTAAATAATTACTTAAGTTCTTAAAGAAAGATTAGGAAAAGATTCACACTTACTGTCAAGTACTTCACCTGTCTAATTTCCTAGTATACTGAATGTGCTTTCTTGATCTGTGGCTTTAACAAATTTAACATCTTTTGAGTTACTACAAAATCCTTTCTAACTATTTTTTGTGCTCTCATTTTTCCTTCTATAACTTCTAGGATTAGGGTTTCTCATGTTGTTCATTCTACAAAATCTTGTTGTATGACCAAATTTTTTCCATATCTAAAAAACTACTCCATTGTTTCCATATCTTGGTCCTATTTGACTGATTTGTGTTATGCAATTTCTAAAAATATGTCCAATCTTGTTGCATCTATAAAACAAAACTCCATTCCTTTTGTTCATATCTTCAAGAGGTCTTTTATCTGCATGATTAGTATCTCTAAACATTCTACTACTACTATTGTTATCATTAGATCTAGGTTTCTTACAATCAATAGCTCTATGTCCAAAACCATAATAATATGGCTTTTGATAAGACATTTTTTCATCAATCTTCTCACTATTGGAATATAGTTTTTCAAGATGTTGTTTAGACTAAGTCAATTCACCTTTCACAATTTTATTATACTTCTCAAGTTCAACATACTGTGATTTAGTTTTCTCTGTTCAAGAGATTCTTCAATATTTTTCTATAACTGATCCATATCCATAAAGATCTTACTCAATCTATTAGGCTTACTCCGAAAAACTTTGTTCTGAGTAACTAATCTCTTATACCAATTGTTAGAAATAGGAAATAGTGAGAGGGGGGGTGAATTAGTATTCCACAAACTTTTACTTTTGCCCAATTATGGATATAAAAAATTAACTTGAAGCTTGCATAACAAAGTAAACTAAATAACAAGTATAGAAATAAAGAAAATGAACTCATAACACCATGTTTGTTCTCGAGGAAACCCTAGCCAAGAGAAAAAACTGGTGGGGATGATATCCACAACTGATCCACTAATCAAAAGTATCTAGTTAAGGATGTTGACCCTACTAGGAGTCTATTACATACATATAGTGTCTCTGTCCTGATTAAAGGACTCTAGGTCTTTTTAGAAGCCTCAACCCTATTAGGAGTTGGTATTACAAAAATAGGATCTTTTCAAGATGAGAACACTACCCAAACATGCACTATACAATGATATCTGAATACAAAGGTAAAGCACATAACCTTTTACTACTACCGAATAGCTTTCCTATTTTGATTTAGCTTTCTAGGCTCTTCACTTTCATACATAGAGTCTACTTTCTTTTCTTCTTACAATATACAACTTTGCATCATAACATTACAACATTACAAGACTTGTTACATATTTTCTTCATATTACATGCTTCTTACACATATATAAGTTATTAAGAATAATAATTAATTCATTCTGCCTAAGGGTTAACATAAAGGATGTCACCCCTTATATGGTTAAGTCATTATTTTGATAAACAAAATAATCCCTTAGCTTAATATTCTCATTCTGTCTTCTTTCTGTATTTAGGTCAGCTTCAGCACTATCTCTGTAATCTTCTAATATCTCCTTCCATACATTCTGTACAAACTTGCACTCTTACATGTAGCTTTGATATACATAGAATTATCCATGTTCAAGTGCGTATGCACTGAACCTTCTTCTGTGAACATCACTAGCCAAAACTATCTTCGATTAGGCTGGTAAATATTGCTATACTTAGACAATTTTCACTTGCACTCATACAAAACTAGTTTCTTCTATTATGTGATCAACATGGTGATTATATGTTTCCATAATAACAAAAATCAGATATACTACTCAACAAAATTTCCAAAAAAATTGTCCGAACATCATTTAGAGTTGTAGAAGATTTAACAAGAAAAATAAGATCATGAGATATTGACATGCATAGAGTACCACAAGCTTCATCACATTTGTTAAAC
The DNA here is from genome assembly GCA_027943335.1 of Chamaecyparis obtusa. NCBI lineage: Eukaryota > Viridiplantae > Streptophyta > Pinopsida > Cupressales > Cupressaceae > Chamaecyparis > Chamaecyparis obtusa. The sequence goes on from BSBK01001414.1 coordinate 1,303,373, forward strand.
CACTTTGGATTTTCTACACATAGTGATGGCTCAGTTTCAAGACCCATAATTACTCTAAACAAGCCTGATTTCTGAAGATAGATTGTCATTTTTGACTTCCACTCATAGTATTTATAGGGGGTGAGTGTTGGAAATATAATTTAGTCCATTCTAATGCATAAAGTAAGATTGTTGCATGGAAAATAGAGAAATAAAAAATAAAAGGAAAGAAAAGAGAGAGCACATTGGACCACCCCCCTTTTCACTAGATTAGAAACCACCCCTACCAAATATTACAAACTTGACAATTATATTTTAGTGCATTTACAATTCTGTAGTAATTTTATTGAGTTTTATAATGTCCAAGAAATGGACCCAAATACTGAAGCTAAAAATAAAATGTTAGAATAATAATATCAAACAAACACCAATCTATTGTGCTAAAAAAAATATCCACTTTCCAAAAAAGAATGGCTTCGATCCGAGATCATATGTGAAAGTTATCATGCTTTGAACCTCAAAAAACAAGGACTACCCTTCAGATCTGTCGAGAAAACTAAATTTTTGGAAAATATAAATTTTTGAGAAAAAAATGATTTCACCACTACAAAGATCATGAAAGTATACCCTTTTTCAAAAGAAAACACACTTGAAAATACCTCTTTGTGACTGAGAATGAGTCATTTGAAGATTAAATACAAAAATGAAAGATGCAATGGTTAGAGGTTTAAATGAAGCATTTTGATGTGACCTAATCACGATTTATTGGATGTATACAAAAAATCATTGATGCCCATTGTTGATACCTAAAAATTGTCAAGATCAAATCAAGTGAGAAACTACGGAAAAATCAAAGCATTAATTGCAATCAAGCCTAAAATCCAATATTAATTGAAATCAAAAGTCAAAAGCATTGAATAAATCAAAATAATCATTTAATTATGTAATTAATCTAATTAATTATATAGCTAGATTAAAATCAAATTTAACTTGTTCAAGGGGTACACATGGATAAAGAAATTAATTAAATTCAATTAATTGATTCTTAATTTCTCTCACCCACCACATGGGAGAAATTACCTCAACCAATATGAATTAAGGATTGGACTCACATGGATCAAAGCCACATTGAATCTCAATCACTCATAAGGAGAGAGCATCTTGACCACTCATTTTGTCTTATTTTTCCAAGCTTTGAGGACAAAATATTTAAATTATCCCCATATTTGAAACCATGGACTAAACCTTAACTCAATCATGATAAAAGTAACTCCACCCCCTATGCTTGCTAAAATCTATAAATAGAGGGCTAAAATTAGGAGAAAAGGATCCCATTCATCTTTGAATTGCATCATTACTATAGTGAATTTGAGCTAGGAGCATTTAGCATAATTGAGCATAGTTTTCATTGAAATAGGCTTAATTGTGTAATAATTTAGCTTCATTATCATTTTAGAGTTGTCACTAATGGAGGCTTGCTGAGAGATTTGCATTAGAAAATATAAATAGAGATCTATAGGATACTTCTTGTCATTATTTTCATTGAATAGCTTACTAATTGTCATATTTAAGCTCAATTTGATAGCTTAAATATTTACATCTTGAATAGCTTACAAAATGGCACCCATTATGGGGCTGAAGGCTTCATTTGATCAAATTTTGGAGTTATTTGCTAAATTATTTGAATTTGTATTTGAACTCTCTATTTTGTAGGTAAAGTAGTACATTCAAGACCTGGAGTAGTGCATACAAGCAAGGAAGTAGCACATATAATACCTGAAACAATTCATCTACGATAAAGTTTGACGAATTTATGCAACCAAATAGCACATTTAAACACTTCTATCTCCTGTCTATAATTCTTTCAGTGCTTTCACTCTAACTCTGTAGCACATTTAATTTTTGTATTAGCACGTGCTAGGTTTTATTTACAGGCATTTGATCATTTTAGTAGCACATTTAATTCTTGAAATAGCTCTTTTTATTAATTTTGTAGCACATTTAATGCCTTAAGTAGCACATTTAATTTTTGAAATAGCGCTTTTAATTAATTTTGTAGCGTGTTTAATGCCTGAAGTAGCGCATTTCATCAATCTTGTAGCATGTACAACTATTTTTGCCCATTTTTAAATCTAACTGGTAAATAATGCCTTTTGTGTGTTTTTCCGATGGCAGGACATAAAAAGGTGCAAAACCCAGAGGCACTAATCCACAGTGAGGACAAAAACCCTCAAGAAGAGATTGAAGAGAGAAAAGATTGTCCATATAAACAATTTTCTTGAAAATTCTAAGCAGGAAGGTGAAGAATATTAAAAATACTTGCATTTAATTAATGTGTATAAATCTAAATTTGTTTCATTGAATTGGATTTTTACTCCTTAAGCTTGCCATTTTTTTTTAATTTCTAAAAGAATGGCATAAAAGATAAATTTATTGGATTTTCTTCATTTTGTTTATTTTGTGAAACTAACAATCTTGAGGAGGCAAAGGAGTTGGAACAATCGCCACTAGGTGAGTAGATCAATTGAAAATCAAATAAAAAATGCCCCTAGCCTTTGCTAGCAGCAAAAGAGGTAAACCTACAACCTTTGTATTTTTCTTAAATTATGGAAAATTTAATTTGAATCTAGTAATTAGCAGCCTATTATTGTTTGGGAGATTTAGTAGTAGGCCCATGCTCTTCACTTTTCAAGTGAATCAAAATGCCAACCCTACTAGATCTTTTGATTAAAAGAAAGGCTAAGGAAATAAACAAACACTAAAATTAAAGAATATTTCTCATGGAAAAAGGTATTAGGTGATTATGCTCTTCACCATTTAGGTGAATCAGAAAGCTATAAGTACCTAATTGCCATTAGATTAGAAAGGCTTGGAAATTGAACATTGTTAGCTGGTTCTGGAAGTGAGAAATAGTAGGGACATTCTCTTCACTTTTTGGTGAATCAAACTCTCAAACCTATTCTTTCACTTCATTTATTTTCTTTACATGAACATGCTAGAGAATTAGTGGGCTCACCTCCCAAGAATTTTTCTTAACCAGGACAATGAGAGGGCAACCCAAAATGGGATACAATTGCCTTTTCTACAATAATCCAGCCCACTATAAAATGAAAAGTACTCATCCTTAATGGGGTGAGTGAAAAAAGGATATCAAGAATCGAACCTCCTTGAGTAGTCCTTCGGGATTGCATAAAACTCTAACATACTAATGGTGGGAGGCCCCTAATTATTATGGGATGAGACTTGATATTTATTTGACTAGAATCCTTAGTAGTTCCTTGTTAAATTAGTAAGCCTACCTAATAGAGCCATGTTTATGAACCAAATTTGACTATAGGTAGATTTCTTGAAGTGGCTTCTTGTTAAAAACCTGTGATAACATTCTATACATTTCAAACATTTTGTGTATAGAGGGTTTAAAATAAAACTATACTTGTGATTGCTTTGTTTGAAAATACATATAACAAGGAAGAAACATCCATTTGAAAAATCATCTTATATTTATTAAAATGTTCCAAAAAGAACAATCACCAAAGAGGGGAAGCTCCATTTGACTTAAACCCTTGTTGATGACGGTTTTCATGAGATCACATAGACTAAAAATATCACTCCAATAAGATGGCACTTGCATAACACAAGAGGTGCCTGAGTTCATATTCCAAACTCCTTTCACCAAAACACACAAACAAGAAGAAATACTCTCCAAATTATTTGAAGAGTCAATCCAATGGCTAGAAACAACAATTTTTATGACTATGTCCAAGGGAGAAGTAATGAAGATCAAGATACAACTACCCAAAGAAACCAAGGGCCAAGGGAAATAACCAAATAAAAATCCAATAGGGCTTCCCAAGACCCTAAATTTCTTGAAATAATGGAAAAACTCTTAGAAAGGAACAAAGAGAGATACTTCCTTAACTTAGCCCAATCAGGGGTTAAGCTTCCTCATGATTACGACACCATAACCCTAAAGAAAGATGAGGAAGAGGATAATTCATTAGGTGCAATGAAAAAAAATTTAAGATGTTTCAATCACAAATTGACACTATGAAGAAAGTGGTCGAACTAAAACCATTTTCTATTGAGGCCTTATGCCCTTTTCCTTTTTATCAAAACTTGGTTATGGTGCCTTTCCCTCCTAACGTGGTTTTTCCAAGATATGACAAGTACATGGGTAAATATGACCCACAAGACCACTTAAGGGAATTTTGTGCCTTAAGTATTGAATTCATGCACAATACTACATATTTAATGTGGTTATTCCCAAGAAGCCTAGGAGGGAAAGCCATGGAGTAGTTTTCAAAATTACCACAAGGAGTAAATACTTTTGAAGACATAGCCTCCAAATTATTGACTCTCTACTCTTATAATATCAAGCACAAAATCACCATGCTAAACTTATGTGACATGAAAAAAAAAGATGGTGAGCCTTTTCTATGCTTTCTCCAAAGATGGAGAATGGTTTCCACTAGATATCCTCAGAGCATACTTGAAAAGGAGAAGATGGAAATTTTCATGAACAATCTAAACATGGAAATGAATTATAGACTTCAACTTCAATGTCCCCCAACATTTGAAAAGATCATTGAAAATTGGATAAAGATAGATGGCGACTCTGCTAGGGAAGTGTTACACAATTCTATAGTAACCAGTAGGTCATCATTGAAAAATTGGTTTATTCTTGTCCCTTGTCTTATAGTCTCATTTGGATATTTGTTAAGTGGTATTGTAGGATTCCCAATATACTTGGGTGGTGACTCAAACATCTCTGCAGCAGTGCTGGTCAGTAGATTTTTATCAAATGAGTTATAGAGGTACTAGGTCCCGAGAAAGGAGCATTTTGAAAGCTTAATGGAAGAAGGTATTCCAAGAACTTCTAGGCCTAGTCAGACAAGGGGAGGAAAGAAGAAAGGAAATATTTCTCATACTTGGAGAAATGAAAAGGATACAAGGCAAGAGACTCAAACCAAGCCTAATCAAGAAGAAAATATTTTAGAATATGAAGAGGTTGTTGATTTGGGATTGAACTAGTATGAGGATGAATTTCAAGTGGGAGATGATGAGTTTGAGACTACTCTCCCTGAATTAGATGAGATCTTTGAGGAGGCCTATGAATTGGAAAGAAGAGTCCAAGAACAAGTTTCTATCAGGAAACAAAGAGAAAAGGACAAAGAGGACAGAGTAAGACAAGCAATGATAAGGGTTGATCAGCTAAAGAGGTAGTTGTTAGATTTGGAGGCAATTAAATTTGTCCCAGAGCCTGAAAGAGCAGAGGAATAGCCTATTGTGTATAAAACACATGAGATAACTAGGACTAGAGATAAGGGCAAATAAAAAATTGTTCGAGTGCAGATTAGTGAACAGATTCATGTGGAAAACCCATTAGATCAAGGGTTGAGATTAGATGCAGACCTTGAGAAGGCTAGAAAAGAGAAAGAAATGTGGGCTAAAGAACTAGAGAAGGCAGAGTTGGAGGTTACTGCTACAGAAATAAGGAAGAAGATTGATTTTCTCAAGCATACCTTAGGACCTTCAAATGTTGCTGCTTCTTTCTTGGGGCAAGGTAGAAATCAGGGTAACCTTGTAGCTCAAACAAATGGCATTCTGGGTGCTGCTAAAATTCCTGATGGTTCAAACACAAGGACATCTACATCTCAAGGAATGGATCCACCACATGGAGTTCCTGTTCATGAAAGGTACAAACAAACTTTTTTTTTGGTATTCCAGGTTATCCTAATGTTATTCATGATGAAATTAGAAAGAAACTCCCTAAGTTTACTGGAAACAATGTCATTACATGTGAAGAACATCTAAATTTTTTTATGGATGTAATAGATGACTATAATGTTGAGCCTGATGATGTTGTAATGAAGTTATTTGTACAATCTTTGACCGAGGATGCTAGGGATTGGTTTAGAGGATTTCCCCATGCTAGTATAGGATCTTGGAATGAATTTAAGAATTTTTTCAAAGAGTATTATGGAGATAAAAAAAAATGAGGGTTTTATTTTGAATGAATTCAATAACATAAAAAAAAAATCAGAACGAAGAGGTCCTTGAATTTAATATAAGATTCCAAAAGGCTATGCATAGGCTACTGCAAGTTATCAGATTAAATGATAGGGTGTGTCTTGTGATGTACTTAAATTCTTTTGATGCAAAGATGGGTTACCTCTTAAGGGATAAGAACCCTAGAAATCTTGGGGAGGCTTACAAGTTGGCTATCAACATAGAAAGTAATAGAAGAATATCAAGAAAGTTAGGGAGAAGAGATGATTATAGGCCTCAAGTGCAAAACAAGAAAGAAATGGGAAGGTCTAGTAATTTTAAGCCTAAGGAGGAGGACAATCTAAAGTAGATTCTAAGTGCTTTAGAGAGTCTAAAGCCTGATGAAAAAAGAAACAATAAGGTTGCAACAAATGATAGGCCAGCTTCAAGTAATTTTAGCAGGCAACCAAGAATGCAGAATTACCCATACAATACTTAATGGAAGGATGGCAAGCCCATTTTTCCAGTTAAAAGGGGTAGGCCTAATGATAGGATTCCTGATCCTTTGCAAAGAAATTTAGTTAACATGAATGATGATATCCCATGGTGTACTATTTGTCAATCTCCCCATAGTCCAGAGCATTGTGTTATTGCTTTGAATTTACCTGATAACCAAGAACAAGATGAGTAGTATGATAAGAGTGGTTGTGGAATGACTTCTTCACATGCGCGGGATGAGTTTGACTCTACTGATGATGAGGAGGAAGAATTTGATGATGTTGGATGTGGTGCAGTGAAGTGTGAGGAACATGTTTCCTTAAGGAGACCCTTTGATGAGGAAATTGCACAAATCACTGTAGACATGGTCACTCAAGCTAGGAGTAATTACAATTTGAGAAGTAGGATAGTTGGAGGCACAAGTGGTAAACTAGGTAGCATGTTTATCAAGAATTTTGAAAGGAACACACAACAACATGAGGAAAAGGAAAAGTGTGCTAGTGTTGTCAGTCAGGTTAAAATAAAAAAGAAGAGTGAGCCTACTGCAATACCTAAGGGTAAAGTAAAGGCATCAGAAGTAGCTATCCCCATACTTCAAAAGGAAGATGAATCTATACAAAAGAGTAACTCTGACTTGATTGTCCACAAAAAGGATAAAGATATCTCTGAGATTAAGGAAGATATGGGCAACCATTCTTATGTTCCCATTGATATGACTAAATTGCTTTCACAAATAACTATCAAGGTTCCATTGTTAGAAATGATGAGAATAGAAGAGCACAAGGTCAAGGCCTTGGATTGGGTAAATGGTGCCTCTTCCATAAATGTCCAAGAAATGAATAGAGGTGACAAGCATAAGGCTACTTTAGATGACACACCTAACAGTAAAAATGAAGAAATTGTCTTTGAGATTCCTCAGATATTTTTGAATGCAAACATTGTAAATACTACATCAGGGATAGTTGATCCTTTTTCTTGTCCCTTATGATAAATGGAAAATTATTGAATAATTGCTCAATTAATTCTAAAGCATCAAACACTATCATGCCTGCAGAGATCATGAAGTCACTGGGACTAAAGGTTGATACACCTCATGGGAGATGCCAAGCTATGGGCTCAAGAGAAATGCCAGTTATTGGTACCATTAAGGCTTTTCCTTATAAATTAGTAGCATTTTCTAACAAACAATTAACTATGAGTGTTCTTGTAGTCGAAATTCCCCCTCAATATGGAATGTTGTTATCTAGAAAGTGGAGTGCCTCCATGGGAGGAAGTATTCAGTGTGACTTGTCTTTTGCTACTTTTAACATTGAAGGTGAAAATGTGAAAGTCTCAAGGGAAGCTATAACTCCACATATGATTGAGGATGATGAAGAGGACAATATGAATTGTTTTATGGACACTGACATTGGTTCTTTCCAAGTTCAGGAGAGAGAGATGCAAGAAAAGGTCAAGCCTATCTTTTTGGTTGATGATAAAAGTAACATGATAGAAGGTAATGTATTATGGACCCTGTATTTTGATGGAGCAAGTTCAAAGGAAGGTGCTAGAGCAGGAGTGCTATTGATATCCCCAAGTGGTAAGACTTTTAAGTTTTCTTTCACTCTCTTGTTCCCTTGCATAAATAATGTTGCTAAATATGAGGCCATACCGATTGGTTTGAGACAAGCATCAAAACATGGGATCAAACATCTTAGGGTGATTGGTGACTCTGAGTTAATAGTTTCTCAGATTATATCAAAGTATGCATCAAAGAATCAAAGGCTGAAACAATATAGAAATGTTGTTTGGGATGAAATTGAAGGTTTCAACACCTTTGGTATTGATTGGGTGGATAGAAGCCAAAACAAGATGGCTGACTTACTAGAAAACATTGCATTAAAGCTAGAGGATATTACCTTTGCAAGGATATCCAGGATTGAGTGCAAGTCTCAGCCTTCTATCCCAGACAATGTTGAGAATTGGTAGGTATTTTCTAATGATCAGGATATACTAAGGTTTTTGCAATGTGAATCTCATTTTGATGGTCAGGAGATGGATTTCAGAACTTTTGTTGACATCAAAAATGGAAAAGAGAATATTCTTGGTAAGGAAGTTTTGCAATTAAAATCAAATTGGATCCCAAGGGGACTGGTTGCTCTTGAGAGGGCATTTGATGATAAAGAAAGGACTTGTTTTCCTAAATTTGTTGATAAGATAAATGATTTGGAGGAAATAAATTTAGGAACAAGTCAAATACCCAAAAATGTTTACATAGGTAAATGTTTGTCCCAAAGAACTAGGAATAATCTGATTGATCTTCTCAAAAGATTTAGACATGTCTTTGCATGGTCTTATGATGATTTAAAATCCTATAGAGAAGATTTATTCCAGCATGAAATACCATTGAAGGAAGGAACCTGATGAAGGGTGCTCCCCTTAATACCACAAACACATAACAGAAAAAGAGAAACAACAACAATATGCAAGAACAGAAAATTGGCTTCTTATTATCTCCACAAATGTGGAATTAAAAACTTTCAGAATCACAATATGCAAAGCCACATGGGCATTCCCTTACAATATTCTGTAGGACAAAGCCTCGAACTATTACCCAGATCTACTACCCCAGAACTATTCTGAACTGCCTAAGACAATAATACAGCCTTCCTTATATAGGCAATTTTCCACCGCCTGGGAAGGTTCCAGAATTTTAGCCAATAAGGCCGACCAAACTTAGAATTATTTTTATTTTACATTTCATTACATCATAGTCGGCTCAAAATAAATTTTGAAACCCGAACAGAAATTTTGAAGAAAAATCATTTTCCGCCATTTCAGGTGACCCAACTTCCGAAGACCATAAGTCATCACCAGTTGACCCGATTGACTATTGTAACCCCATTTCGGAAAGGGCGCGAGGAGCTCTACAACGCTTGAATTAAGCAAGCTTCATTCAGCCCAAAATTCGACCTCATCTGGGGCCTCTAAAGCCTTCAAAACTGAGTTCAAAGTTTCTGTCCCCTGCTGCCAATACCGAAAATCTTCAATATCTTCCAATATACACTTGATCTGGCAATGAAACTTTACTGGCAGACTTATATGACCAAAATCAACCTCCAAGAAAGAAATCAGATCATTCTGAGCACATACAAAAATTACCAAAAATAGTAACTTTCCATAAATAGCAGCTCTGCACAAAATAGCCCTTATTGAAAACAGAAATTTTTTTTTTTTTTTTGGGTGATGCAAGATTGCTCTTACACCCAGGATGCTCCTGCATCAGAACCAAACCTTTTAGGCAAAAGCTAAGGCCTGTGAACCCTACTTTGGCACCAAAAATGCAAGATGAAATCAAAAAGATGATGGATGCTGGCATTATCAAGCCTGTCAAACATTCTACTTGGGTGTCAAACTTGGTTCCAGTTAGGAAGAAGAATGGTGACATTAGGTTATGTGTTGATTTTAGGAATTTGAATGTCAATTCTTTGAAGGACAATTATGGTTTGCCTAATATGGAGAATATGCTACAGAACGTTACTAGATCAGAGTTAATGTCCATGATGGATGGTTTCTTTGGATATAATTAGGTCATGGTCAAGGAATCAGAACAATTTAAGACTGCATTCACTACCCCTTGGGGAACATATGTTTATGTTAGAATGCCTTTTGGTCTAACAAATGCAGGAGCTACTTTTCAGAGAGCTATGGATGTAGCCTTTGCAGACTTTATAAACAAATTTCTAGTGGTGTATAAGGGTGATCTCACAACATATTCAGATAAGGAAAGTCAACATTGTGAACATCTTGAGAAAACTTTTATTAGGGCCTTAGAGTATGGGATCTCTTCGAATCCAAAGAAGTGTTCTTTTGGTGTTGTGGAAGGCAAGCTCTTAGGACATATTGTGTCCAAGGATGGAGTGAGAATTGACCCTGAAAGGGTTATGGCTATAGATAAAATTTAACCACCTAGAAATGTTAAAGGAATATAGTCTTTCTTTGGGAAAGTAAATTTCCTAAGGAGATTTGTTACAAATTTTGTAGAAATCAGTATCCCTATCTCTAGGATGTTGAAAAAGGAGGCAAAGATTGAGTGGAATGAAGAAAAAGATGAATCTTTTGGAAGTATCAAAAAGGCCATCAAGGATGCTCCAGTTTTAAGGACACCTGATTATGGTAAGCCCGCGCAGATATTTTCTTTTGCTTCTTATCATACAATTGCAACAGTTTTATTACAAAAGAATTCAGATGGATATGAGCAACCCATATCATTTTTTAGTAAATCCTTACAAGCAGCAGAATTGAAATATGATATTACTGAGAAACAGGCTTATGCCTTAGTCAAAGCAGTCAAGGCTTTTAGATGTTATCTTGTAGGAGCTAAGGTGGTTGCTTATGTTCCTAGTGCTGCAGTTAAGGATATATTGGTGCAACAAGAAGTTTTAGGAAAAATATGTAGATGGATCAATAGAATCCAAGAATTTAATATTGACATCCAGATTAAAAAATTGGTAAGAGGCTTAGGTCTTGCAAAGTTGATAGCACAAAGCAATTTAGTTGCAAATCATGTGAATGTGTTAGAAGAAGAACAAAGGCCATACATTTGTGATATGGATTATTGTGATTGGTACAAAGATGTTATTGGCTACTTGCAAAAATTGGTCCTTCCCCCTGAGATGGATGAAAATAGGAGAACTATCAAGTTGCAATCTACAAGGTATGCCATTATACATGGTAAGTTGTGGTGGAGAAGCAATGAAGGAGTATTGCTAAAATGCATAGACCATGAGAGGTCTGAGGCTCTATTAAAGGAAATGCACCAAGGTGTATGTGGAGGACATTATATGGAAAATACTATAGCCCACAAGATCCTTAGGTCTAGATTTTGGTGGCCTACAGTTTTTAAGGATACCCATCAGTTTGTAAGAAAGTGTGATGCATGTTAGAGATTTGCTGGAAAGTTGAAGTTTAATGGGAATTTACTACTCAAACTTGTTGTAGTTTAGGCTCCATTCCAGAAGTGGGGTATTGACTTCATTGGGGAAATTCCAAATAAGTCTAGTGGTGGACATTCTTACATACTAGTGGCAATAGACTATTTTACTAAGTGGGTTGAGGCTATCCCCACTAGAAAACTAGCAGAGTGGTGACAGATTTTATGATGCAAAACATCCTTACCAGGTTTGGTTTCCCAAAGGTAATTGTGGTTGATAATGCAATGTGTTTTAGATCACAGGAATTTAGTGATTTTTGCCAGCAATATGGGATACACATTTCATTTTCTTCTCCATATCATCCACAAGGAAATGGCCAAGCTGAGTCTAGTAATAAAAGTCTGATTAAGATTCTCAAGAGAGTGTTGGACAAGATTAAGAAAGCCCAGGACTCAAAGTTATGGTGGGCACTATTGGCTGATAGGGTAACTATAAAGAAGGCCATAGGTTGTGCTCCATTTGATTTGGTATATGGAATAGGTGCTAGATTGCCTCAAAATAATCAATTGCAGATGTACAAGTTTATCCAAACATATGATGAGGACTTAAATGATGAAATGAGAGTAAGAATGGATGAACTAATCCAATTGGAAGAGGTAAGGAGGGATGCACATGAAAGAAATGAGGCATTGCAGAGACAATGTAAGAATTTTTTTGATAGGAGGGCCACCCAAAAAAGTTTTGAAATTGATGACCTCATCTTGATGTGGAATGCAAGGTTGGAAGATAAGGGGAAGCATGGAAAGTTTGATCCAATTTGGTTGGGCCCTTATCTTATTGAAAGAAAATAGGGGACAGATTCTTATGTTTTGAAAGATTTAACTGGTGGTACTTTGGAATTTCCTATTCATGGACAATTCCTAAAGTTTTACTTCTCTTGAAGTATCTTTTCCATGAGCAGTAGTTTAGGTTTTCCCTTGTGCAGTCATTTGTTTTTGTTTTTTGTGTGTCAAAGTTTTGAGTTGGTCTGCTCTCCTAGAGATCTGGATTCTTGCATGGACACAAGTCTCCCATCATCCCCAACTAGAACCACTATTAGCACCTAGAAAAATTTCCATGGCTCTAGCCCTTTTCCCCTGGTCCCTGCAGTGATTTTTATGCCCCCAGCTTTGAAACCCTAAGAAAAATATTAAAAAAACTAGCCGTTGGTATGAAAACCCTTTGTCTAAACCCTGGCCTTGTTATATTTTCAAATTAACTTTTTAGGTCACTTAAGGTCCTAGTCTACATGTGCTAATTTATGTCCTTTAAGCTATTTGGTGGTTAGGTTTCATGTCCGGCGGGGTCCCTTTTAATTTTTCCTAAGTTTCTACCCCCGGTGATTTAATATTTTCCTATAATCCCATGAGCCTGATTTTTCCTTAAAGCCTAAGTCCTACATTTTAATTTTTCCTATGTTTAAGCTTTAATATGTTCCAAGGCCCCTCTCTAATAGCATTTCCATCTGACAGTCATCGTAATTTCTCATAGGATGTGTCAGACGTTAGAGATCTTACACTGATCATTGATCTTTCCTGATGAAGTGGCCTTTCTTTTCATGTGGGTCCACTACCAGGTGTGTTGACATGGCGAGTTGTGATTGGTCCATGTATTAATGAGGTGGAGGTTGTCAGTGGGACCTGGTTTCTTGATGTGTTAGAGGGTCCTAATCCTGTCAGTGAATCGGTGGACGACATATGATCTTTTGGGTTTTGTCAGAAGCTTAAGATTTTGCAACAGTCGTTGATTTTGTTTTGTGTCAGAAGGTTGTTAGGGTAGGGAGAAGATTATTGATCTAATGATGGGCGTGTAATCTGATAGAATCTTGGATGGGTATGTGAACTTCAGACGGCTGTTGATCTTCTTTATGTAGGCCCAGTCAAAGTTTCTCAGTCTTTTAGTGGTTCTAATAAATGTTTTGGTGGTCTAAAAAATTTCCAAGGCTTCACTCATTCACATGAAATAGTGGCGGTTCTCTAAGTGTCTTAGTGGTTCAGCGAACAAGCGTTCGCGGAATTGCTAAAATTTCTAGTGGATAGATAAAGTGTTTCGTGAACTGGTGGTGACCTTTGGTCATTAGTTCGCTAAATGTGGGACCGAGGTTAGATTTTTCTTTGGGTTTCCAAGTCACGGAGTTAAGTGATGGGTTACATTTTCTTTTCGTGAATTGGAAATGCATTGTCACATGGTCGCTAGAGGGTAAACCCAGGGTGGCAGTTGAGTTAAGATCATAAAAGACCGCAAAAGGGAGAGATTTGATGGTCAGGACTTAAAGTTGATCTGATTTTAAATGTTGATAGCTGATTTGTTGTTAAAGCCATAAAATGACCGTTGAAGTTCAAATTCAAATTTGCAGAGGGTTTCAAGTGACAGAAGGTACCAAAATTTATGGTTTTAATGGCCAGTTTCGATTGATTTGGTGGCACTGGTTGTTGCAGACTAGTCTGAGGGTCCCTATGGTAGGTGGCATGATGTTTTTATACTAGTAGAGGTATGGTTTTGTGCTCGAGGTATGTTTGCAAGTGGCTGATTTGACTGGTTTTCATGGCAATTCCTTGTTGTTTTGTACTGTCCTCATAGATTTTGATGATTACAGATCCATCTGAGATTCATTTTCTCTGGGTTGTTTATGTTTCTTCCCCTGTAATAAATTCTGATGTATTTTTTGGTTGGTTGAGTTGTTGAAAACCCTAACCCTAGTCACCTGAAGCTTGATGCATCCTTTTTGAGGATTCCAAGGTGACTAGGGGTATAAGAAGAAAAATGTTTTATTTTGAAATAAGGTTGATCTTGATTAGTTCCAGGGAGTTGTAGTAGGTGGTATCATATTGTATTAGATTGAATAGAATTTCCTTGTAGTCTTTTGTAGGTTATTGAAGTGGTTTCCTCTCTTCTCTACTTTGAACATGTACATGAGTCATTATACTTAATACAATTATTTCAAGCTTTCAAGTCTCTCCTTGGTGTCAATCTTGTGAATTCTAGATTTTCTGATCTATTGCATAGGGTTACCTTTGTATATGTTCTATTCTTCAGTTCTTGATCTAGGATCAAGTGAAATATACTTTGGATAGGACATAGATTCACTTTGATTTATCTACAGAAGGATATTATAAGTAGTAGATGGGCTGAAATACTTATGTTTATGGCTATGAGTCTTTGACAATAGTTGGTTCATGTTTCAATGTCTGTATTTGAGATTTTCCTAATGGATAATGGCACTAATCAGAGATTAGTATATTCAGTCAAGTTCAATGCTGGATTGGCCCTTACTTACTTCTTCCCATCTCTAGATATCAACACTTTACAAGTTTTAATTGTATTTGGTTGATAGTAGTAATACCCTATAGTAATGGAGAGTCAATGAATGTGAGGTTAGCATTTAGCACTTTCTTACTATTCAATTTGTTGTTTAGACCTAGTCTTTGGTGTGTGAAGTATAGTTTTCACTGGGTTAGGTGCACCCACCTTGGTTTTGCAGAGCTAGAAGTGAAGAGGGAAGTCTTGTCCCTATAGTTGGTCCAGTTACCCTAAGATCCTTATACATTTTGGAACTAACCAATCCTAAAATCAACCTGAGGGTATATTAGCAGCCTAAGAGCATAAGCGTCCATTTTGAACACCAACAGATTGAAGAGGTGTTAGTAAAAAGAAGAGAGATCAAACCATTTAAAGAAAACAAAGGTTATACTAACACCAATAATAATAATAATTTAAATAATTATAATAATAACAAGCGAGGTAACAATAAAAATGATAAATCAAGGTTTTTCTTGAAAAACACTAACAAAAACCTTGTGAATGATGGGTTTGTAGAAGCCAACAACATAAAAGCTACCCATTTAAACCTATCAAGTGGGTGAAACCAAATGACCAATGTCAACCAAATGACTAAGGCCCCTTTCAACAACAAAAAAAAATCTTTCAACAATCAAGGGGGAAACAAAGCTAAGCCTTTCTTTGCTCCAAACAAAAGGAGAAAATTCACATTCTTGGGAGAGCCCTTGGAAAATTATTTGAAGACACTTGTGGGTAATAGAATCATTTTCTTACTTGAATCAAGACCATATGAACCCAAATTTAAACCCACATGGTGGAATTATACGCACCATTGTGAGTATCATCAAAATAAGGGACACAAAACCAATGAATGCATGAAACTCAAGCATTTGGTCCAATATTTAATAGATGATGGAATGATAAAAGTTGAAGGGCCTCAAAACAATGAGGATCACACAACATTTAAAAACCCTTTCTTAAATCATGAGAAAGGAGAAACCTCAAATTCCAACCAAAACAACAATAGGGGAAATGAGAAGTTTAACTTTTCTCATACCTATGACAACACCATAAACTCTTTGAATGGATATGAAAATTCCATCAGTGTCATAGTAGTGGAAGAAAATAAAAAAGAAGCCTCAAATGTCGTGACTAGGGCACAAGCATCTAAAATCACCTTGCTAGAAGGTGCCCCTAGAATCGTTGTGCCAAATCAAGCATCCCATTCATCAAAGAAATACAACTTAGTAGATCAACTCCAATGAACTCCTATGCAAATTTATATTTTGGAGTTGTTAAAACTTTCACCTACCCATAAAGAAATCTTAGAGAAGGCTCTTCTTGAAACCAATGTGCCCTTAAATTTGGATGTAGACAAATTTCAGAATATGGTAGGACACCTAGTCGCACCTCATTTCTTATCCTTTTTTGAGAAAGATGATATGTCTATTTAAATAATCCCCAAATCTTTCCATTTCATATTTAAGTTTTGATACATAAACACCATGTCAAAAGAGTCCTCACTGATGGAGGTGTTGGTCTAAACATTTGTACTTTGAACCTTGTCAAACCCTTAGGGTATTCTAAAGAAGCTATAGACCCTAAAAGAAAGATAAACATAAAGGATTATGATGATTAAGATAGATCCTCCAAAGGGATAATAGTGCTCCCTATTTGAGTGGGTCCTATACAAAAAGAAGCTATTTGTCGAGTTCTATACTTGAAATTGACTTGTAACATTTTATTAGGAAGGCCATGGATACACGAAATGTAATACCCTCAACATACCATCAATGCTTCAAGTTTCCATACATGGGTCAAGAAATTATGGTGAGTGGAGAACTAAATGCATTCCAATATTATAACAATATCAAACCTATAAATAATTCATTGGTCCCTCATAATGCCAAAGGCACTACATCAAAACAAATAGAACAAGGAAAAAGTTCGAAGGATCTTCCCTCATTAAAAGGAAAAGAGAAGATGGATGAAGAAGAAAATTTTTTTGGAGACAATAAAATTCCCACTAACTTAGTTACATAAACTAAGGGAAAATAGAAAGTTAGTGAGGAAAATCCTAAATAAAAAGAAGAGGAAGACAATTCGAAACCTGCCCAAATGCTCATTACCAAAAGATGGACACCATGATGAATTTTTTTGAAAAGCAATGGAAGATTAAGAAAAATGGTGTGTGAATATTCCTTATCCATGATGGATTTTCCACTATCTCCTAAGTCTCGTGGGAAAGCTTCTAGTTCAAATCCATCTCAAAAATACAATAACCATTTTTAAGGGCTAGCACTTCATCATCCATGGATGAAGAGGACAATGGAATTTTGAAGTGGCTATACAAAGATGATGAGTCAAGTGATCATGAAAAAAGAATTCAAAACATTAGCATCCCTACTCATGAATATGAGAAAGGTTTCCAAATTATGCAAAAGATGGGTTACAAAGGACAAGGAAATTTGGGTAGAAGAAATGAAGGGTTAATTGAACCCATATAAATGGCTTGGAGGGATAGCAAGCAAAAATTAGGATTAGGGTATCTTGAACAAGGATACACTCAAAAGAATCATCCCATATTTTATGAAAAAATATTTCAATTAGACTTTCAAAGTGATGAAGACTCAAACAAATGGGAGTGGGATTCATTATATAGTGAATCTTGTCAGGATAAAGAAGTGTATGTTGTCCACAATTATGCTCCTAACCAAGGCAAAAGACAAGAGTTAAGTCTGAGATCAAGTTCTAACCAAGCTTTGAGTTCTAATAAAGAGGCTCAAGAAAATATACCAAGTCAAGAAGTAGAATAATCTCAATACGTAGGAGAACCCTATGTACCCTCATGGACACCAACAATAGAAGGATCTAACAATAGGTTTAAACTATGAGATTTTTACCTACAAGAAACCCAAGAGGATTCTAGTTAGGAAGATTTTGATCCAAGTTCTTTGGGACACTTAAAAGAAGCACACTTGATAGAATTGAGTGATACAATGTATGAACCCTCTAACGAAGTCATGTCTCTAAATCCTATCAACCTAAACCAAGCCAATGAGCCCTTATCCCTCGTATATCCAGAACTCATTGAATGAAATTCCATAGAACCAAACAACCTTCCCACATTCCTAAATGAAAAATATTTGAACTTATACCTAAATGCATTTGAATCCTTCTTCTACCAATGAATATCAAGAGGCAATGATGAAGGAAATTATCCAATCTCTCAATTGAGAAATAAAGGAAAAAAGTAAAAAAAAATAAAAAATGAAAAAGTCTAATGGTGAAAACCATAAGGTGGAAGTATTAGACCAAAAAGAGAAAGAAATAAAGGACATTTATGAAGGTGAAAAGACAATTGTGGCACCTAAGGAAGATAGGTTGGATACTTTAGCCAAACATTATGAGGAGACATCACCTATTCTAATAGAGTCGATAGAAAAGATCAACATTGGGATTGAATCAGAGCCAAAAGTTATACACTTAGCAACATCATTATCAAATGAAGAGACAGAGGAATTTATAAAATTCTTCAAAGAAAGGAAAATAAATTTTGTGTGGTCTTATGATGACATGCCTGGATTAGATCCAAGTTGATCATGCATCACTTAAATATTAAAGAAGGGGTAAAACTAGTCAAGCAAAAGTTAAGAAAAATGCATCGACACATTGCACTTCTTGTCAAAGTGGAATCAGAAAAATTACTAAAAGTGGGATTTATAAGAGATATTGACTATGTCGAGTGGATATCAAATATTGTACCTATTTCAAAATTAGACAAGTCCATCAGAATTTACATGGATTTCCAAGATATCAATCTCGCATATCCAAAGCATGATTTTCCTTTACCGAGCATAGATTCCATAGTGGACCTGACAATAGGTCATTTAATGTTCTCTCTCATGGATGGATTTAGTGGCTACAACCAAATCAAAATTGCATCCAAAGATGAAGATAAGACAAATTTTACATGTGCATGGAGAACATTTTGTTGGAATGTTATGCCCTTCGGTCTAAAAAATGTAGGAGCGACCTAGAAAAGAGCCATGAGCACCATATTCCATGATATGATGCATAAGTTCTTAGAAGATTACATGGATGAAATACTTGAAAAATATCATTCAAGGGAGGAACATATACCAATCTTAGAGAAAATATTTACAAGGCTAGATTAATTCAAGGTGAGGCTCAATCCAAAGAAATGTGCCTTTGGAGTACAATCTAGAAAATTGTTAGGGTATATAGTCATGGCCAAAGGAATAGAGGTAGACCCCATGAAATTCAAAGAAATAATGTAAATGAGGGCACCTAGAAATATGATTCAAATAAGATCAATCCAAGGGAGAATTCAATCAATCAGAAGGTTCATCTCACAATTAGCAAAAATATGCCATTCTTTTACTCAACTCCTTCATAAGGACATAATATTTAGATGGGATGATAAGTGTAAAGAAGCTTTCACATTACTCAAAAATTACCTAATGAATCCACGAATTTTAATGTCACCAATAAGAGGAAAGTCTTTGATATTAAACATGTCAATGACAAAACGTGCTTTACGGGCACTCTTGGCTCAAGAAGATGAAAATGGAAAAGAGAAAACTATTACTATATAAGAAGAACCTTGGTGAAATATGAGTTAAATTAAAGTTTCATAGAAAGAGAATGTTTGGTCATATTTTTTTCTTCCCAAAAGATACAACATTATATGTTATCTCATAAGATCAAACTCATAGACAAAATTGATACATTAAAGTATCTTCTAAGAAAAATAGCTTTGACAGGAAGGTTGGCCAAATGGGTCATGGTGTTGAGAGAATTTGATATAGAATATGTGGATAGAAAGAAAATAAAAGACCAAGTCATAGAAGATCAACTAGCAGAGGGGCCATTAGAAGATGATATCCTATTCATGTAGAATTTATAGATTCAAAAATAATCAATGTTGAAACAAAAACATGGAAAATATACTTTGATAGTTCTTATACTCAACATGGCTCAAAAGCGGGAATATTATTGATTACACCCCAAAGATCAATAATACCAAATTCATATAAGATATTATTTCCATGCACAAAAAATATAGTTGAATATGAAGCATTATTCATTGACATCAAATTGGCCCTAGAATGGAAGGTGACAAAATTACAAGTATATGAACACTCTCAACTAGTCATAAATTGGATAAATAATGAATACCAAACAAAAGATGGAAATTTGATACCTTATAAGAATATGATAGAAGATCTCAAGAAATACTTTACCTTGATCATATTTGAGAAATTTTCTAGAGAAAAGAACAAAGTAGCAGATGTCTTGGTGACATTGGCTTCACTCCTACAGATGCCGAACCAAAGTGCAAGATATGAATTCTTGGTAGAAGAAATGGAAGAACCTATATTTGAACCTTCTAATTCTCACATTATTTTAATATTAGCGGGACTTGATTCACCCTAGTATGGATTCATCTATACTTACTTGAAACTAGAAAAGAAACTTCATAAGACAAGCCTCTCGTTATACCTTTGTATCTGACACATTGTATTGCAAGAGTCTTGACAGAATGATTTTAATGTGTTTGGAGAAGGAGGAATCAAGATTATCCTTACAATAAATCTACAAAGGAATATGTGGGTCACATTCAAATGGGTTAACCTTAACGAAGAAAATTCTAAGGATAGGGTATGATTGGCCTTCCATGGAAAAAGGTGCATTCCATTTTGCAAAAACTTGTCAAAAATGCCAATATTATGGGAACCTAATTCATGTACATGCTCAAGAACTACATCTAATAACTTCACCATAGCCCTTCTATCAATGGGGGTTGGATTTAATAGGGATGATTTACACACCTTTATCCAATGGTTATGAGTTCATTATAATTACATCTGAGTACTTTACCAAATGGGTCAAAGTTGTGCCATTGTCTACCACAATGGAAAAAAAATATGCATGTTCATATTGAACCATATAATTTGAAGGTATGCAATCCCTAAAGCCATCATAACTAACAATGCTAAATACTTCAAGAACAAGGACTTATAAGAGTTGTGTACAAAGTTCCATATGATACATCATTCATCTTCAATATATTACCCACAAGGAAATGGACAAGCAAAAGTCACTTATAAAAACATCTTGAAAATATTGAAGAGGAAAGTTGACAATTTAAGGAGAGATTGGCATATTCAAATAAATCCTACTTTATGGGCATATATAAAAAGTGTGAGAATGCCAACATGAGCCACACCATTTTCATTGGTACATGGAGCTAAAGAAATACTTCCATTAGAGGTTGAAATTCCACCTCTAAGAGTTTTATTACATGGGTTGCTAAATAAGGAGGAATATAGGATTGATATAATTTAGGAGTTGGAATTACGTGATGAGAGACAACAAAAAACCTTCGATGACCTCAAAGTGTATCAAAACATAATGTCAAGAAATTACAATAAACACATCAAACAAAGAAAATTTCAAATATATGATTTGGTATTGAGAGAAAACCATAATAATCAAGTAGAAAGAGAGTAGAAATGGAAATGGGAAGAAAATTGGTTAGGTCCTTTTGTTATTACCTCTTCTTTTGGAACATGGACATACAAGCTAGCTCATTGTGATGTAGAAGAACTACAAGAACCCATCAACAACATACACTTGAAAAGGTTTTACACCTAAAAGAAGATGAAATAGTATAAGTGAAAGAGTATCAAACTATCAAATGAAGAAGCATCCTATTTATTTTGTATAGTTAAAAGTGATCCTAAACAAATTCAAAATTAATGGAAAATGATCTTGAGAAAAGAAAAGAAAAAAATTAGAAAAGTACAAAAGTACAAAAACATTCAAAAGTGATCCTAAAAAATGTTGTCTTGGGGAAAAGCTAGCAAATATGTGCCTTGATTATAACAAAAAAAAAAGGAAAAAGAGGGAAAAAAAAGAGAAAAATAAAAAAAATTGAAAAAGAAAGAAAATTTCCTTGGTGAAAACCTAACAAATAGGTGCCTTGGTAGAAAAAAAAGCATATAAAAGAGAAAAAGAGAAATAAATTAAATCAGTGAAAACTTGGCAAAAAGACGCCATTGAAATTTAGGTCAACTCTTATTCCTACCATTCTTGTAGATATTGCATTCACCAACATTTGTACAAATTGCATAATAAATCTCAGAGTTGCATTTTCAAAATACCTAAGGCTTTCGTCATAGATCAGAAAAATGTCCAAGTCCAACAATGCAATGAAATCAAACTAGGGGAAAATATATCCTAACAGAAAGAAGGATGCATCAAACATATATCAATTTACACAAATCAATGCATCCAATCACAAGCATAACACGTAGATGATAGATTCAAATCATAATCCAAATGATGATTTGATAATGAAAAACTTTTGATTCTTGATATCACAATGGCCTTACCTTTATTAGGATTAAAATGAACAATTAAATATGAAATGGATGAAACTCTACTTGAAATATGGATTTGAAAAAAGTGCAATTTTTTTTCTAAGTGATTACTTGATTGGTGAAATCATGTCTTTTTAGCAAATCAATGAAGTCTTGGACTAGATAAGCAATGATAAAAGCATGATATTTTATTAATTTCTACATGAGTGTTCTAAGATCAAGGTTTTAAGATATGTATCATCCATCTAACATTGTGATCATCAAAGAATCATCAAGGACATGTATATATGGTGAAACTAAGATCTCTATTTATTTACACAACAAGATACCTTGGACATTTTGATTTTCCATATCATAATGCCAAAATCCACTTGCAATATTGAATCTGATGAAAGCGGTATTTAGACTATCATGGTTCAATCTAACCAGTGATAGTTGTACTGGCTTTAGGGATGTAACACCGAAGGATAAATGTATTCATATCATCATGGTTGAACTAGTGAAGATTGTACCAATTTAAGGTCTCAAAATACTCGATGATGAAAATAAACATCCTAATTCTGAATAGTGACAACTAGGTACATCCATACTAGATTAAATGCATTTAGTTTGCATGGATCCTTTTCTCAAAACTGGTTAAGCAGGTGGAGTTAAACTAAAATTGAAAAATTCATCAGTACGTTATGTGATTGAATGTGTTGAAAATAAAAAAATCAAAATCAAACTTGCATCATAGATTAAAGTGCATTAGATTAGATTGCATTAACATCATCTATAATAATTAGATTTTATTCATTAAAGTTCATATCATTAGGTTGCATTCATCAAAGTTCATTGCATTAGATTTAATTCATTTAAAGTTTATGGCATTAATCATTAAATTGCATTGATTAAAATAGGTGCATTACATTAATCATTCATCATTAAGTTTTATTAGGTTAATTCATTAATTATTAATTTAGTTTGCATCCATTAGATTAATTGCAAAAGCATGATAGATTATTGAGTTAAATTGTATTAACTATCATCTATTATTCACTAGGTTCATTCATCCTCATGTTAGCCCATACATTAATCATTATTAATTAATATCATCATATAATTGCATTAAGTCCATCACTAAGCATTATTAATTATCATTTAAAATTAGTGATCATATAACACATTAACTACATCTCATTAATAGTCATTATTCATTAAGTACTAAAGCATTAAATTCATCCATTTCATTGTATTGCATATCATTAAACATTAAAGCATTAAATATCCAATCATTAGAGCATTAATCATTAAAGCATGCAATAAAGGCATCCATCTCACCTATTTCATAAGTAAGATATCCATCCAAATTAAGTTAGCATAGCACATGCATTCATATCAATTCATCATCTGAAAAGCATAAAAATAGAGCATATATAAGTAGGATCTGTTGGAGATTTGCCAGCAAGCCAGTGTTGACTGTATGTTTGTCATTGATGAAAACATATGGTAAGTAGCATGCATGGAAGACTTATTGTCATGCCCTGCAACGGAACCAAGAAAGAGAACAAAGATTCTCTTTAGAAAAGAAAACCTAAATAATGAATTATGAAAAAAATTGAACTTTAAAGGATTTGCATGAACAATCCATAAACATCATTTAACTTACAATCCTTCCAAGGTTCCCTAATAGTACATTTATAATTATTTTAAGATCATTAAGGGTAATAACTCTTAAAACATAACATTTGAAATTCTTTAGAGAGAAATATAAATAATATCATTTGATTAATAACCAATTGATTCCATCAATATCCCCTAAACCTTATTTCACAGACATTTAAAGCATAATCTTTGTAAAAGAATTTATCTAGGAGTTAAACTATTTCTCATATGAAATTAACACATTTGTTTTACTAACTTTTCTTGAACAATAGTAATAAGAAACATGTCATTTTTCTTGAAACATATATGAAACTGCTTTTGCTTTTCCAACAACATGATTTTCATAAAGTTCACCATTCCCTTTTCTTTTCCCTAAATCAACCCATCCAAATTAAATCAAATTGAAATACATTAAATATTAAATTACATTTATTTCCTCTAGGAGGTAATAATAGATTTTCATTTGAGAATAATGAAAGATAAATACAAAGTCTTCTTTCTTCAAAACTGGAACAATATGCAAGGAAGAATCCATAAGCTCTGTAACTGTGAAAGGTACCTCGATAAAAGATTTACCACCCAACCACATGGATACCAAAAGGCCCACTCCCCTATGCTAGGAGATAAACACCAAGGTCCACAAGGAAGTGATATCTAGGCTGAACCTAGGGTTGGAGTAACCTTTCCCAAATAACAACTGAAAAGAAAATCAAAATACAAACCCTTTCCCAAAAGGTTCTAAGGCCAAGTGGAAATTCTAAGTGACAAGTTAGGTTTCCTACCCTTACCAAAACATCATAAACACGTAACACTAAAATTTGGAGAAATTTTTAGAGGGTTTGGTGTGTCGAAGAGAGAGGGAAATAAAGTTTTCTTTGAATACAAATAAAAAACTCTACAACTATCTTGTTCTCTGTCATGAGGGTATAGAAAACCCCTTTGTATTTAAAGAAAAACTCCATTCTAATGAAAATGAGATTTTAAATGGATTGATATAATATTGGTTTCTATTATTAACCATTTCCATACAAGTTTTATTTGTTTTTATGAGGCTTTGAATTGTCATCATTTACATTGACTGTCCCTGTTATTGATTTAGTGCAATTAATCAATTGTTTTGAGAATTTAATGAGAACGTAGGTCTTCAATTTATTTGGTTATTATGGATTATGGGAGAAGCATATTACTATATAAGTATGTTTCATTAAGTGTTTGAATGCAGGGATATACAAGAGATTGAAAATAGAGATCTCCGATTGATGAAGAATACAGTATCAAAAAAAATAACCCTCAGTGCAGGGACCATAACATTCAAACCAACCATTGGATCTTTTTGAGCTTTGGATATATTTTGGAAAAACCTAATTATGCCCATCCTCACCAGAGTGATTGAAGATTTTTTATCTGAATGAAAAGTTATACACATCTAAGTATGGGTCTATCTAGAGGGTAGAAATCTGTCATGTTAGGACAGTCATAGGTAAGATGTTTGTTTAAATAAATTTGATCTTGTGTTGATGAATTTTATTATTATTGAAAGTAATAGGATATTTTTTAGTTCTCTAGGTTTGTGTACATTCAATTAATAATACTATCTTTTTCCCTGAGAGTAGGCAAAGAGTAGTGACATAGTTCACAATCTAAATCACAGTCCTATATTTTCCAGCAAGTAAACAAACAATATAGCTTCACAGAAAATATGATAACATAGAAGAAATAATAATAATTTGTACAATAATATATTTACTATATATCATTCCTTTCTCCTAAGCCCTTTCACATAGGAAAAAATAGACATAATACAATAGAGTAATGCATTCTTCATATTGCCTATACATAGGAAGCAATCACAAATACATAACAAAATAAATCACACAAATCAAATAAGGAGGAGTATCTTTTAGGATACCTCCTACCTGGCTTTCAGTAGAGAAAACCATTGATGAAGGCTGAATCAACTCTCTTCAATCCTTTTCCAGCACTTCTCCAAATTCCTCCTAGATGCAGGCACCAACCTTCTACTGGAAACTCACAATCAAAATATCCTTTCTCGAATAATATATTTCCTCTCCCAAAATACTATAATCCTCCTAAATACCATATCCTCTCAAAGCAATAATCCAATTTCTTGAGTCTAATTTCCACCCAACGTCCCCATCCTTCAAATATCTTTCCTATAAATAGGCTGAAGGATTGGTTGCACGGGAAAATCAACCGATGCAACCATCCCAACCAAAAAGGTAGTTTATAGTTTAGGATTTAATTAATTTCATTAAATCCATTCACGGGAAGGGAATAGCTAATTTAATATTATTAATAATAAAATATAATATGAGATCCTCATAAATATTAATAAACTAATGTTATTTTCCTTTATTTAAGGAAAAGGAAATAATTTATTACTATTATTACTTATCACCATATTTACTAAAGCTATGATAAAAGGTTTACCATATAATAATTAATCCTTTAAGTAAATAATTTATTTATTATTATTATTTAAAATAGAATTACTTTCACACACTAATATTTATTAAATATATATATGTAACCATAAGCATGCGTGTGGACCCATATGCTTATGTGTACATATATTGTTATAATATTATTAAAATAATACTATTATTAATGTCATGAATATCTTATTATTATGGTATTATAAAATATTATAATCCAATCAAATAATAAATCATATTCCATACAAATTAAAATCATGATATATATATATATGTGTGTGTGTGTGTGTCTGGTGATCACTAACACAAGATGTTCTAACAAGATTAGCAAAATCAATCACAACATCTTATACTTGCATGAAATAAGAGCTCATATAAATTATCTACTAGCAACGATCGAGCATATCATTAAGAACAATTAAAGCTACCATATCCAAACCTTAGTCTCCTAAAATGTAAGAGACAAGAACAAGGAACAAGATCACCATAATCCAACAAACCGATTTACACAATGATGCATCAACAACACAAGGGACTGACTCAGGAACTCCCCGCCTAAGGTCAAAAAGGTCAGAGGTTGAGTTCCTTCTCATGGAACCTTGCTGATATCTCTATAACAACAACAATGATCAAGGATTTGAGGGATTGCTCAGACCTATGAGACCAGGTGGAGACGATACCCAGTACCTGCAGTCCTGCATCACTGAGAAGAAACACTTGTGCAAATATATATATATATATATATATATATACATATACATATATATACTATATATATATATATATATATATA
>BSBK01001415.1:600000-885000 GCA_027943335.1 Chamaecyparis obtusa
ACCATTATCAAGTATTACTTCTATTCCCATTTCAACTTCAATTTACATTGAAACATTAATTTCATTCTACTTTTAGAAATGCAACAAACACACATTACTTATCTCACCGACTAAGTCCATTTGTTCTTTCATATTTATTTACTCCTTAACCTTACTTATGCTCAACTCAATTGCACCATCAAAACTCAATTAAGCTTTTCCATTAAGAGTCCTCACTTTCTATCTTCATTTCAAGATAATAATAGAAAGAGCGTAAAGTACTTAACCATATATTTATAACCAACATAAACCATTAAATGAATCATTTTTGTCGTAAGTTTAACTTCTACAAATCATCATCTATAACCTTGTATAAGTCTAGTTAAGAATTAAGATTAAAACCTTGTTTGAATAATCACACATTACTCACATTGAACTATACATTTAATAAGTCATATCTCATTACTACTTTCAATACTATACATGTTTCTTACCCTTATTATTTCACCTAGAAATACCCTTAAACCCTTAGCATATTTTTTTCCTAATCCATATATCAAAACCAGTTTCCTTTTTAAAGAGGTTTACATCCATAAGTACTTGCACTACAAAGGTTTGCGTAGAACCATTACTTCCAATTTCATTTAAGATTCACAAGAGATATAAGGTAGGAATTAATCATTGATTTAACCATATTCAATCCCCTTTTTAGGTTCATAATTCTACCCTTCCCATATATATAACTTCTTTCTTACAATTTCCTTTTACAAACATAATTACAGTTACTGCACATTGCCCGAAGGCAAAAGATAATTGCAACAAGTAGCCCAAGGCTTACAATACATCTATACATCTTGATTTCAAAAGATAGAGATACATGATACAAGAACAGAAAATTCTCCATTGAACAACTCAGAATCCAAGCCACGATACGAACCACGAATAATACCTCGAAAGAGATTTGCCACCCAACCATGTGAAACTGATAAAGTTCCACCCCCCGTGCTAGGAGATAGAACCAAGGTACTCTCAATACCCTAAGGAAATCTAAGTCTCAAGAACCAATAAATCCAAGACTCAAAAGAACAAGAACAAAGCACATAAAATATCATCATACTATAACACCAAGGTTAAGGTTCTAGGAGACCACCTAAGTGAGTGTCATCACACAACCTGTGTATTGGGATCTGTGTGCTAAAATGTTGTCACACTTCTATGAATCCTTACATGCAAGAAAACTCAAGAATGAGCCCTCACAAATCGATCCATAGCTCCCTAGGCATGGAGTGCAAGGGTTTTTAAGAATGCTCTCAGCTAGAGCTATTAAGCCTATAACCTTGCTAGTAAACCATGCAATGGGAGATTCAAGGAAGACAAGGGCAAGAATGCCAATATCTCCAATGAAGCCAAATGTATGCAATGCAAAGAAAATCTATATGACAATGCAAGTTAATCTATTGCATAAAAGAAAATCTAAGCTAAGAATGAAGCTATGAAAATGCAAATACTATGCATGAAAATGAAATCTAACTATGAAGCAAGAATGAAGATAAGAAGATAGAGTGTTGATGAAGATCCAAGATGAATGCCAACAATGCTCCAAATCTTCAAACCCTAGATGCAAGAATATCTCCAAAAGCTCCAAGATGACCTAGAAAACCTGTAGCATAATAATAGCATAAAAATTTGTGTGTGCAAATGAGGAAGAGAGCTCTTCTTTTATAGGAGGTGAAAAATCAATGGACCATGGAGATTAAGAGGCAAAAGATTTAATCAACGGTGGAGAAAAGATCCTTGTGCACAAATATCCTCCAATAGGAAAATTAGAAGCATTTACTTTATGTCCATGTGAGACAAAAAGTACTTTTATTTTATTTTTTATTTTATTTTTCTTTATAAATAAGAATTAAATGCTTTATTTGTGCAACTTAGGATAAGAAGAAAAGTGGGGCTTTTTATTTAATAAAAGGGGAGGAAATATTCCTTTTAATAAATAAAGACTTAGGATAAGATGGTTAGCCCATAGAAAATAATCAAATAAATGATAGGACTAGGATTTGATCAAGAACAAGCAATTTATGATTTAGCAAAATGCTAGCAAGGGGCTAATAGTCTAGATGAGCATTTTTAGGTGTATACAGGATCCACCTTGGCAACCACGTAACCCCGGTCCCCCCTTTATGAATAGGGATCCACCCTGGCAGTTATCCCTGGTCCCCGTACTCCAATCAAGTTTGTGTGGCCATTATTATGTTTTCTTTCATTATCTTTTGAATCCCCCCTTCCCAGGTTAATTTTTAAGGTTATCACTTTTTACGAACCCACCCATAGGATCATCTGACAACCACTTTAGGGCTCCAACACCTATGGTGAGCCACTCACTTAGGGTTCCTATTCCCTTACCCCATCACAAGCCAAAAAATACAAGATAACACTTCCAAGTCCTGATTCATAGGTTTAGGAAACTCCCTTGTGCACTCAGGCCCTCATAGAAAGTCTTAACCTTAGCCATATACATAACAAGAAGCATTGGAAGAGTGTCTATCAAAAGACACCTTAAATCATATCATATAACTTTTCACATACACTAATACAACTTTCCACGAGTTATTTATAGGTCTAGGGAACCCTCTCGTGCACACAGGCCACCGAGACGAGTACTAGCCTCATAAACTAAGCTCAAGTATATGCTAAGTGTAGAAACACCACATGTAACACCATATAACATAAACAAAACAATTAATGAACATACATAGGTGATACAAATTTCCACATGCATTAACACAACATTATGATAAACTTAAAGCAATAAAATAAACATTAAGAGAGGTATAAAGATGCCGACATAGACCGGGATCAAGGTTGGAAGATACAGACCAAACCCCAAGCCAAACAGGTACTCAACACTAAAATCCATGACTCCAAGTTTTACAAAATAGGTCCAAATAGAATACAAAATTAATATAAATTATAAACTAATAAAGATTGATGGGGAAATGACTAATTCTAGAAACATATATATGACTGTCATAAAAAATATAGTCTCAGTGTGATGAACATAACTTTTTTGTGAACCGTTGGATCTGTTGGTACCCTTAAAAAAATTTGAGTAATGGGACACATTAGCATGCATTTGTATTATTTTTGCTTTCAGGATACATGTGGGAATTGGGTGTTTTCCGGGTGGTTTCACAAAATTTACTTGTCCATTGCCTTTCATCCTATCGAGTTATTTTGAGTCCTTAGATGGCATGTTCAAATGGGTTTGCATCAATTCATTTCTAGGAGGTCTCTAAGTCAAAAAATGCTTAAGTGTAAAATTCACTGGGAAGGGTCACTTTGATGTTGAATAAAATGCACCCTAGAGAGCGTCATAAAAATATGAGCCTAGCGTCTTGTTTTAAACTTTGCATACTCTCTATGTGTCAGGTTTTAGGCCTCTGTGATAAGTTTTGACCCCGTTTATTCATCCCCTTCCAGAGGTGTTTTCTAGTTTCTGCACTTGGCCCTTTTCCTAGTTTTGTCAGGAACCCTGTTTGACATGTTCTAACTTGTAGCTGATGGATTGGTAGAAATGTTTTAATCATTTCCCTACATTATAGACAATTTTTACTCTACCCCTGTCAGTTTGTAGCTTGTGATAAATCCATCTGATGAGAAATTGAAGCTGATTCCATTTGCAGCTTTTGTGTTTTGCACTGTTTGGTTATTCACCAGTTTTCTAGAGCCCTATTTCAACTATGAATAACTCATGCCCTGTTGATCAGGTCATCAGTATGTTTGTCTCAGTGTATAATAGACATAAAATACTTCCATGCTGTAAGATTGTGGCTCTTGATGCATTCATTTGGTCAATTTGCCAGACCTTTTCTATTTGCAAAAAGTGCAAATTGCCCGGTTATGTTTTCTGCAAGTTTGTTAGAGGCCTTCTTTGCCTGCTAATAAATTTTCACAGGATGATCCTATTGTCAAAATTCTTGTTGTCCTGTATTGCTGACAAGTTATACTGTATCTCATTCTGATTCGAGCATCCTGCCAATCCATTCGTGCACTTTTCAAGGCTAATTCCAAGTGCAGTTTATCAGGTTCTGATAGTGTGTTTGCAGGAGCAGAATGAAAAGGGAAACTTCAGAGGTTAATAAATTTTGTCTCAGGTACAGTCAAGGGATGCCATTTTGCAGGGTGATTCTATGTATCTCAAGGTTTATGTCAGTCATGCGGTGAGATTTGTTCAGGTGATTTGGTCAGTTTTCAAAGCCAGTTCTAGAGCCAACTTAAGTGATTTCAGATAGAGCAGAAAGGCAATGTTTTAAGTGGCTAACTTTGGTCTATTTTATCTTGTGGCTCGGGTGTCTTTGAAATTTCTTCTTTGACATGCATATTTGTTTGTTGGAGGTGAACATGTGTGCTCAGTGACATGATCCTATGATGGCTATTGGCCAGTTTTTAAGGCCGCTCCCGGATGTCAGCTAATGTTATTTGACAATCTTTGCAAAGGGTAAAAGTGAAATAAATGGCCCAGACAAGATAATGCCATGATGTGTGAGAGCAAAGGAGTGCGTCGCCAGTGTGAGTTATCACTAAGATTGAGCACAAGATATTGTGTACGTAGAAATGGCTAGTGTTATTGGTGTTCATTTATCATTGTTGTTTTCTAGAGGGCAATGCATCAAGGTCTTGTCTCAGAGTTTGAGAAAATCAAAGCAAAGTGATTTTGCGATGCCAAATATCATAGACAAATGCAAAGCATGTGAAGAAGAAGACGATAAAAAAAAAGGGTTGAAGGTAAGAGCCAGTTAAAAAAAAAAGTGTCAATATATAGCCAGTCACGTTTTTTATCATAACTCAAAAAATACAAACTGGGTTGGGCTTAATTTTACATATGTTTGAGATGACAATGTGTGCATTGTACAGAAAATTTTTTAGAAAAACCCAGTTTGACAATCAAAAGTTATGGTCCTCTGAGTACTCGCAGCAATAAAAAATCAGCATTGCTTCCAAAAGTTTAATCCCACATTGCTCAAGAAATGACCATTTCAAGTGTTTAAAAGATATACCACTCACATAATGAAATGAATAAAGAGAAGAAGGCTCTCAAGAGTGTGCACAGCTATTGCATTGGGATGCATGCCAATGACCATAAAGCACTAAATTTTGCATAAAAATGCTGGCGAAAAATGCTAGTGGTTAAGGAGATAACATTCAGAGAATTGGAGAATGTTTAATCTCTAGTTCTCCAAATGCTGGCGGTTAAGTCATAAACATTCAGAGAATTGGAGAATACTTAGTCTCCAATTCTCCAAATGGTTAGTGGTTAAGAGATAACATTCAGAGAATTGGAGAATGCTTAGTCTCTAGTTCTCCAAATGCAAATGGTTAAGTCATAAACATTCAGAGAATTGGAGAATACACTTGGTCGCGAGTTCTCCAAGTCGCGAGTTCTCCAAATCGCTAGTTCTCCAAATGATAACCATGGTCAAAGAAAGATTCAGAGATTTGGAGATACATGTCATTCGCCAGTTCTCCCAATCAGTGGGTTAACTTGAGGTTTGTCCGAGCATGCAATGAGATAGTGACAAGTGGCACTTTCTGGTGCATTCTGTGGGTATATGCAGAAAATGATATAAAATTGCAAATTAAAGTTGAATTTATGAAATGATATAGTTTAGACTATAGGGCATAAATTCAAAAATTTAAAAGATAGTTGTTCACGGAAGAGGGGCTTGGAAATTCATTTTTTAACAAAACATATAAGTGTTATATGTTTCCGAAAAGGTCTCGAAATAAGGATTCTAATGGTGATGACTATTTTCAGTTTCAAAGCAGTTGATAAGAGCAGTTCAGGTTTGAAATCCGGGAATCAAGATCGGTTGCAGGTCAGATTGGAAGTTTTTGCAGAATGTGGATCAGCTTGGGAATCAGTTGCAGGGAGATGAGGAATGTTGAAGATATTTTTATGCAAGAGGGACAGCTGTCAGTTGGTTTTGGGAATGGACTCTCAATTGCTATATCTTGGATTTTTCTCATTGTAACAAAGATCTTGAAATTTATGCTGCAGAGCAGCTTCCAGGCTTTGGGTCTTATTTTCTGGTGTCTTTGTATTGTAAATGTACAGTTACAGATAAATTTTAATGAGAACAATGGGAATCCCGATTCAATTCTTGTTTGATGTCTTTGTATGCATGATCTTAATTCTTGTGTATTGATTTGTAAGGCATATCAGTATACCAGTTATAAGGTACCTGTGAGTTTGAATTCAAGTTTCTTTCAAGGAGAGAGTAAGTCTTGATTTTAAGTTCTGAGAATTATAGGTTTGTATATGAATTCGATGTCCAAGAACTGGAGTGAGAGAAGTGATTTGTAAGGCACTTCACTTGGTTTCTTTGAGTTTGGGATTAAGGTTTTCTGCGAATGTATGTTTGTATGACTCTGTTACCCAATGAACAAGGCACTGGTCCTGGTTTGCTTTGCAGTTTTCATCATCAACCTTTAAAATTCAATCCATCTTTAATTTCATGTTTGAGAGCATTCATGTTTATGTCTTGTGTTTCATAAATACAAGTGTTGTTAGTGATTCTTTGAAGAAATGAATCCAAGGGTTAGCCTGCCTGAGCTCAAAGCTCGAAGAGAAGGAGTTTATCCTTGTTATCACATTGACCATTTTTCTAGTTCTTAGCACATCATACAGGTAGGATCCTGTATAAGGCTGGTTGAGTTGAACTCCCACGTTTTATAAGTCTGAGAACTATCCACTAATTTTTATGTCTGCATAAAAGGTTGTAGTGAGTAAGTGTTTATGTATGCAGATCTTATCATGTTTTAGGTGCACCCGCCTGAGTGTGTGGAACTCGAAGCAGAAGGAGGATCAAATCCTCATCAATTAGTCTTTTCTTGCCCCTCAGTTTGCATGAACAAGTAGATTTGTGTTACTGGACAAAGATCCCTATGTCTGGTTTTCATATTTCTCTTCTAGAGTTGAGGGATACAAGAAAAATGGCTAACAGGATCGTCCTAATTTTCACATATCTTAGATAAAACCTAATTTCTCATATTCTCACTAGAGTGATTGGAAAAAACATTTTTGGTTAAAAATTTATGCACAACGCAATACGGGTATAGGAAAATAAACCAGAATATTTTGTCTCTTTCCAATTAACATATCATTTTCCATTATCATCCTAAAAAATCATTCCACAAAATGAAATTTGTAGACCATATGAGCAATATAAATATTTAAGAACACACACAAGTACACAGATAAATACATCAAATTATAATTATATAATCAATCATAGACTTCCAGGAAAGATTTCATAAAACCAAAAACTATAAAACATACATATTCTACTTCCCGGAAACACAAAAAAAATACACAGAACATAAGAAATTTATATTTTCTTTTTCAATACATAGTAAACAATCACATATCAATCCAATAACATATTATTTATGTAAATCACACACACATAGGAGAATTAGAGAATTCATCCCAGTATAGACCCTACTTAGGGTCCTGCGGAGAAATTCTCTTCTCTTGACTGAAGTCTCTCTGTAGATCTTCATACCTTGAGTAGATAGCCTCCTAAAAGCTTCCTCTCATAGTCAAATCTAAGCAATCCACACACACTATTCATCACCAAATAGAGACTCTTACACTCACAAAAGCTTCAAATATATTTCCGGAAAATACTTGCAGGCAATTCCCAAAATCTTCCATAGATTCCTCCCCCCAAACCACACAAAATTGAACATATTTATCCTCCAACTATGTGGTTGGAGGAGTTTCTTTACGGGAAGCAACTTCTCCAACTTCCATAGTTGGTTGGAAAATAAACAAATCATTCCTGTAAGCACTTAACAAAGTTTTAATAAATTTAATTAAAAATAACTTCAAAAGAAACCATAACAAGAAAGTAAAACAAATAACCTTCAAAAAAACACATAGCACACACAGAAACCAACTAGCCTAACTTCTAGGAGGTCTCGAGTTCAACTCCCTCCTAGATAGCTAGTTTTACTACAAAGAGCATTTTCCTTTTATTACTATTATTTTTACTTTTATTTAATACATTTCATTCAATACACTTTATTTAATTATTAAAAAGAACATACCATTTATGCAATCAATAAAATCATACAAATATTATTATTTATATAAGCATGGGTATATGTGTGTGCACCCACATATACACATACATATATAACATACGTTCAATTATAACACACACACACACACACACACTTACAAGGATAAATCTAACTCACATCATTAATCTCAGAACTACATCAAATCATAAATCACAAGACCACATCACATGCTTCATTCAAATCCCCCAACTATGGTAATCTGCTAAACATAAATCTAAGTTCATGGGTAACCTTGAAAGTAATCTTGGTAACATCTCCACACAACAACAGTTCATGGATTTTCAAGGCATGCTCAGACCTATGTAACCAGGTGGAGTCGATGCCTAGTACCTGCATCCTGCAACACCAACCAAGTACATCAATATATATATACATACGTACAAACAATGGTAAACAAGGAGGGAGAGTGCGACATCATGTGGACCTCCTGTAGGAGTAACTGTGACTGCCTCTCCTCATCCTACACTCACATCAGATAGTGACATCAACAAAGCATAATTGGATTAGTGTGGTTAGTACCAGAATAATCTCTTTTCTATATTGTATAACAAGAATGCACCATAACATATTCATGTAAATGTAAATCATCTATTAACTTTCACAAACCCATTTAACCATCAGACATGTACTCAAAACGTCCCATTATCAAATCAATATAAATAAATCATATAATCCTTAATACAAAAAACCATGTCTATTCTTGAGTATAACAAGTAACATCATTAGAGTAAGTAACACATCTAACCTTTTAAATGATTAGAATTAATTAACCTAAGATAATCTTAAAGATTAATAATGAGCATCTCACATAGATGCATATAAATCTATTAGGTGATCCTTTTAGCATTAAGGTCATATACTATCACTGACACACGTGAAGATATAAAGGACATACTTATGTAAATATTATTATTTCCCAAATTAAAATATGAAGTTATCACGATTAGGAAGCAACCATCTCAAGAAGGATCATTCTCTTACAAAATAACCATGAAATCACTTATAGCATGATCTAACTCCCTAGTGAGCATAACCAAGATTTGTTAGGGTTGGAGGGGCATTACAAGTGTAGAATATTAGTGGGTGTCAATTCCCACCAGGGTTTTTACCTATTTGGGTTTCCCCGTAATCATATTGGTGTTATGTGTTATTGTTATGTTTCATGTTTTATGTGAATGTTTAATTCAGTACTTAAGCATTTAAGTTAAGCATAAAGATTAAAGAGAAAAGTTAAAGTTCAGTGAACACTGATTCACCCCCCCCCTCTTAGTGTTCCCATTCCTAATAGGAAGGCCTTACAGTCCGGCATGTTAATGCAAATTACTTAAAACAATTGTTGTGTTATTTATTTTTTGTTGTGTAATTCTGAAGCTGCAAGGTTTGAACTATCCTTAATTGGATCCTTCTCGCCTTGGTCTGTGTCAACAATACCCAAATGCATAGTGTTCAATTCTAATCTATCTTCTAATGATGTATGAAGGTTACAACTTACCGAATGTTGCAAATAAAATGATTTTACAATACAACAACCATAAATATATCTAACAAGACACACAAACTAGGAAAATTGAAAAGAAACATTCATTAACAAGGCACATGAAATGCACAAGATAGTAGAAGGGTAAGAAAAGTTAAAACTGATAATTTTATTACTACAAGGCATAGGAAAATTACAAATATCATTGCAAATAAATCAGAGAAGTATAACCCATAATATTTATAGAGAAATTTTCTTTATAGATCAAACATAACTCATATTACAACCTTAAAGTTAAAACACCAACTAAGGTGGAGTTAGGTTATAGAAGGAAGAAAAAAGAAAATATCAAAAAAGATCTAATCTCTATTTGCAACTTGAGCATGAAGTGACAGAAATGGCCAAATGAATGCATCTACAAATAGAAGGGACAACCATATCCTTCCAAATGATGAATGAGCATGGGGGTGTACTAGTGTCATGTTACGAGACTAAGAGAAGTCACTCAACATTGAATAATCCATCCTGGTGACATGTTTGGGCTGCAAACAGTCAAATTGTGACACTAGAAAAAATTGCAAAACGGGATAACACGACGAGTTAACCCATCCCACACACATGTAAGAAAAACTACTGCGCATGAAAATTAGATCCAGGACACTAGTTTAAATGTGAGTTGTCAATGAAGATTCCTGATTTGAATGGGAAGTCAAGATGTGGCACAAAAATCCTTTAATATAAGATTAAAACACAATTGTTGATAAAAAATATCTTAATCGAATAGTTGGCATGGCTCCTCAACTAACAACACTAAGAAGGATAAAAGAAACCACAAAATGGTGAAATTTCACCATTTTGCAAAGTGTCATTTTGTCCCATGCGAAATTGTGAAATGAGTTAACATGACATGTTAACCCATTCTGCAATGTTGACCTATTGACCTTTTCCATTTCACAAGGTGCCATTTTTCCCTTGTGAAATGGAAAAATGGGGATAAAATAACATGTTAACCCATTAGGATTTTAGTGAAATATGTCATCGGTCCTGCCAACGAAGATCATGACTACCCAACACTTGGACATATCGATAAAACTCTTGTCGATGACCACCATTGTGG
This sequence comes from Chamaecyparis obtusa, assembly GCA_027943335.1. Lineage (NCBI taxonomy): Eukaryota > Viridiplantae > Streptophyta > Pinopsida > Cupressales > Cupressaceae > Chamaecyparis > Chamaecyparis obtusa. Next base: position 610,722 of record BSBK01001415.1, read on the forward strand.
AAACATGAGCCATATGAATGTGTTTTTTTCACTCTCATAATAATATTTGTTACCCATATGAACTATTATATCGACAAGACCCAAGAGATTTCTTGTCAATGTCTTGCTTCTAAATTGAACCTTCAAGTCTTCGCACATTGGAAAAACTCTCACCAATTATATTTGGCTTGTAGGGGAGGGATAACATGATAGGTTAGTCACAAAAAGCTGGAAAACACGACGTGTTGGCCTTATAAAGATTTTAACCCATTGTGTTGATAACTCATATCGGTTATCTATGATGGGTTGATGGTTGCCAAAATAACCAACAATTACTATTCTCATTAAGTTTACGTTTGAGAACAATTATTTTTTATTCTTTCTTTGAAGGTTTAGATGGGCTAGATAAGCATGTTGGTAAATTTTTGTTGCAAGATCATGTTTAGTTTTAAAGATATTAATTTTTTTATTTTTATAATTTTTTAAAAAATTGAATCCAATTTTGGAAGCTTTAGAGGCTTCTAAATTGCTAGATAGTGTGGGTAAATGATACAGGAATTTACTAACTGATAGATCCCATCACGAGCTTTCCAATGCTCCAAATGGTTTGTTAATCGAACACCTAGTTTGAAAAGTATGACCTTTGGAAGCTAGGTCTCTTAAAATAGGAAATTTAAAAATATTTTGAACATGTGAATGAGTTGTAAAATGGATTTACATGTGTTGGTGTGTGCATTGACATACATCATAGGGTATCTTTTATTGAAGATAAGATGAGCACCAATTTATGAGTTGTTTTTAGTCCCTGACTTTCTAATACCATTTGATAGTTTCATGTATTGTATCTCTTATATATTAGATGCATGAGATGGTGGTTGTGTGTAAGAATCTTATAGCTATTCAGTTACCTCTTCATGATTTCTAGTTGGTGACACTCTTGAGAGAATCTTTTATGCAAGTATATTGTAATCAATTACTGATTTCTAAATAATATATTAGGTAGCTTTTAGAGGGTACATTTTTTTTTCTCTCAAAATGGTTTTTCCCACGTAAATCACCGTGTGTTGGTATACATGTGTTATATATGTTGTTTTTGTTAGGTTTCTATAAATATTGTAAAGATGTAATAATATTTTTACATAACCCTCCTCTCAAGATTAATATAGGAAGTTGTTTCACTACTTAACTTCCTTACACTAAGGAACATGTTATTCAAATAATACAAAACCACCCACTCAAATTTCTTCTCCCATAGGTTTAGTTTATTCACCAAAGGATTTGGGTCCATCTCTTTCTTTGATGACTTCTACTCCTCTCCAATTTGCTGCAGATTTACCTACTAACTTTCTGTTTTCCAGTCCAAATGTATAACTGATAATGAAATGAATTTTTTCTTCTTTTTTTCCTGGTTTCCTCCGTTGTTTCTCCAATTGATATTTACCAAAGTAATTCTTTGTGAAAAAAAAGAGGTTCATAGCGTTGTCAAGGATTCTTCTACTTTTTTTGCTTATAAATTTGTTGTCTCTAATGATGTTGTTCTTCCTAATTATACTTTAATTGTTCCATATTTTTTTGTGGGTCAATGATATGCTGATTGTAATAATGGATCTTCCTAGATAGTTGTTTAATGTAATAAGAAAGATGCTACTATCAAGTTTTCACCTTCTTATGTTAGGATGTTAGATAAACACTCTAAGAGCTCTAATTTAAAATAGGATGTAACTTGATCGGCTTCAACTCTACTATTTCTTTGTTGGTCGTTTGTTTTTCTATTTCTAAGGTCAGTTTTGTTAAAATTCTAGTTTTTTTTATGGCTTTTGTTAGGTCTATAATAGGTTGAGGCTCTTGCCCACAAATTTTAATAAAAAACATGCTTAACACCATCTAAATCGCTTTTAAACTTTTTAGGTAATGTCAAGGACAATTAGAAGTAGAATGTGGTTGATTCTTATTTTAGGCCTCATTTATTTGATATTGTTTATATTCATGTAAAAAATTCAGAGCTAATTTATATGCAAAGGAGTGATGAAATTTGTAGCTTCTTAGCTAAAAAATTAAAATTCTTGTTACTATGAGTTTTAAATATATGATTTGGACTACAATAGGTAAATTCTATGTAATATAATTACATTGCAAATTTATATTAACTTGAAAAGGGAGAATATATTTTAGTGACATATATTGATTGTTAGACCTTCATTTTGGGTTGTTGATTGTAGGGTTTTGACTACAATAGCTCAATTACCTAGAGAGTTATGAACATTTTGTTATAAGGGTTGTAAATTATTATAACGTATCTAATAATGTTGCCTCACTTTATTTGGTGAGCCCTTGGTAATCTTTAAAGATATTTAAATTCCTTGTGACTTAGTAGTGTAATCTAATTTTGATACCAATGGATTTATTTAGTATTGTGAAAGGAAAGTAAGGTATAGCTAGTAGATTGCTTGAAGTTGAATCCTAGAATCAAAAAAGTTAAACTCCTTTTATTATTGCTTAAAGATATAAGATACATAAATTGAAAAGATAAATAATCCTTTTGAACAATATATTTTTACATTTTATTTTCAATAAATATTTTTTCCTTTATCTTAGTTGAGAATATACTAAGTTTCTCAACTTTTGATTTATTATTGTGAATATATTTTAATATTTAAAATTTTAATACTTCAAATTTTCAAAAGTAATTAACACTTTAAATTTCGATGGACTACTATAGTTGAAATATGTAATTTCTTGTTATATTACTTTACCATTCGTTTACTTTGTACATTTATGGTTTTTCTCCCGTGACTCCGACGCGATGATTATTGTGTTATTATAATTAGTATCCGCTTTAAATGCGCTGGCGTGCAATATTCTTGTCTTTCTCTCTTATTATAGTACAGCCATTCACTTTCAATTTGCCGCTCATTTTCTACTTAATGATTGACGTGGACAGCTATTCACAGTCGCAGTTATCTGTACAGCTGTATGCAAGTGCTGTCTACGCGTTGACTATTGATGGCTACGGAGTTGATGTTATAAATTATATTGCTATAAGCAGTGTTAAACACATAGTGCAGCCAAGGTTTTCAAAGTTGAGTTGCAGTCAGCCTTTCGATGCTATTTTGTTTCCTCTCAGTTTTGCCTGCACTCGTTTAGGAGGTAGGTAGATTTCTCTATTCCGAGGGAGAAAAATTAAAAAGTTGAAGATGGCGTCTATACTTGCAGAAGTTGTTGTTCGAAAAGTTTGTGAGATGGCCGTTCCACAAATGGTTAGTGAGGTGAGCATAGTCTGGAACTTCACCGAAGACTTTGAACGGTTGATGAATCAAATAAGGCAAGCTAACTATTTTCTATATGAAGCTGATGAGAAGAATAGTAGACAGAAGCAGTCTGTGAAAGATTGGCTCAGCAGAGTTCGCGATGTTGCCTGGGAGGTAGAGGACTTCCTTGAGGAATGTGCTGTGGATTCAATGTATGCCACTAATACCCAGTTTTGCGCTCGGAGTTGTAATAAATTGATTGTTCGTCATCAAATGGGCAGAAGATTTCAAAAGATCAAATCCCGATTGAGCTCTGTTATTGAAGATGGAAACCAACGGAGTATAGTTCATACTGTGGTGCCTCACAGAGAAGAAGCAGAATCATCAAGCAGCTCCAAGAGACGAAAATATGTAAGACTAAGTTTCCTGCCCAGCGAATCGAAACCAGTTGGGATACAGTCCAAGATTGACAACATGGTGAACTTGCTAGAAAACCCCCAATTTCCAATTATTGCAGTTGTTGGAATGGGGGGGATCGGCAAAACCTATCTTCTTCAGCATCTCTACGATGCCCAAAAGATAAGGTACGAGAAATCTGCATGGATTTCAGTTTCTCAATTCTATTCTATTTCCAGGTTGCTCAGTGATTTAGCCTTTCAATTAGATGAAAATTTAAGTAGGAGAATTAAGGAGAATGGACTAAGTGAAGAGGTAGTAGCAGAGGAGATTCATTGGTTTATCCAAGGAAATAGGTGTCTTATTGTTTTAGATGATTTGTGGAGGGCTGCCAGAGAAGGTGATTTCCTATCTAGACTTGGTATCCCAACTGGAGCTAACAGTCAATGCAAAGTTTTGGTTAGCACAAGAAGCAGAGAGGTTTGCATAAATCTTAATGCTAAGATTTATGAGATGGAAAACTTGACAGATGAAGAGAGCTGGAAGCTGTTCTGCGCTTATGCATTTCCTGGGAATGTGGGAAACAGAGCACCGGAGCACCTGATGGAGGTGGCTGTTGACATCATGAAGGAATGTGGGAAGTTGCCGCTTGCCATCAAGACCACTGCAGCATCTCTGGCCAGCATCACACACCTAGAGGAGTGGCATTCCAAGCTCAGTAAGCTGAAAAAGGTAGCCACTCCTAGCGACCCTGTCATGGATATTCTCAAATTAAGTTTCGACTCCCTGCCTGCACATTTAAAGGCTTGTTTTTCATATATTTGCTTTTTTCCCAAGGATGAGCAAATAGAGTGTGAATATCTCATACATCTATGGATGGGTGAAGGGTTCATTCCGGCAGGAGAGAACCCTTGGGATTGTTTAGAACAGCTTGCCAGTCTCTGTCTGCTTGACGTATGGGAGGATATATATCTGCACAAATATTGTAAAATTCATGACTTATTGAGAGATTTGGCCATAATTATATCCAGAGAAAATAAATGTGCATTTGTTTTAGAGGATGCCTTCTCCAAAGTCCGTTCTGGGAATACAGGTGATGTTGCCTGGTGTCGCTTTTTTTTGGCGAAGAAAGATATTAGTGAGCATGACATTTCAGAGGTGTGTCCTGTTTCTCCCACACTTGTTCGCACACTGTCACTTTCACGCAATAGCGAAATTGGAGGAAACATTTCTGCAATGTTGTTTAATGGTATGAGAGTTTTGCGAGTTCTCGATTTGAGCTACATAAATATCTCCACATTGCCTGCTTGTGTTGGACATATGAGACTTCTAAAAGTCTTGAATTTAAGGAGGACAAAAATTGATAAGTTACCAGAGTGTGTGAGAAGTCTTAAGAGTCTCTCCTTTCTTGATGTCTCTGATTGCTTGCAACTACAACAGACACATGCACCCAAATGGATAAGTGAACTAAAGTGTCTTCAGCATTTTGAAGGCCCTTTTGAGCGAATGCCAAAAGAAATATCAAAGCTGCAGTCTTTGCGAACACTTAGAATGGAATTGTGGTTGTCCCTGTCCATGCAAGAAGACAGTATGTTAAGGTTAGAGGATGTCGGCAAGATGAGTGAGATTCAGGAAATAGCATTTAAAGTTGAGGATGAATTGCAGTTGAAGAGGATGGAAGAAGGAATCCTTGCGCCCTTGCTCAACATGCGTCGGCTATGCGTCAGAAATGAAATCTATGGAATGCAAGGTGAAACCGGGTCAGATCTTCCACAGTTTCCGGAGGTAATGAGTGCAATGAGAGATCTGGAGCGTCTCTCACTTGTTGATTTTGCAGTGCCGAGTTGGGTTCCTTGTTTGTCAAATCTCAGGGCACTCTATTTATTGGGTTGTCATTGCAGTAATTACCCAGAATTACAATATATGCCCAATCTAGTGAGTTTGGTGCTGGATGTGAACAGGAGCTGCAGACATTTGCCAAAGGCATTTGGAAAGTCAGGAGGGTTTCCACACCTCCGCTTCCTACAGGTAGAAGATTTTTATGAATTGGAGGAGTTTCCGGAAATGGAGGATGGAGCAATGCCATGTCTTGAAAAGTTAAATCTTCGGTGGTGTGGAAAGGTGAACAAGTTGGGAGAGGGATTGAAGCGGCTGAAAAGACTCAAAGAATTCAGTTTCAAATATTCAGGGACAGCTAAATTGAGGGAATCATTGAAAGAAGGCGGGAGATATTGGACAAATTTCAAAACCATGAATCCCCTGATAACTATTAAAGGGGTTCCATAAGATTAATATTTTTATCTTTGTTAGCATGAGTGGGGTATTAGAAATATATGGAGGGACGTTCAGAGTATAAGTAATTATATTTCACCAATATTTCTTCTAAATATGGTTTATTATGGAATATTCATTGTGTTCTCATAAATTTTCTAAATATTATGTTCTTTTCTCTCTAGCATCTTTGTGATGATGGATCATGTAGATCTGAAATATTGATGGAAAAAAATTCTACACAATCGAATTCAGAAACTGATACAAACATTAATATGGATTGTGGAAATCTAATAGATCAGATTTGTTCAAATTAAAATTTATTTTATATTTTTATCAATTATTTTATGTTACTACTAAAAATTATTAAATATTTAAACATAATATAGTTCATTAAGATAGTTATTTAAATATAAATAAATTTATGAAATAAATATAGAATTATTAAATAAAAAATAATTAATTTCAATTAAAATATACGCATTAATAAATACATAGCGATTTGATTAAATAGGCATGGATAACTTAGTGGCTTGTGCATCACAGATGTGATAAGAAATGATTTCCGAGTTAAGCCAAGTTGGTAGAGGCTAATCATTACAAGAATTGCGAGTAAGAGAACTGGAAGAACTTACCAAAAAGTACGCAGATTATCACTTTAACTTAGAGTACCATGTAGAGTCTTGAGCCTAAAAAGCTAGTATTCGACTCCCAAACAAATATAATTTTCTGGTGTTTTCTGTATGGGGCTCATGGATACCCCTATTAGGCTCAGCTCCAAGAATAGGCAAATGGCATTCTTGGGCAAGATTAAGAAAGCGAGGCTTAGGAAAATCATGTATTTTTCAAACAGTACGATTGTTATAGTCATTCAAATGGTCATAGGGGGTTAGTTTATCTATGCAGACCTTAGGTATAAGGTAAACACAGACATACCTGCGATGTTTGTAGCTTCGACCATGCATGTAGAAGAGCACAAGAGTAAAGATTTGGGCTCTCTGTAGAAAAATTCTCAAGAAAGAAATTATGGGAAAATTTGAGAATGCCTTGGAAAATATCAATGAGGAATTGACTATTCCTCTCCCAATGCATTACAAAGTGATATCCATAAATGGGATACAGTTTCCCAGGAAGCTAATATTGGAGATTGATGACATGGGTTATTTCGTAGTCCATAATTCATAAAGAGGAATTTAAATTTTCTATTCAAACTTGTGAGAATTAGGAAGCCAGGGAGAGGAGAGTGGTTGACGAACAACATGAGGGAGGAGGGTACTACTGCTACAAATGATGAGGAAGATAGATCACAATTAAGGGCTTTGAGTTTCTCCCCACTGATTTCCAGTGACAATGCCAGACCCAGCTCCTCTGTATCGGCTCGCAAGAAGGCACACACTCTAGACCAAAAAGACAAGACATCTATCATATAATTAGACCAAAATGGCAAGACATCTATCATATAATCCAGTTAGGTTTATATTTAGGAGTCAATGGGCATAAATTTATAGTATTATAGACGGCCTAAACTTTTACTGCCATTTGTTAATAGTAGAACCAATAGAGAAAGGGCTATTTTTTTCCATGCCCTATTTTTGGTATTCATGTTACTCATATAGCTTTGGTTTATAATTTTAAGAAGATACAGTAGAATGGTTAATGAGTTTAGACTTATCATAAAAATGATATATGTTTGAACTCTATATAATTATGCAAATATATAAAGCTTATATCAGTTAGTTAATATTCTCTAGTATGAAGGCTTTAAATTATGGAGAATTTAGATGTGGATTGTGCCTAATTTTGGAATGGAGGAAATTTAGGAAAACTTGAAATGACTCAAAGGTTGGATTATTTTTATATGGGTAATGATGGATATTTAAAATTTGGAAGAATATCTCAAAGTTTTTGGTCTCAAAATGGTTAAAAGAATGCCTTTTTCTTCTTTTATGATTTCATTAAAATATATGATGTTTCATCGCTGAGAAATGGTCGTCGAATAACACTCCATAAGAAGAATTTGGACCGTAGACACAAAATGTGTTTGAGTGTTACAAAGAATAGAGACAAGTACAACCCACAATGTTAAAATTAACTTTCTTTGTTCTCAAATCTTATGGTATTGATTCTTTTTGAAAGATGGATTGAAGAGTATATTAAAGGGGTCCCCAGGTAATCAATATTGAAGGGGAAAATTTTTGTGAATGAAACATGTTCATACCTCTTGTCTTTCTTCATAATGGAAACATCAACAGTGTTAATAAATGGCTAGGATAATATAAATTTTTCTACGAAGAAATTGAATACATGGTTCTAAATGTAAGGATTTCTTCTATTTTCGATGATGGATAACAAAGTAGATGTATCTAAGTAGTTCTCATAGAGGCTAAAAGAATAAATATAAACTTGTTAAAAGGCAAAGTTTATTTTTTGAGGTATTTACGTTCTAAGCAGTAATTTTAGCCCAATGCTGTTTGCATCTAATGGAGGGAAATGGCTTGACTCTGTAAATAGCCAAGTGAAAGTAAAGTGGATAAAAGTTTTTGGAGTACTGATCCACCCCTCCCCTCTCAGTAATTAATATTCCATAATTAATCCAACACTTCTTTCCTTTGACCCATGGCTACAAAAAATATGGATGACCTATTGACATCACCCACTGTAGGTTCTGAGGTAGTTGATCTCCAACTAGGGATGAGAGTTGTACATCAAGGGAAATTAATTGTAATATGTGCATACTGACCACATGAAAAACATCCACCTCCTCTATTAAAGATTTTATAATGTAGGAGCATCTTAGGTTTATGAAAATCCTAGATCAACCAAAAATATATTAGAGCTTGTTTGGCTACTCAATAGCTTGTTTTGTTTGCTTGGTAACTTCTTTAGGGTTCTTGATGAATTGTTCATATTGGTCACTGGCGATCTCGGTTACCATTTTGTTGTTTTCTTTACTCAGTTGGTTCAGTGTTGCTCAATTCCTAAGTTCACCGACTGGTAGAATTTAATTGTTTAATGTTGGTCGACATATGCAGTTAATTTTGGTCGCGCTATTAATGGTGGGATCTCCCACTGGGAAATGTATGGACCTAAATCTAGGTCGTTGCTTTCTCCAATGTTGGATCTAAAGGATCTTTAGAGATGACATTTTAGGTGGCCTCTCGTATAAATAAGTAGAGATGTTCTAGTATTAGGGTAAGTTAGTTTAGGAGATAGAATCTGGATTTTTGGATCCTTTCATGTATGAAGACTGTTCTGTAATTGAATTTCATGGTATTGACCATAACTGGGAAGGCCTTATAGCTTGACATGTATGAAGTTTGATTGAGTTAAATAAATATATCTACATTCCTTACCTCCCTCTCTGTGTTGTTTCTTGTGATTTTTATTTAGCAAGAAGGTTTGGTATTTGAGAGTGCCATAGGCCCCATTATCATCCCTACCTTGCATTAGGTGGTATCAAAGAAAAGCTTATGTCTGGAAGTTCCTTCTTGTAAGCCGTAGTTGGTGATATTGTGGGGTGGCAGATTGTGGTTTGACTTGCAATTGTTGGTTCGAGGGAGGCGAGATGTAGATCCAAGCTTAGCTAATATGTTAAGAAAAATTGCTCCTAGATTAGAAGTTTTTGAGACAACATAGCGTCGAGGAAGATATCTTGAAGATGTTAGTGATGATGAAGCTGAATAAATGCAAGAGGAAGCTGGACCTGCACCTTTAATGGATCAAGGAGAAGAAAGATTCTTGAAGGCATTGACTAGTTTGAAATTTACACCACAATTTAACCCTCCTGAGTATAGTGGGAGACTAGATTCAGATGAGTTGATAGACTAGATAACCAAGATGGAGAAATAATTTGAGTATGAGAACATATGAGAGGAAAATAAGGTGAAAATTACAAGCACAAAGTTGAAAGGTCATGCATCCTTATGGTGGGAGAATTTTAAATTAGATAGAAAGACGAAAGGTAAAGACAAAATTAAGGTATGGAATAAGATGGTGAACAAATTGAAAGATAATTTTCTACCTTGTGACTATCAGATTAACCTAGTTAGGAGAATGTAAAGTTTGAAGTAAACGGATAGTTCGGTGAAAGATTATACTGAGGAATTTTATAGATTGGATATCATATCTAGACATACTGAAGATTAGGTGGAAAATATTGCAAGATACCTAAATGGGTTAGAGACTTATATCTAAGAAGAGATTAGTTTGGTGAAAATGGAGAGTATTGAAGAAGATTATTAGTTTTCCCTAAAAGGTGAGGAGAAATTGAACAAAAGACATGAGCAAAGACAAAGAGGAAGAGGTGGTAGATTCCCTAGAGAAAGAGGTGGATCCTATGGTGAAAATAGTAGATCTGATCAGGATAAAACAAATCATGACAAAGGCAAGACCGAGTGGAAAGGTGAAAGTTCATTCCGAGCAAGAAGTAACTACTCCCAAGGTGGTTATGGCAAAGGAGGATTCTGAGGAACTTGTTACAATTGTGGTGAAGGACATAGATCATTTGAGTATACACATGCAAGTTAGAAGGTCAGTAGCAGTAGAAATGCTTTGGTACATGATGGTTCACCAAATGAGCCTGAGAAGGAAGGAAACTTGATGGTTAGAAGAGCATTGTGGAGTGAAAAGACTAAGGAAGATCTAGTAAGGGAAAGTTTGTTCAAGATCAGATACAGAGCTGCAAATAAATTTTGGAAAGTAATAATTGACAGTGGAAGCTTAGAGAATCTAGCATTAGAAGAAATGGTTACAAAGTTGCAGTTGAAAATATTGAAGCACCCAAAGCCCTATCAAATTTCAAGGATCAAAGATTTAGTATACACTGATGGTAAGTGAACAATGTTTTGTGAATCTAAAAATTGGAAAGTATTATGATAATGTGTTGTGTGATATTATGCCTATGGATTGTGTTAGTGAATTTTCTTGCAGGAACCCAAACACACAAGCCCTGAATGCTTAATTGGAACTCCATGATTCCTAAACTCCTAATTCTAGCAAGAAAAAGACTAATTAACAAGGATAAAATCCTTCTTCACTTTGAGCTCCACACACTCAGCGGGTGTACCTAATTCAAACATGAATATGCATTTATGATAACTTCTCTTTGACATAACCTTTACTATGAATACAAAGATAGTGGATAGCTCTTAGAATCATAAGATATGGGAGTCAACACTCAACCGGTCTTATGCAAGATCCCTATTGCATAAGTTTTCTATGGACTAGGAAAATGGCATAGGTGACAAGGATAAATCCTTCTTCTCTTTGAGCTCAAGACTTAGGCAGGCTAACCTATGATTCATTCTTCAAAGAATCACTAACTACATTGTATTTTGCAAATACAAATTGTAAACATTACATGCCCTTCAACATAAAGTAAATTTTCATTGATAAATTTAGATTTGATGATGAAAGATGCAAAAACAAGCAGTGACCAGTGCCTTATTAATTGGGAAACAGAGTCAGTTAAAAGTAAATCCTATGATTCCAAATAAATAAAACCCAAATGAATCGCCTTGAAAATCATTCTCTCACTCCTCTACCAAGACATCAAATTCACATACACTATTAAATTCTCAGAATTGTGCCAAAGATTTATTCACTCCTTGAGGGAAACTAAGAACACAAATTCACTGTCACCTTGTAACCAGCATATTAGAGTGCACAAAGCATTGTGATCGGTTGATGAAGCATTCCAGTATACACTGACGAAGTGTAGTGTATACCAAGCACAATATAAATCGAGCTTGTAATCACCGACGCATTTCTTTGTTAACCGAGCAGGAGAAAAGAACTAAATGATCAGTTTAGCCGATAAGGATTGATGAGTTGGAAAATGTATGAAATTGATGTTGGAGATTATGTTTGTTACGAAGATCAACTGCTAACATAATTAGAAGAAGATCTAAGGGATTGAAATAAAACATGTTATTAACACATTAGCCGAGGAAGGTTAGAGCGGCAAAATCAATGATGAAGAATAAGTAGCAAAACCCGATGGATGAAACTAAAACAGTTTACATGTCTATTTAAGAGACTAGGGTTTCATGATGAAACTTATGCCAGAAGAAGGAGACTACAGAGATATCGCGTGAACAAGTTTCATGCATGCCTGATCAAAGTGGTTAAGGAGAACTGAACTGCAGAGATTACCGAGCGTCAGAAAGCTATAACCGAGAGACAGTAAGTTACAGAATATTGATTTATTGATCAAAGGATTTGAATGATCTTAACAAAGATCTAATAATCTGCAATTGAAGTTGTGTTGTAATCAAATCAACTGCTGTTACATTTTAACCATTGTAAATAGATAAATCTCTTAACAGAGTGGACTAGAAAGTCTTGTAATGTCATTCATAGAATGTACATTTGTTATTCTGTCAACCCCATAGTGAATGCTGGTTGGATGATAACTGTTGCTCTAAAATCCTCTAACAAGGTTACACCTAACAGTGTGTTTGTAACCTTTAACAGGGTTGGGTCTTCACCGACCTCACTTCAAAAGAGTGAACAATTTTTGGGTTGCCGATCCCAGGTGGTTTTTCCCTTAACAGGGTTTCCAGGTTAAATCTCTTGTGTTATGTGTTGATTGTGATGATTTTTTGTTGTCATACTTTGCATGTTGCATATTGGATTTGATCGGTAATCACTATATGTTATTAACTGGTAATCGGTAAAAGCACAGACAGAATACTATTTTATGTTACTGAGCTGCAGAAGTTTTAGTAAATTGTTTTTGGTTATACATTTTGATTTGGGACTGTGGATAACTAATTCACCCCCCTCTCAGTTATTCTAACACTTGATTCTATACACTTTAAAAAAAATTTGCTAGTTTAAATTATTTTGATGCAAGTTATTCCCAACGCACGAATAGGTACCAAATTTTCAAGATGCGGTCACCTCAAAAAATCATTTAAAAAAATAGTCAACATAAAATTACAAAAAAAATACACAACTTCTAAATCCCACTCTTACCTATCATCCTATAAAAGGGTTTTGCAAAATACTAAATATAACTATATCTTTTGTGAAGTGCACATAAATAATTATGTTATATTTTTCTATAAAAATCAAGAACAATTTTTCTTGCGCGGCAAGTTTCACCCTCTTAATCTTATCCATTTTTTAAAAAACTTTAGTAGTTTAGAAACTAGATTCAAAGTATTACAATTCTTATTCTTTACACATCTTATAATTTTGACTGCATGACCCTCAAATTTCTCTTTCAAGTTTAGGTTTACCTGATTTCAAAAAAAAAAGGTGGCCACTTATACCCCCCTGTTTGCACACCATCTTGGTGCACTTACCCATTGTATAGAGCAAGATAGTCAAGTATGATTTTTGTTTCACACTGATAAGAAGATAAAAAACACATCCTTTATGATACAGTGGTGTGTTGTAAATAACAATAAGAGTCAAGTTATCAAGATAAACAAATACAAAAAAATGCATATCTATAAACCAAAATTGCTTTGCTAAGATAAACATTTTGTGGCCTTTCTTATTGAAGCTCAAACAAATTATATGACAATGCCACCCCCCATATTGGCTAGGATCTTGTCTGATTAATATTATTTTTCCTTGCCAAAAATACCCCATTATAAGGGTGGCCTTATTTTTGGATGTGACTAAGCTCCCTACAAAATGTATCATTGACCAAATTTCAAAAACCAAAAAACATAACAGATTTTCATGAAATTTTCAGCATATGTTCTTTATGATCTACATATTTTGTGGTCGAAAACCATAAAAAATTACAAAAAAATCACTTTGTTTTCACAAATCTGGAAAAAAAAAAGTTTGACATTTTTTGCCTTTGGTGTATTTTGTAGGGAGCTCAATCTGTGCCCTTGTTTTTGTCCCTCCATTTCATTGCAACCTTGTTTAACATAAACAACAAGCATGGTGCTCAACAAATCTCATAATGCTAGCAATTATACCTTTAACTCCCAACATTATTTGAGGGATGAGTGTTTGTGTAGTCTTTTTTGTATACCCATGGATTGCACATTTTACTTGTGTTCCAACCACACATGAAAGACTTGTCATTTTTTCTCCAACTATGTTTTATTAACCTAATGCCTTTTCTTTTGCATATTTTCTTCGACACATGGGTTTCATCCGAGCATAACAATATAACACGCAATTCCCAATTTTATGACAGTAGCTCATAAATGCATCTATATGAATTCCATGCATAGGGATGACCTCATTGACTCCAATTGTTCACCAAAAAGGAGTACTATAAAGCATGGCACATTATTCATCCAAGAAGACCTGTGCTCACAAAAGTTTGCACTCATACTTGGGGTATGACCATGAAGAAAATTTGTGAAAGATTATGATAGCCTCCCAAATGTGGGACTTGCTCGTGTCATGGTTAATTTGTGAACAAGGTTGGCTTCCTACGAACTTGGGTGAACCTAACCTAAAACATTGATGACGATAATGAAGAAATAGAATGCAACTAATTTAAGAAAGAGGATCCAACATTTAGGAATGTGGTTGTTGGCTTCTTGTAAATATATGTTATATGAACAAGAACCCCTAATATGGATAACTCCTACTAAATGTCCTATTTCAAAGACATAAATCTACTTTACACCTTAATAGGTGTTCCAAGAAAAAATTACTTTCACATTACAACAACTAACAAGAAGATTTCAGACAACATGTAAGATGAAACAAGAATGATAGATCAAAACAAAAAAAATAACATGGACACATTTTTAAATGTAAAATCATGTAAAAAAAAGTGTTCATTAATATATTACAAAGATAAATTTTACAATCGGATAGCCCAAGATGTTTGCAAAGATCAAAGGAGAAAAACCCACAAAATAGGTGCAAAGATGCCTTATATAGAATTCAAACATTTCTCATATCAAACAGGCAACAAGACATCTCCCTGATACATGTATTTTACTCAGACATACCCAAATAAATGAAATTTAATCAGAGACACCCACAAATAAGACCTTTTGCAGACCTTTTGCAGAAACATTTGTCTCGCTAAAGTAGGGATGCAGACAATAGTATTTTCAACCATCTCAATTTTTTTCACATAGACACGGGCATAACTCTTCCAAACCTAGGATCATTATATTATGTTTCACTTAGTGTAGAAATCAAATGGTGTTATCAACTATGTCATGAAAACATACAACATTTTCTATGCGCATCATCACCAATGTAGAAAAAATAGTGTTTGGTAATTAATCTACTTTTTGATCTTATGCTTGAATATTGGAGGGAACTCAAACTTCTCTCTCAAATGTTCCATAACAAGCCCAATTACTAAAATGAATAACATTTCTTTAACCTACCATGTAGGCCCATTTATAAGGTGGCCTTGTTTACTTCCCCGCAAGTCATTGTATACTTGTCTCAACATTACAAGCAAGCACAATGCAATTATACAATCTCCTTAAATAACTCAATTGTCAAGTCTTTTTGCCATGTTTTTTAATACCCCACACTTACAGTATTGCAAAAGTTACATTTCACCACCAACATCTTAATTATCTTCCTATCATTTTATCTCCACTATGTTTTGGATTTTTTAATGTCTTCTCTTTTACATGCTTCCTTGGAGACATACCTATACTTGCAACGTAATGACATAATATACAATGTTGCAATACATGTCAATGGATGGTAAAAACCTGACAATGCATGCAATTCCTACCAATGCATGCATCACCTGTTATCATTATGCCCATGGGAATAGTAGATAGTACAATTAAGTTATATAAAAGTGCAAGTTAAAACTAAAAAATCAATACACACTAAATGTTTGTATTATTAATAAACCATGCTTAACATTGTCACCAATCAAAACATATGTCAGACACCACCATTCTAATCCATTCGTACCTACAACAGAGGGGAAGCCCTACAAATAGTAATATCAATCCACACTACGTACAATCCTCATACCAGATATCACATAGCATACAATACAAATTTGATGATTTTTTATGTTTTTTCTTTAAATATTCAAGTTGGATATAAAAATAAATTTCATCTCTCTACGTAAATTCAAATTTATGATTTAATGCTCTTATCAATATATGTTTGACCGAGTGTTTTAGGGCTCTTATCTAAATTATTGATTTATTGATGCTTTGTTTGTAAATTTAGAGTGGTCATTGACATAGGTTTGCGTGGGTTGAGATTCAATGCATCATGTTTATATTAATAATGAAGCATACTCATCAGTGTCCCCAATCAAAATATGTACAATGCAACATCATTCTTATCCATTAGTAGCTAGAAATGGGTTAAATACCTATTAAAGATACCTTGCATGAACACTAAATACAATCTTGAAACCACTTACGACATTCCAAACAATGAAGATTTGATTTCTCTTTGGCGGTATTGATTGGAGTTATCAAGCACTATATCATAACGATTTCCATCTCTATAGGTAAATTTATATTTATTATGTAATGCTCTTATCAAACTAGTGTTTTAGGGAAAATATTATAAATTTCCGATAACTAGGGATATTGGAATTCCAATATCATTTTCAATGACAACATCTCAATTCCTCGTAAAACAATATAATAATTTTTTAATGCCAATGGCTTAGTGCCTTCTAAAGATTCAATTCCATAGAAATATTTATTTAAAGACTCCCCAGTCTATGGAAACAACAAAATAATCCATATAATATTATGCCTATACATAGATAATGTCTGCCACAAAATTATAGAAAATAGACACTATGTCCAAGCGTATGGGTCCAAATATTATCAACAATTCTCATTAACATCTAAAGCCAAAATTCATCGCTGCCCATTCTAATTTCTACCCCTCTTTAGACTATCCTTCCTTAGCTAGTTAAACGTGCACTCTACAATTGAGTGGTGGTGACTGGTCAAATGCCATAACAATGCTGAAATTTCATTTAAAATTCTCTCTAAGTCATCATGCATGTGTCGTGGAACTCTCTTCCCACATACCTACTTCACAATGTCCATTCTATCCTAGGCACGATCTAGCACCTGAATAGTCTCCATAACTGCTCCCAATATGCCTCTCATGTCTTTGTCTTCCTTCAGCTTTGACTAAGGTACAATTCCTGCCACATATGCCTCACCACTATACATGGTGTATGATTTGATGGCTTCATTCAAGGTAATCCCTGGAAGGAACGATTTGTGAACATATGTAATGTCCCCGCCAGGGAACCCATAAGGAATCAGGTCATATGACCAAAAATAACAACTAATTTTTTATTTTTTTTAACATTACATCACTACTACTTTACATATACATTCCTTAAGGTTCCCTTAATGAAATCATTTACTAACATATATACATTACTTATCCAAATTGAATTTCATTCCCTTTCTTTACTTTCACATTTAGAACTTAAGAGATAGGGTAAGAAATAACATTTCATTTACTATTATATTCCTTACTTCATATACTAATTTCATTTCTCCTTTCTACACATTGAATAACTATTCATTACAAAATTACATTTTAACCTTAGCATAATAAACATTTTCTTTCATTGCAACAAAGGAGAGATAGAAAAGATCATTCAACATTACAACATATTTTTCCAACTTTGTTCTTTCAAATAATAACCCTTGAAATCAAGCCTATAATTATGTCTTTCTGATAATAGATCTCATAATAACAGGTACATGAATGGCCCAAAGGAATAACAACATATCTTTACATCTTTATTTTCAGTAACAATGATACAATATAAATGTCTTCATAGAATTGATCATATCCAAGTCACGAACCACGAACAGGACCTCGAAAGATTTTTGCCACCCAACCATGTGAAACTGGTGAAGTTCCACCCCCCGTGCTAGGAGATAGAACCAAGATACTCACAAGGCCCTAAGCAATCTAAGGCTCAAAAGATAAAGAAATCCAAGACTTAGAACATAGAATATCATCATACTATAACATAGAGGTCAAGGTTCTAGGATACCACTTAAGTGAGTGTCATCACACAACCTGTGTATTGGGATCCTCCTTGACAACCATGTAACCCCGGTCCCCCCTTTATGAATAGGGATCCACCTTGGCAGTTATCCCTGGTCCCGGTACTCCAATCAGGTCTGTGTGGCCATTATTAGGTTCTCTTTCATTATCTTTTGAATCCCCCCTTCCCAGGTTAATTTTTAAGGTTATCACTTTTTAACAAACCCACCCATAGGATCATCTGGCAACCACTTTAGGGTTCCAACACCTATGGTGAGCCACTCACTTAAGGTTCATATTCCCTTACCACACACACACACACAAGCCATGAAAACCTCAAGTAATCTCAAAAAGATCCATCTCATAGGTCTAGGGAACCCTCCAGTGCACTCAGGCCACTCGAACAAGTTCTGACCTTATATTATGGACTCTACCAAAAGCCTAGTATGAACAAAAGCTTAAAATCAAAATCAAGTATAGAAATTCATTAAACACAACATAAAACTTCCCACATGCATTTACACAACATTTCATAGCTTATTTCAAAAGTCTAAGGAAATCTCATGTGGCTGAAATTTGGCTAAGTCTAAATTTTTAAGAAATCTCAAAATTAGAAGTTGTATCTTAACTCCTATGAAGCTGAAACCTATCTCAATCATTCCGGAAGGTACCTAATTCCTTTATACAAATATAACTTAAAGTATAAGAAATTAAAGTACTATGACTTATACTTAAATATAACTTAAAGTATAAGAAATTAAAGTACCGTGACTTATACTTAAATGTTATATTTGTATAAATCCTGCAACTTATGAGCCCCTAAAACCCTAAAAACTCCAAATGAATTTCCACACATACTCATATGACAATGTGCATTCCCATACAACATTTGACCAACTGTCGTATGGGTATGGCTACACTGTCATACGACAGTGTAAAACACTTACACAAAATTACATTTTAAACCCCCTGAAAACACTTAAAACTAATTTTTAACCCATACAAATTTGTATGCATTCCCATATGACATTTTCCCAAGTGTCGTACAAGTATGAACACAATATCGTACGACACTGCAAAATACTTTTATGAAAATATATTTTAAACTTCCCGAAAACACTAAAAACTAGTTTCGTTAGGTATGGAGAGTGCTTGGGGAAGGTTACCTGAGGTCAACCTGATGCAGGGACCTCAACACCACATCCATAGCACATACTCAACATTACCTAAGCCTTAGAATAAATAAAATAAAATAAATCATTCACAAAGAAGCTTGCAAGCAGAAAAGAGTAGGGAAAAAGCACTGTATCTCAATCCTACACCTTCATGACCCTTCCTGTTTCTTCCTAGACTTCCCTATTTCATTCAATATTAGATAAACACATCCTCCTACAAAACCACAAGTATTCCTAACTTCCCAGGAAGATTTTTGAAATACAAAGTAAATAAAAACTATATAACCATACATAATTTACTTCCCGGAAACACAATAGAATACACGGAGCATAAAACATTTACATATCATTTTGGATACATAGTAAAACAATCATATTATAATTTAATATCATATCATATACAAAGACATTCATACACAATAGAGAAAGAATGGAGATTCTTCCCAGTTTAGACCCTACCTTGGGTCCTGCGGAGAATCCTCTTCCCTTGGCTGGAGAATCTCTGTGAACTTCAATCCTTGAGTAGATATCCTTCTGGAAATCTTCCTCCAAGCAATCCTCACACACTTTACTTCACAAACCAGAGACTCTCAACTCACATAAACTTTCAGTAAAAATTTCTGGAGAAATCAATTATAGACAACTCAAACGAAAATCAATCCTCCAAAATTATCATCCCCCTTCACACCAAAATATTCAATTATTTAACCTCCAACTATGTGGTTGGAGGAGTTTCTTTACGGGAAGCAACTTCTCCAACTTCCATAGTTGGTTGGAGGAACAACCAAATAATTCCCGTAAGGACTTAATCAAGGTTTTAATAAAATTAATTAAAATATCTTTTAAAAGAAAGCATAACAAGAATAATAGACAAATACCTTTCAAGAAAAACACATAGCACAATAGGAAAACAAGTAGCCTAACTTCTAGGAGGTCTTGAGTTCAACTCCCTCCTAGACGGCTAATTTTACTACAAAGGGCATTTTCTTTTTACTATTATTATGTTTTATTTTTTTTATTAAATACATTCATCAAATATACTTTATTTCACTCACTTTATTTACTTATTATAAATAACATGCCATTAACACAATTAATGAAAACATACAATTATTATTATTTATATAAGCATGGATATATGCATGTGCACCCACATATACACATACCTATATAAAATAAAAACAATTATAACATATTTATAATTATTATACATATAAAATAGATTAATTCTAACTCATAACATACACTCAAACCAACATCAAATCAAGTCCATAACATAAACTGCATTCTACTTCCCCAACTAGGATAACTCCCTAAACATAATTCTAAGTCCATGGGTAACCTTGAGAGTATCTTGGTTAAATCTCCTCACATCAATAGTTCAAGGATTTTGAAGGCACGCTCAGACCTGTGTAGCTAGGTGGAGATGATGCCTGGTACCTACATGCTACATCACCAACAGATATGCATATACAAATATATAAATATAAACAGACAGTGGCAAACAAGGAGGGAGAGTGCGACATCGTGTGGACCTCCCATAGGAGTAACTACGACTGCCCCTCCTCATCCTACACTCACATCAACTAGTGAACATCAAACCATAATAGGGTCAGTAGGGTTAGATCATAATATAAACATCATAACACAATTCAATGTAAAACATTGTACTGATAGTTCATTTCTAGCCATTCATCATTAAATTATAACTCATTTAATATGTCCAAATAACTGCAGTAACTAAATACATATATGCTCAAATGTCTCATAAAATACTAACTAAATAATAATCATAGTCCATCATAAAATCCGAAGTGTCAAAGAAAGAGTCCTGTCAGTCTAACATAAGAAGATGCTAGGGTGGGCATTACAACATAAGTCTCAGCAATTTGTCTTATATCATGACTAGACAACAAGTCCATGCATTATGATAGAAAGATAGATATAGCCTATGATGGACATATGCATCTCAACTCTTTGTTGATAAGCTTGGCCCAATCACTTCAATGATTGTGTCTTGAATAGTCTTGCACTGTGTATTTTCAAACCTCTCCATGGCTTCATCTTCGATTATATAGTTATCAATATGTTCTTCACCTTGTCGTATAGGGATTCTCATGTGGTAATTTATAGGCTTCAATGGGTCCATGCTTCTGTAGAATCAGCCAATATGGTAAATAAAACTACTACTACTACTACACAATCATGACAATAAAAGAAACACTTAATATTTATGATGCTAGGACATCCACATTAATGTTTCTATATGCCCTCGGGAAGGTTACAACACGATACAAAATACATCAAAACCAAAAAAAAGACCTTACAAGATATAACTACTACCTCCACAAACCAAGTATAAACAATGCAAGGAAGCTATTACAAAATGCTTCAAAAAGACATTTAGAATAGACCATCAGAGATTATGACCAACAATGCATTCTAAACTAGGACCTATAGTTTCAAACACAGATATTAACATATGATTTATACATCTATAAAGAATTTCCACCAATGATTGAAGGAAGAGCTAACTCGATATTAACTTACGACTGCTACACCTACTCAAAACTTCAAACTACTACAATAGGAATAACACAATGAGAAAAGCCTATTTAGTATAATAAGTCAACCTCTCTAAAGAGGTGGACATTCTCAAATAAAGCATTACTCATTGTTGCTCTTATTTTTAATACACAAATCTTTAATGTCTCATTCTTATGGTTACCATCTACAAAGTCTGATTTTCCTGCTTATGACCTTGGTACTCGTCTGTTTCAAAACAAGACCAATCTCAAGTTTGGATTGGCTATGGATGCAACTAGAGATTCAACATAGGCTTCCTAATAGAGTCCTATGGAATTTTTATATGCCATTTCCCACAATGACCCATGTCTAATTAATTGCAAGGTATATATAGTAATCAATTATATTTTAAACATTAAACAATATTTTCAATACATGATGGGAGTTGCAAACTTTTTTTATATTTTTTCGAAAGGATATTAATTACAAACAAACAATCTCCCTGTACAGTGAAAAAGTAATAAGCATTTAAGGAATTGGAAAACAAGAATGTTATTGGGTAGTTCATCCTGTTGGCATTGACATTGTTAGAAAATACACTAATGCCATTGAAGATGAAGAAGGAGAAGAATACAAAAAATAATAAGAAGATAATTAATTAGATGATTGTGACTTTAGTAAGTTCCTATTGTTGAAAGTTGAAATAATGATACTTCAAATCAATATTACTATTTCAATATTTTGATGTTGTTTTCCTTACAAATTAATGGTGTTACTTTTCAAACACCATTATTACTAGTTGTTCCTATTATTTCATGTGTGTGACGTTTCTTACTCAAGAAGCCTCACATAAAAGATCATTTACATTGTGATTCACTTAAAACCCTCATTTTTTGTCTTATTCAGTTTGGTGGGTGTGGACAATATGTTATCTCTTGGCAAGAAAAACCCAATTAAGAATATCAAGATGTTCTTGGATAGTTGTTGGGGTATGGAATTATACGATGTATTTATTTGTGGACATTCTTCACATTCCAACTATAATTGACTAATGAAGAATGTATGTGACAAAGATCACACACAAGCTCCATTTTGAATACTTTGGGCATTGTCTCATGATTAGTAATATGAACACATCCAAAGCCACATTTGGCTTCAACAATCATTGTCACATTATGACAAATCAAGAGTGGACCTCCTACAAAAAATTTCCCCATCATCATGTTAGAAAACTTAGTATGTTACACTACAACTTGGGTGGACTAAGTTTTTTATCTACCCAATTCTTCGAGTGGCTCATAAGATCTTGTAAACTGTGGATTAAGAAGACCCCTCAAGGAGGATAACCAGAAAAATGTTGCATTTCCTATTTCCACTAAAATTGATACAAAGGTACAAACAAATGAGATTTCCATAGGGTTAGGGTTTAGGACTTAAATGCTCCTCTTCAGGTATTAGAAATGAAATGGCATCTACAGATATTTGTGATGTGAGGAAGGATATTAGATGAAAAGAAGTTGAGAAGATAGGAACAAAAATGAAGGAGAATGTTGAAATTCAAGAAAAAGCTAATGTAGGGACTCAATCACTAGAGGAGGTTGATTTAAATGGCAACATGTCTGATTGTGATGATTTAGGTATAGTCAATACAAGACGAATAAGTCAATCTATATCTCATATAATTGGTAGCATAAGGAAGGGGAAAGGTCTTGGAAGGGAAATAAGAAAGCAAAAATGGGAAGAAATTAGAATTAGGTGTATCTAGCATAAATAAATATATGAAAAGATTTAGGAGATGGGAAGCTTCTCTTGGAAAATAATGAAGATTATATTAAATGGAATGTCTAGGCTTAAACATTCTTCACAAATGATGACGGGTTAAGTGTAATTTGGAAAGAACTAAAATTGATATTATTTTGATGCAATAGATGAAATTGAACTTGGATGAAGATGCATAATTTGAATTTTTTTGTAAAAAATGGACCAGTGAACTCTGTGAGGCCAATTGCTCATTTGGTGGCTTTTGTGTTTTCTAGAATGAATCAAAGGTAGCAGCCAATAATATTAACAAAAACCAATAGTGGTGGTTAGTTTTGTACAATTACAATGGTTGGAAGATGATTTTTTCCTTTTAAAATTTATGGGCCAATTCAAACAGAGGACAAGATAGTAACTTAGAATGAGATAACATGTATCAAGGAAAAAGGAAGCAAAAAATGCATTCTAGGTGGATACTTTAATGCTATTTTGGATCTTAAGGAAAAGTCTAGAGGCTTAAAAAATGAAAATAGAGCAATACAAGGCTTTTGCACTTTTTTAGAGGATTTTTTTTTATTGCATACGAAAAAAGGGGTTTACACATGGACTAATCATTCTATTACTTTAATGAATTTTTTTTCTATAGCTAACATGCTAAATTTTAATAGAGTGAAAAAATTGGAGAAATCAGTGTCCGAAAGTAGAAGGTTGGCCACATTTCACCAACAACATAGGGCTCCTTGAAGAGAAATCTCAAATAGGAAGAATAAAAAATTTTGATCAAAAGGATTTTACAATCAAGGAAAAAACAATGTGGTGGTTGCAAGAAATAGAAATATATCATTCGAGGGAATAAATGTTAATAATTCATAGAACCTTGGGGTAACACTATTTCAAGGGAAATTTTCACAAACACGGGATAGACTGTGGAGAAGCAACAATGGATTCTGGGAAGCTAGTAAAGAAATCAAAGAGGGATTGATCAATAATCCTTACATTTATGTGAATAACAAAAGTAGATATCCTCATATATCAAGTTTTACACGTCTTAAAAGTATATGGTTGGGAAATGAGAAAGGTAACCCTGATATATTCTAATTTAGAAGATCTTCCTCACCTGCAAAGTACTTTTCTTTGTCATTTACAAGAACAAGTGAATAGAAAGGTAGAATGGATGATAAAATTGGGGAAATTATTTGGAAAAAGAACCTAGGGGAACATATCAAGGGGAAAAAGTGATAGAAGGAATAAATACATAGAATTCCTCCTTCCCCAACAACATTCCTATCTTCCCAACTACTAAACGTCCAGAGCCTCCTTTGATAATCAACTTCCAAGCAAAGCATGATCGTAGTTTCATTGGGAAATCAAAGCTACAAGAAACCAACTCTGGAAATAATTCAAGGTAGTATTTTATGGAGATAATTTAAATGGGTTTTATTCAAGGAAAAAATGGATTTCAGACGACCACAGGAGATTTTCCACAGAATATAAAAGGGAGAAGGAAATTAATTATATTAAAATGGATTACTCTAAGAAGTCAGCTTCTCACAAGGGTGGTCTTCCAAAAAATAAATGGGTAAGAATTGTGAACGGGAGATAGGACATTAATTGATAAAGGAAATTAATGATTCCAAGAAGAGATAGAGAACGCATAAAGTTTTGGAAGTTGAAGAATATAAACCAAATCTAATAGAGGAAGAAACTGAACAAGAAGAACCTAAGCCTAATATGAATACAAAGGAATCTTTAAAATGTATTCAGCTATTCATCCTAGTATCATCGTAGATTCTCCAACAGATGATTAAAAATCTTACTCAGAAGGCTCTAATATGTAAGTTTTGGAATATCCCCATCTTATTTATAGAGCTTTCCAACTAGATAAAAGAACACTGGTTATAAGTAAAAAAGTTTACCTTTTTATATAAGCCAAATGGTGTTTTTTAGTATTATTCAACACAAATGAGGGTAGGGAGAGGGTTTTTAAAAATAAGTGTTAATTTTCTAAAGGTTGTAGCCTTCATATGCAAATGCGGATCCCTAATTTCTCCATACAAAAGTTAATTATTAGATTGATTCCCTTTTGGGTTCTCTTTAAAAATTATTGGAGTTTATATGTAATAAATTGGGGATTTTCTTGAGTTTGGATCTATCTTGTTTGGAAAATTCTATTCTCTCAACAACAATTTGCATTCTTTTTTATACAACCAAAACCTTTCTGTGTTCTATAGAAATTCTATCTAAATAAGGGGAATCAGTTCAAAGGATCTTAATGATTCTCAGTCTCAGTTCAAAGAATTAGCATTGGATTCTAGAGTAAGTAAGGAATACCAACAAATGAAACATTGGAAAATTCAATTTTATTAACATGATCATTTCAAATCCTCAAAAGGGAGAAAAGAAGAATCAAGATAACCTCTTTCTGGAAATTCAAAATTGGAACTCAAATGGGAGACCCTCCTTCAAAGAAAAAAAAAGATAGTGACAGGAGAGAGGATAAAAATTCACTCAACCTCTCAAAGAAAAAGGCAAGTAAATGCAGACCATACTAGAGTGATTTTTGGATGGTTTCTCTGGATTTTATTTTAGAGACTTCATAAACAAAGGATATCGGTTGGATACCTTTTAAAAAATAAAAAAGAGGAAGTAGATCATTTCTCCCTCCTTTTAAAATATTCACAAGTATAGACCATGAACAATATAGAAATAAATGTGCATATGAAGGAGGAACTTTCTATATAAATTATGACATTTTTCATACAATGACACAAATATTGCATGAATTCTTAAGCTTGTCAAGGGAAGCTGAAAACATCATATAATGGAGTATTCAAATCTTCAAAGAAGTGTAATAGAAGTCTAGAAGATGTGTTGGAGAAGCAAAACTTTTTAAGCCATAGTATAAAAATACCATAGCCAATCTAGGGTTTTTCAAGGTGCAATATAAAAATAAATCTACATCCTAGCTCGTAGTCCACAAAAAATGGAAATTAGGCAGAGTTTGATGACAATATAATAACAATCAAGCAACTCAAAAATTGTCCTATAAAAGTTGCTCCATTTGTCATGAGTAAGGGTTTTTGAATTACCTCTTCAGTATGAATACATGGGTTTCTCTTATCCGCTACCTAATCACGTCTAGGTCTAAAAATCTATTTATTCACACAACAAAACCGCACATAAGCGCAGGCATATATACCTTGCCTGAATCCAATGCTGAAAATACGATGATATTTTCAAGATACCTACGATGGTGCAAGTTGAAATCTTATGCAAACGGCTACACAAATCATTTCCCTCTTGGCGGAAAAAACCTTGTTTCTTCACATAACGCGACCAAACCTAAGCGCTAATACACAAACCTTAGTTGTTTCCAAGTGAAAAACATAGCAACATTTTAAACATACCTACGATGTTGCAAGTCAAAGTCTTCTACAAATGCCTCACAAATCAGCTTTGGTCAGTTGATCGAACTTGTTGAGTCTTATAGCTCCCAGATTAGAAAATCTCCCAACTCTACAGAAAAGAAATAATTCTCCAAATGCCAGACCAATGAAGGAAGATAATAATGAGCTTCTTTTGTTCAATTATTTTAATGAAAGGAAGCAATTTAAACACCAAATGGTCAAATTTGAAATTGACGTGTGTGGGCTCTACTTTTCATGTAACATTATCTGCTCACACATTATGGTTGTGGTCACGTTAATGCTAATTAATAATATATGATTAGCAAATCTAGTTAGTGATTCGCAGTTGGCGTTACAGCTTGATTAGTGCTAGTTGATGGCATTGGTGGCTATCCCCGTGGTCTTATCTTCATAATGCTAACTAACCCAACATCATACCACCTAATCATTGCCAACCCATCCCTAACGCAAGTCGTTGGGTCCCCTATCTGATGGCACCGGCTATCCAATCGACAAATATCTATGGTCATGTATGTGCAAACTGATCGATGAGTACACAGTCTTTGCGCCCACTGTCTTTTGTCAGAATTAGATGTATCTGACAGTATTTTTTCAACTTACATGTCTGTCAGAAACTAACATTGCGCACAGATATTGTTAGGAATAGTCCCAAGAGATAACTGAGAGGGGGGGGGGGGGGGTGAATCAGTTATCTACAAGTTTTAATTCTTTACCCAATTAAGTATACTTAAACATAAAGCATAAACGCAATGAAAGAACACATGAACACAACACCAATATTTTGGGTACGGGGAAACCCAAATAGGTAAAAACCTCGGTGGGAATTGACACCCACTAATATTTTGTACTAGTGTATTATGATCCTTGTTAGAAGATCCTTAACCTTGTTAGGAGTTGCTTTACAATATATTTAGTACAGTAGACCTGGTCAAGGGTCAGACCCTGTTAGGAGTCTTTTACAATTGTCCCTATTAGGGGAAAGGACACACTGTCCGAGAGCTCACTGCTCAAAGGGGTGAAGGCTACAACCTTCTGAATAACAGATACACACTATATCTGGATCTTGGTGAACTGCGCTTAGACCTTCTATCTGGATCAGTTCCAATGAATAGCACAAACACTTTACTTGGTCACATAGACCTTCCTCTAATGGTTCAACACCTCACACACTCTTCTATGCTCTGCTTAATCAACCATGAACCACACTCAAGAAATCACAAATGACTACCTATAAATATATTTCCTCTAAATGAAATAATCAAGTCAGCTTGTTAGAACCACCTTAAAATCATATTAGAGAAACCATAACAAACTTTGATAAACATTCTGTCGACTCTACTATGCATGCAACATATTGTGGGACCTGTCCAATAAGATAATTGTAGACGCACGCTACACACTATCGGCTCTACCAAAACAACTGGATCTTTCTCCTCAAGCTGAATTACTTCATGCGCTCTTAACCGAACATCAATAACTCTTCTCTAAGCTTAACTCCAAGGGCGCATACCCAACAGATAGGTGCAACTCCAAAACCAATAAAATCTCTATTGGCTCTTCTAACTAAACACATGAAACTGCTACTAGCGAATAGCGACTGCATATCTTCACTTCTACTGATCAACAGACTATGCGTCCATGACTAAAACATCACTAACATGTCTTCAACATATATCCAAGTGCACAAGGCTCCATGACAATTGTACGAACAACCATACACATAATACTACCTATTACTCTATCAGGAACACTGTTGACACAAGCTACTATATAACTGTTTGTACTAACTGTTAACCTCTACGCCCATGATATTATGCTGATATCATGTCCATGCTACATATACTGAAAGCGTATTGCATAAGACTTCCACGCATGCTACTTTCCATATGTTGTCATCAATAACAAACATATAGTTAGTACTAACCTGTTGATAAATCTCCAACAATCTCCCCCTTTGGCATTGATGGCAACATGTGGAATGAAAAACCACCACCAACCCAAATGAACATTTCTTTTATAACATTCTCCATTTCCTCTTCAAAACTCCCCCAAAGATGAATTCTCCATCTGCTGCAATATTTTTCAATATTCTCCATTTCCGCAACTGAACTACTGTCATAACTGAATAGTGCTCCCTCTTAGTATATTACTCCTTTTTACTTCTATTTTTCATGACTATATATTACTCCCCCTTTGACATCAATGGCAAAGGGAACCATTCATTTTAAGCACTGGTACTACTCCTGAGGTAGAGTAGTCAACCTTCCATTAGTCCCTGAGGACTGATGCCTTTCCTTCTTTCTTCTAGGCAGAATCAGGGAAGGGAATTACTCCCAACTTCTCCTTGAGATACTCAAAAGTATCCTTTGGCAAGGACTTTATAAATATGGTTGCCAACTGATCTTTAGTACTCACATAGTCTAGCTTGACTTCTTTCTCTACCACTTTCTCTCTTAGGAAGTGGTACTTGATCTCAATGTGCTTTGTCTTTGCATGCATCACAAGGTTCTTTGACTTATTGATAGTGCTAGTGTTATCACAGTGAATAACAATAGGATAATCAATTTGAATTCCAAAATCCTTTATCATCTGCTTGATCCAAATAATGGTAGAACAATTCAAGGCTGCTGCAACATACTTTTCTTCTGCCGTTGAATGAGAAATATAATTTTATTTCTTGCTTGTCCAAGTGACAAGTCTGTCACCAAGAAACACTGCTCCTCCTGATGTACTCTTTCTGTCATCAATGCATCCTACCCAATCTGCATCAATGTACACATGAAGCTCAACATTTTCTGAATTAGGATACCATAGACCATAGTCTATAGTGCCTTGCAAGTATCAGAATATCCTTTTTACTGCCATGAGGTGACTTTGTTTAGGCTCTACTGCAAATCTTCCAACTATGCCAACTGCCTTGGAAATATCAGGTCTAGTCTGAGTATGATAAATAAGTTTGTCAATCATAGATTTGTACAATGTTATGGCAACTGCTGGTGAGTCATCTTATTTTGTAAGCTTACATCCAGTAATCATAGGAGTCCCTACTGGCTTGCAATAATCTATCTTGAATTTGATTAATATTTCTTTCACATACTTGGACTGATTAATAAAAATGCCTTTCTTTGTCTACTGAACATTCAATCCCAAAAAGTATTTGATAGGACCAATCATACTCATCTCAAATTCATTTTGCATCTCCTTAGCAAATTCAGCACTAAGTTTGTCATTACCTCCAAAGATAATGTCATCAACAAATATAGCTACAAGTAGTAAACCTTCTGATCTCTCTCTTATGAATAGATTACAGTCTGCTGCTCCTTTCTTGAATCCAATCTTTGTTAGATATGCATCTAGTCTTTCATACCATGCTCTAGGGGCTTGCTTAAGTCCATAGAGGGCTTTCTTCAATCTGCATACCATATCAGGTCTGTCTGATAAGGTGAATCCTTCTGGCTACTCAATGTATACTTCTTCTTTCAAATCTCCATTAAGGAATGTTGACTTGACATCCATATGATAAACTTTGAAGTTTTTGACTGTTGCATAAGCTAGAAATAACTTAATAGCTTCTAATCTGCTCACAAGTGCAAATGTGTCTGAATAATCAATGCCTTCTCTTTGTGCATATCCTTTACATAGTAATCTTGTTTTGTTTCTTACTACTGTACCATCTTCATTCATCTTGTTACTGAATATCCACTTTGTTCCAATCACATTTTTATCATTAGGTCTTGGGACCAGTTCCCAAGTGTCATTCTTAATAATCTGATCAAGTTCTTCTTTCATAGCATCATACCAATATGAATCATTACAAGCATCTTCAACACTTAGAGGTTTAGTTTGAGATAGTAAACATACCGCTTCACTAGTAGCTGAGTTTTTTGCTTGTGATCTTTGTTAAGATTTTTCCGCTCTGATCTCCAATGATGTCTTTCTTATGATGGTTTCTAGATGTAGACTTTGGAACTTTAGGTGATGTTGACTCATCAGCCTTAGGAGTTTCTTCTTCACTTGTCTCAAGGTCATTGAATAACACATCAATACTGTCAAACATTTATTCAATAACTGTCTCACTAGTGGAGGGTTTGGGTTCTTCTTCAATCATGGGTGAGTAATCATGATATCTTTCTTGAACCATAAACTTTTCATCAATCTTAACATGAACACTTTCAATGATCTTCTTCAATCTTAAATTGAAACATCTATAAGCTTTACTTTTAGTAGAGTAACCAAGGAAAATACCTTCATCGCTTCTTGCATCAAACTTGCCTACTGCTTCATCCCTCTTGATGTAGCACTTGCTTCCAAAGATTCTAAAGTATTTTACTGTGGGAACATTACCAAACCATAGCTCATTTGGTGTTTTGTCAGCGCCAAGTCTCAATTGAATTCTATTGATGGTGTAGACTGCTATATTGACCGCATCTCTCCAATAGGCGTGTGCAACTTTTCCTTCTATCATAATGGTGCACTCTGTATCAAGGATGATCCTATTCCTTCTTTATGCAATTCCATTCTGCTAAGGTGTTCTAGGTGCACTTAAATGTCTCTTTATGCCATGTTCTTCGCAGTACTCATAGAATTTGTCAAAGGTGAATTCTCCTCCTCTATCTGATCTCAAACATTTTATCTTCAGTCTAGATTCATTCTCAACCTTAGCTTTGAATATTTTAACTTCTCAAATGCTTCTGACTTATCTTTTAAGAACGCAACCCACATCATCCTAGTATAGTCATCAACAAACAAAATGAAATACCTTTCACCATAGTATGATCTTGTTTGAGTTGGACCACATAGGTCTGTATGAATCATATCCAACTTGTTCTCTATTGAATTGTGCTTGCTCCTGAATGAATTTCTCACATGCTTTCCCATCACACATTCCCTACATATAGTATCAACTAGCTTTGCTATGCTAGGTAGATCTCTTACTGCCTTTACATTGCTTATTTTTACTATGTTATCAAAACTGATATGACATAGTCTTTTATGCCACAACCAACTGTCATCAACTTTAGCAAAAAACAACTTGTTTTTGAATTGAGTTGGAAAACATTACCTTTAGTTTTTGAGCCTAATGCAATCATAACACCATCTTTGTTGTTAATGATGTATTTGTCATCTTTAAACTCCAACTAATAGCCTTTTCCAAGTAACTGTCCAACACTAAGAAGGTTATGTTTCAATCCATCAACATAAAGAACATTATCAATACTATTCTTTCCATCCAAGGTAATGGCTCCTCTACCAATTATGGGTTTAGGAGTGTTGTCTCTAAATCTAACCATGCCACCATTGTATTTGTCTAGATGGACAAATCTGTCTTTGTCACCTGTCATGTGATGTGAACAACCACTATCTATGATCCAGTCTGTCCTTATGTCAGCTTGTGAAATCAATGCTAGCTCTTGTTCCTCTTTCTCATCTTTATGATTTGTCTTATTATTCATTTTTTCTATAATAGCAATGAATCCAATTTCTTCTTCACCTGATTCATCATTTGAAACTCCATCTCCAGCATAGTAACATTCCTTAGAGTACTTAGGTTTGTAA
Source organism: Chamaecyparis obtusa (assembly GCA_027943335.1). Lineage (NCBI taxonomy): Eukaryota > Viridiplantae > Streptophyta > Pinopsida > Cupressales > Cupressaceae > Chamaecyparis > Chamaecyparis obtusa. Next base: position 643,017 of record BSBK01001415.1, read on the forward strand.
TCCTTTTTGAATTTTCTAGCTCTAGTAGGACACTTAGATGCAAAGTGACCGATCTTATTACATGAACAACACTTAAATGAAAATTGATCTTCATATTTTCCTTTTCTTTTCTTTTCTCTTTTAGCAATCATAGCAATGAAATCATCTAGTGTTTTCTCTTCATCATCATCATCAAAATTACCAGAAGTGTTTGCAGATTTCTTACCATGAATTGTTGCTTTGAAGGCTATCTCACTTTTAGATTCTGTCTTCAATCTTGAAGTCTCAAAAGCTGAGATTTTGCTGATCAAGGTCTCTCTCTTGAAATTTGATGTAAGCTACATGATCTCATCAAGGATGTTGATCTTGCTTTCATATTCTGGAGTGAGAGTAGTCATCACTTTTTCCATAATGTCTTCCTCTAAAATCTCTCCACCATTGTTCCCGATTCCAGCAACTGCTTCATTGATCCTTTTATTGTAAGCTCTAATGTTTTCTTCAGGTAGCATTTCTAATGCATTTTATATTTTCTTCCACATCTTTCTGCGTGCATCCTTTGCTTGTTTGTCACCTTCAAACATGTCTTCTAGGTGCTTCCATATCTTGTGGGCAGTGTCTATTTTCTCTATCTCTAAAAATTCACTATCAGAGAGGGCGCTGATAAGGGCTTCTTTGGCTATTGAATTTTGATGAAATAATTCCTTTTTCTCTTCAGTAGCATCATCCTTAGCAAGGTCTTCCAAGGTAGGGATCTTGGCTTCTTTGATAGTTACATTAAAAACTTCAAAGGCAATGCATTGTAAATGAGTCACCATCTTGTCCTTCCAATCAAGATAATTCTCTCCATCAAACTTAGGACTTTCTTTTCTGAAGAATGCCATTTGATCAACCTCAAGCTATTAAAATTTCTCTCTGAGGCACTTGGCTCTGATACCAATTGTTAGGAATAGTCCCAAGAGATAACTGAGGGGGGGGGGGGTCAATCAGTTATCTACAAGTTTCAATTCTTTACCCAATTAAGTATACTTAAACATAAAGTATAAACACAATGAAAGAACAGATGAACACAACACCAATATTTTGGTTATGGGGAAACCCAAATAGGTAAAAATCCTAGTGGGAATTGAAACCCGCTAATATTCTATACTAGTGTATTATGATCCTTGTTAGAAGATCTTTAACCCTGTTAGGAGTTGCTTTACAATATATTTAGTACAGTAGACCTGGTCAAGGTTCGGACCCTATTAGGATTCTTTTACAATTGTCCCTGTTAGGAGAGAGAACACATTGTCCGAGAGCTCACTGCTCAAAGGGGCGAAGGCTACAACCTTCTGAATAACAGATACACACTATATCTGGATCTTGGTGAACTGCGCTTAGACCTGTTGTTTAGATCAGTTCCAATGAATAGTACAAACACTTTACTTGGTCACATAGACCTTCCTCTAATGGTTCAACACTTCGCACACTCTTCTCTGCTCTACTTAATCAACCATGAACCACACTCAAGCAATCACAAATGACTACCTATAAATATCTTTCCTCTAAATGAAATAATCAAGTCAGCTTGTTAGAACCACCTTGAAATCATATTAGAGAAACTATAAAAAATTTTGATAAACATTTTTTCAGCTCTACTATGCACGCAATATATTGTGGGACTTGTCCAATAAGATAACTGTAGACGCACGCTACACATTGTCGGCTCTACCAAAACAACTGGATCTTTCTCCTCAAGCTGAATTACTTCATGTGCTCTTAACCGAACATCAATAACTCTTCTCTAAGCTTAACTCCAAGGGCGCATGCCCAACAGATAGGCGCAACTCCAGAACCAATAAAATCTCTGTCGGCTCTTCTAACTAAACATATGAAACTACTATTGGCGAATAGCGACTGCACATCTTCACTTCTACTGATCAACAAACTATGCATCCATGACTAAAACATCACTAACATGTCTTCAACATATATCCAAGTGCGCAAGGCTCCATGACAATTATACAGACAACCATACACATAATACTACCTGTTACTCTATTAGGAACACTGCTGACACAAGCTACTATATAACTGTATGTACTAACAGTTAATCTCTGCGCCCATGATATTATGCTGATATCATGTCCATGCTACATATACTGAAAGCTTACTACATAAGACTTCCACACATGCTACTTTCCATATGTTGTCATCAATGACAAACATACAGTCAGTACTGGCCTGCTGGCAAATCTCCAACAATCTCCCCCTTTGGCATTGATGGCAACATGTGGAATGAAAAACCACCACCAACCCAAATGAACATTTCTTTTATAACATTCTCCATTTCCTCTTCAAAACTCCCCCAAAGATGAATTCTCCATCTGCTGCAATATTTTTCAATATTCTCCATTTCCTCAACTGAACTGCTGTCATAACTGAATACTGCTCCCCCTTAGTATATTACTCCTCCTTTTTACTTCTATTTTTCATGACTATAAATTACTCTCCCTTTGACATCAATGGCAAAGGGAACCATTCATTTTAAGCACCAGTACTTCTCCTGAGGTAGAGTAGTCAACCTTCCATGAGTCCCTGAGGACTGATGCCTTTCCTTCTTTCTTCTAGTTAGAATCAGGGAAGGGAATTACTTCCAACTTCTCCTTGAGATACTCAAAAGTATCCTTTGGAGAGGACTTTATAAATATGTCTGCCAACTGATCTTTAGTATTCACATAGTCCAGCTTGACTTCTTTCTCTGCCACTTTCTCTCTTAGGAAGTGGTACTTGATCTCAATGTGCTTTGTCTTTTCATGCATCACAAGGTTCTTCGACATATTGATAGTGCTAGTGTTATCACAGTGAATAACAATAGGATAATCAATCTGAATTCCAAAATCCTTTATCATCTGCTTGATCCAAACAATGGTAGAGCAATTCAAGGCTGCTGTAACATACTCTGCTTCTGCTATTGACTGAGAAATACAATTCTGTTTCTTGCTTGTCTAAGTGACAAGTCTATCACCAAGAAACACTACTCCTCTTGATGTACTCTTTATGTCATCAACACATTTTGCCCAATTTGCATCAGTGTACACATGAAGCTCATCACTTTCTGAATTAGGATACCATAGACCATAGTCTAGAGTGCCTTGCAAGTATCTGAATATCCTTTTTACTGCCATGAGGTGACTTTGTTTAGGCTCTGCTGCAAATCTTCCAACTATGCCGACTGCCTTGGAAATATCAGGTCTAGTCTGAGTATGATAAATAAGTTTGTCAATCATAGATTTGTACAATGTTATGTCAACTGTTGGTGAGTCATCTTCTTTTGTAAGCTTACATCCAGTAATCATAGGAGTCCCTACTAGCTTGCAATCATCTATCTTGAATTTTTGTAATATTTCTTTCACATACTTGGACTGATTAATAAAAATGTCTTTCTCTGTCTGCTGAACATTCAATCCCAAAAAGTATTTGATAGGACCAATCATACTCATCTCAAATTCATTTTGCATCTCCTTAGCAAATTCGGCACTAAGTTTGTCATTACCTCCAAAGATAATGTCATCAACAAATATAGCTACAAGTAGTAAACCTTCTGATGTCTCTCTTATGAATAGATTACAGTCTGCCGCTCCTTTCTTGAGTCCAATCTTTGTTAGATATGCATCTAGTCTTTCACACCATGCTCTAGGGGCTTGCTTAAGTCCATAGAGGGCTTTCTTCAATCTGCATACCATATCAGGTCTGTCTGATAAGGTGAATCCTTCTGGCTGCTCAATGTATACTTCTTCTTTCAAATCTCCATTAAGGAATGCTAACTTGACATCTATCTGATAAACTTTAAAGTTTTTGACTGTTGCATAAGCTAGAAATAACTTAATAGCTTCTAATCTGCTCACAAGTGCAAATGTGTCTGAATAATCAATGCCTTCTCTTTGTGCATATCCTTTACATAGTAATCTTGTTTTGTTTCTTACTACTGTACCATCTTGTTTCTGAATATCCACTTTGTTCCAATCACATTCTTATCACTAGGTCTTGGGACCGGTTCCCAAGTGTTATTCTTAATAATCTGATCAAGTTCTACTATGTACGCAACAAATTCTGGGACCTATCCAATAAGATAATTGTAGACGCACGCTACACACTGTCGGCTCTACCAAAACAACTGGATCTTTCTCCTTAAGCTGAATTACTTCATGCGCTCTTAACCAAACATCAATAACTCTTCTCTAAGCTTAACTCCAATGGCGCATACCCAACAGGTAGGCGCAACTCCAAAACCAATAAAATCTTTGTCGACTCTACTGACTAAACACAGGGAACTACTACTGTGAATAGCGACTGCATATCTTCACTTCTACTGATCAATAGACTATGCGTCCATGACTGAAACACCACTAACATGTCTTCAACATATATCCAAGCGCACAAGGCTCCATGACAACTGTACGGACAACCATACACAGAACACTACCTATTACTCTGTCAGGAACACTGCTAACACAAGCTACTATATAACTGTTTGTACTAACAATTAACCTCTACGCCCATGATATTATGCTGATATCATGTCCATGCTACATATACTGAAAGCTTACTGCATAAGACTTCCACGCATGCTACTTTCCATATGTTGTCATTAATGACAAACATATAGTCAGTACTAGCCTGCTGGCAAATCTCCAACAATATTATATTTAGGCATTATATTTATTAGTGTTTTATTAAATGTTATAGAGTATAATATAATATTATATTATATTATATATTTTTATAGGATATATAAAATTTATAATATATTATATTATTATTATTTTATATAATTTTTATATTATATTAGAAATATATTTTATATTGTATTAATTTTTATAATATATAATTTTTGGTATAAAAATTAATATAATATAAAAATAAAATAATTTAGCTTAATTTTTCAATTTAATTTACAACTGCTACATTAAATATTTTTGTATCTTATTTTATTTTGTCATTCATGATAAAAAAAAATATAATTAAATTGAATGCAAACTAAATTTCATAAGACAAACAAATCAGTTTCATTTCTATTGTTTCTTATTGTAGTTATCTTATTTGTAGTGGTTTTTTTTTAAAGTTATTATGTTTTCTCTTCCTTTTTTCTTCAATAAGATTTGGAATTCTATTTTTAAAGGTTAAATTTCTTAATGCTTTAGGGTTTTATTTCTTTTGTTTTAAGCTCTTTCTTCTTGACTATTTTCTTGTGTTTATTATTATTGTTTTTATCTTTTTATTTATTTATATGTTGTGTCATACATATAGTGTTATGGCTTTACTTCTTTCGCTTTTGTAATTATTAATTTTATTTTTATTAATTAGTTATTTTTAGCTTTTAAAACAAAACATGAGTGAAACAAGAGTGAAAAAATATTATTTTTTAGTTTAAGTGATAATTTATATGATTAAATTATTTATTTTAATATTTTAATTTAATACAAATGTATAAAATTATAAATTATGATGAAAATGGAAAAATAGAATTAAATTGAATACTTATGTAAAATACATAAAACATATTGAGTTAATTCAATGTAACAATTATAAAAAAAATTAAGTTAACTTTTTTAAAGTTATATGAAATTATATATTTTATATGAAAATAAATAAAAATTATAAATAATAATGTAATGAAAATTATGATATCAAAAAATACATAATATAAAAATATATATAATATAAAAAAATTATATAATTTAAAATTTATTTTTAGTATAATATAATATATTATAAGTTTTATATATATTATAAAAATATAAAAATACAAATTATAATATTATGTTATATTCTAACATTTACTTAAACGTAAAATATGTAAGTGAAGTTTGAAAAAAAAACTATGAAGTTTGAAAAAACAACTGAGTGTCCTCCTTGGTAATAAGATATGTGTTTTACTTTACGATTTATTAGACGTTGTCATCCGTGCGCACCCCTTAGTGTCTGACAACATGTAAGTGAAAAAATACGGTAAGCTGCAGTTAGTTTCTGACAAAAGACAATGTATCCATGCGGGGGATTTTGTCAACTGCGTAGCCAGTGCCCTATCCGATCTCTACCTCTAACATGCCTTTAATACAGTTTTTTACAATGTTTACCAAACCAATATGCAACACATAGCCTGTACGATTTGTATAGAGCTTATCCACTGCCTTTAATAGATGGCTCAAGCTGCTGTCGTACCCAAAAGTGGAGATAGACAGGCTTTAATCGATTCTTTTCTTGTGGTGCGCTCAAACTGTAAAGATAAAGGTACGAAAAGCATCTAGCCCAAGAAAAAGTCGCTACAGTCTTCTGCACTTCCACTATTGTTTGTCGCGTAGTAATAAATAATCTAAGAAAACTCATTGGAGACCTAGCATGTCTTTTGTAGGGAAGAGTGTCATTATATTAAAATAAATTATTTTTGCAAATTTCTTAATAAAAAATTGTTTTCTTCACATTGTCATCACAAAATCCTAAACTAAAACGTATATCTTACTAAGGGGGACACTCAGTTTTTTTTAAAAAACTTTTCGAAACTTCCCTTTTATATTTTACGTTTTAGTTTACGATTTAGCCAATACCGGCAGGGGGCTCATCACTACCGCGTTCCCGCCCATTTCTTTCCGAATGGAAGATGACAAGAACCAAAGTCCCGTCATAATAATAACAATTAAAACTCTTCTCTGCTACTCCCTACTCGTACATTTGGCGCTTGCCACTTCCCAGCAATTTGAATAGACTGCTCATAATATAATATTCCAGGTCTGTGAATATACCTAGACCAGTCACATGCATATTCAAGACAATAAATGATCAAGAAACAGAGGAATATCTCATGTAAATGCAAATATATCTAAATATTAAAGAGAGAATGGATTAAGGCTTCATTCAAAAATACAAAGAACCGAAAAGGAATGTAGTAGAGAGATTCACAACGGAGTTCGGCCAATATTTTAAACAGACGAAAATTGTAAAAAATAAACATAAATAAAGGTGTATAAGTGACATCTATTATTGTACCAGTGAATTGGAAAGAGCAGGTCAGATTACTATTCATTACAATGAAAGGAAAGATGGGCCACATTGGTGTTGAGATCATTTCCGTTTGGTATGAGAAATTGCATCCAGTGGTAAGATGTGATGCATGTTTCATTCAAAGAAGGGTCGTTGAATGTATGACATTGTCAGAATAAGACTCTTTCAACACCAATCGTTATACCAGTCATTATTATTAATGGAGTAACGGCTTACTGAACACGATTCAATTTTCCCACTTTCCGGACCATGAAGATGAATTGATGTAGCAGTGAATTGGAATCCAGACCAATCTAGTGAGAAAGGAATTACTTTTACAGCTACGCTACCAAGTTGAATGTACAACATTGTCAGTGTTAGACCATCAATGGCTAGACCAGTCATTATTAATACAGCTCACCGAATCCAGGGGAATCGGAAGCACGATCAATGGCTTTTTGATTAGACCACTTACTAGTACTACTTGTCCCACATGTCTGGCAGTAAAAGCTCCAAGCAGAGAAAATAATAACGTTGCAGCGATCACATACGGGAACAGTTAATATTAACGTTGTTGTACATTTATTGTAAAACCATAGTTTAACAATAACTACGAGCTCAAGGGTTCCATGTTCCAACATCAATCACATAACTCTGGGTTTCAAATTCATTGCCCCTCGGACAAGCTAAGCTCCCGATAAATCGTCCATGTCTATGTGTATGTGTATGTTTAAACAGTACAAAAGGTACAAAAGGAAATCGTCCATGTCTATGTGTATGTTTAAATGGTACAAAAGGAAGGGCTGTCAGGGGCCGTGACAGAGGGCGATGGGACCGCGACCCGGCACTAACCAAGCTAGACCCACTAATCGTAATTGCGTCGAGTAACCGCGACCCAGACTCGCTAACAGTAACTGCGTCGACTAATCGCGGACGCGATTAATCAACTAACGACATTGACTAACCGCAGACGCGACTATGCTAAAATGAAAAGTAGGTATGTGTCCGCACGTGTAAATATAGGGACCTAAATAACATACTTTCCCCATTTGGGGTTTTAATTCTTGATAATCTAGAAGATTTTTGGCGCATCTAAATAGTAGGTATGCAACTTGTTTTATTTGCCGAGTGTTTTGTGTTTTCAAGTGTGCAGTGTTTTATTTGCCAAGGGCCTAAAGGTCTCGACTTCCAACAACGCAGGTATGCAATGTTTTATTTTCTTATGTTTTTGGGATTTGAATCAGACAAGATTTTCGAAACAAACGGCTATGGTATGCAGAAATTTTTGTTATCGGCGCTTACGTTTGGTATTTTTTTGGTAAATAAATAGGTTTTTGTTTCCGGAGTGGAATAAGTAGCTGACAGCCGAAACCCTTGAGTTGGTACAGAAGAGGTAAATTGAAATTCTTTGTTGGACATTATTTGCTTATGTTTCCGGGATTTGAATCAGACAAGGTTTTCGAAACAAATGGCTATGGTATGCAGAAATTTTTGTTATCGACGCTTACATTTGGTAATTGTTTTGGTAAATAAATAGGTTTTTGGACCCAGAGTGGAATAAGTAGCTGACAACTGAAACCCTTGAGTTGGTATAGAAGAGGTAAATCGAAATCCCTTACTGGACATTTCTTAGTTTCATGGATGTTTATGTTTTTTGATTGAAATCTGCCTAATTTCCAATTAGTGTCGAGTCTAAAATGGTATTTAGATTTATTTTATTTTATTTTTACATTTCATTTCACTGGGTTGAAAAAGGTCCTACACACTCAGAGCAATGGTCATCTTAAAAACCCAATGAATTCATATTTTGTTTATATAATGATCTCTCTTAGCCACTTCTATTGTGATAATTGGTTTTAAAGTTTACCAAATGAAAATCAGGGCTAGCATTTTAAAAAATTAGCTTTCCTAATTCCATTCACTCATATTTGATGTTTCATGCTGCCTCAACAGCTTTACATTGCTTTGTAGTAGCCACTTTCGTTTGAATTTCTCATTCTTCAACATCCTCGTCAATTTCACTTCAGCTACACAGGGTTCACAAAAAATAGTTCAATGGCATATGTTATTATTTATTATGAACCAGATAATACTCAATTATGTTGTCTTGATCATTGCAAAAAACTTTGATTGTCTTGGTTGTCAAATTCGTATAGATAAGAACAACATTGTGGCAAGTGTTCTACAACACACCGTTCATTGTTCTGTTTTTCTTCATGGGTAGGGATGTGCTCTTCAAAATATTCTAAATACAATATATGAGAGAAACATAAATACTTTGTTATCTCTGCAACATTACTTTAAGGGACAATCTCCAAATAGAGCATACAATCTAATTACAAATATTCTAAGATGTCTTTCCTAATGAGAAGCATTGCAAAATATAGGGTTTTGCCATAGGCAACTACTACAGTCCCTTGCATATGGGATACTAATAAATACTTTAACAAGTAGTAGGATGTTTTACAGAGCATACACACCCCTTAACTAAATCTCTATAAGCGTATCTTATGCTCAACTAATAAAATATTACATGATTGGAACCATATGTTGCTAATGTTTGAGACATTCAAAGCTCAGACTAAGGTATCTTATGATTGGAACCACATATTTCTCTTTAGCATACAATAGATAACAAAGTACATAATTCATGTATCTTATGTCTACCTTCTACCTTCTACAAGTTGTGTAACAGTAGGTTAATAAGGAAAACTCGATATACTGATTATGTGTAACACTATGTTGATTGGTAGGGATCATGTCTATAAGTACATTTTTGTACTTTATGTGATGGACAGATGCATATCTTTGTGATTATGTACTACTATACACTTTATCTTTGTGCTTCTTATTGGATATCTCCTCACTCAAATCATTGTGTTTGTCCACATTTCAGACCATTGATGGGTTCTATTGAGAATATTGACATTCTAGGACGAGTAGCTGTGGAGACCACATATTCTCGTCTTCTCACAGCTCTTCTTGCTTGTCTTTTCATAGCCAAAGTAGTGGTAGCCCGAGAAGGCAGTGCACAAATGGGTAAATGAATAAGAAAAAGAAATTCTTTTTATAGAATGGTTATTCATTCCAACGATGTGGATTGTCATGAACAGATTCGCATGAGCAGGGGAGTCTTCTTTTGTCTAGCTACTATCCTAAGGCTGAAAGAAAGCTTGACAGATACGATACACTTGATGTTAGAAGAACAACTTGTGATGTTCCTCCACACCCTTGGCTACAATCTGAGGAACCGCAAGATTGCCCACAACTTTGGGCACTTAGGAGAGACAATCAGCTGATACTTCCATAAGGTGTTGAGGGCTATCTTAACACTCCACCAGGATTGCTTTGCACCACCTAGTCCAAACACTCCTGAAATTAGTGGGAACGAACATTTTGATCCATTCTTCAAAGCAATTCTTGTGTTGTTACAAATTTCTTGTATGGATTTTTATCCTTATCATATTATTGGTTGACCGTAGAATTGATGATTGTATCATATTGTATAGGATTGTGTTGGAGCTATCGATAGAACCCATATACCAGTCATCATCGATGTTGACATGTAGGGTAAATATCGTGATAGAAAAGGCAACCTGTCACAAAATGTTATGGGTGTGTGTTCCTTCGATTATAAGTTTCAATACTGCCTTGCTGGTTGGGAAGGGTCTGTTGCAGATAGTCATGTTCTAGCTTCAGCTCTGTCAAGAGCAGATCCTCTTATTGTTCCCCCCGGTAAGCCAAATCACAGTTTAATATACTGAAGGGTACAATCAATGTTTCAAGTTTTAATAATATACTTTATTTATGTAGGAAAATATTTTCTAGTGGATGCTAGATATCCCAATGCACCTGGATTTCTTGCTCCTTATCGGTGTACACGCTACCACCTGAAGGAGTTTTCAAGAGAGAATCCAATAAACTCTCGACAAGAGTTGTTCAACCACTAACACTCCTCTCTTAGAAACTCAATAGAGCGTACATTTGGTATTCTCAAGTAGTGTTTTCCAATCCTGAGACATGCCACATTTTATTCTATCATGACACAAGCCCATATTGTATTAGCATGTTGCATACTACACAACTACATTACGTTAGAGGACGACATTCCATCAGAAATTGGCACCGAAGAGGAAGATGATCGTGATGGGATAGATGTACCAATGCTGGAGACATATGGGTTGTCTCAGCGTGATAGAGACCAGTGGGCACAGTTCTGAGATGATTTAGCAAGTGGAATGTGGGAAGAGTACAGATCCCGAGAATAGTTGTTCTTTTATGGGTTAAGACTACATGATGGTTTCTTTTTTCTTATATTTTTATCTGCAAGTATTGGACTTGTATGGGTCAATGTGTTTTATTTGAGTAAATTGATGTATGAAGATACTTTGACATACATGATGGTTTCCTTTTTTATTTTGTTTGTATCTGGAAGTATTGGACTTTTATGGGTCAATGTGTTTTATTTGAGTAAACTGATGTATGAAGATACTTTGATATACATGATGGTTTCATTTTTCTTCTGTTTGTATATGGAAGTATTGGACTTTTATGGGTCAATGTGTTTTATTTGAGTAAACTTATTTATGAAGATACTTTGATATACATGATGGTTTCATTTTTCTTCTGTTTGTATTTGGAAGTATTGGACTTTTATGGGTCAATGTGTTTTATTTGAGTAAACTGATGTATGAAGATACTTTGATATACATGATGGTTTCCTTTTTCTTATGTTTCTATCTGGAAGTAATGGACTTTTATGGGTCAATGTTTATACCATTAACAACAATATGTACATTGTGATCAACTGATCTATAGCATGGCATACACAAAACTAATGATGAGCATGGATGAAATTGGTAACATGAGCCAAATATCTTCTTCCTTAAAGAAGATAATGTGGACAAAAGAAATGGAACACAAGTTTCTAGACTTGCTCCTCGAGCAAGTACAACTAGGAAGAAAAGGTGACGGAGGATTCAAAAAAGAAGTGTGGACCGCCATTGAGAGGAGGTTCGACGCGGATATGAACCTCAATCTATCAAATGACAACTTCAAAAATAAGCTGAAAACCTGGAAGCTTGCATATAGAGTGATGAAAGAGCTAAGAAATACAAGTGGTTTCGCTTGGAATGAGGCAACTCAGTGCATGGATGTTGAGGATAGCGTGTGGGATGAGCTTTTGAAGGTAGGGTGATCTCTCTACTATTTTGATAGAAATAATATTGACTTCTTATAAAGTTAATAATTAAAGACAAAGAACCTAATCCATTTATTTATGCCAACATGCAGAGAAGAGAATTAAAAAATGCCAAAGTGTATAAGAGGCAGTCCTTCCAATACTTCAATGAATTGGGTGCAATTGTGGGTAATGACATTGCTGAAGGTAATGCAGCTACGATGGCCCATGAGACTGAAGAAGGGAACCCTATGGAAGACCCATTCAATGTGCATGATGAAGAGGACATTGGTTTTAGTATACATCTTGATAGTGCTGTTGATTTGGATAGAGACCCTTATATTTCTTCCAATAAGTCCACTGCAACTAGAAGTGCTAGAGGAACTCCTACATCATCAATCTCAAGGGTGGGAAATAGGAGGAAGGCAAGTACGGCCACTTCCTTGGATGTCGTGAATGAAACAATGAAGAAAATAAAAGATGGCATCAACAATGTTCACCTTCACAAAATTGATAAATCTGATGATGACAATGCTTTGACGGGTGCATATACCGCTCTCAAATCCATCCCTGAATTGAGTCGATGTGTATTCCTAAGGGTATACGACACCTTCGTGGTTGAACGTGAAAGAGCCAAAGGGTTCTTGTTGATGATTGAGGACAAGAGTGTGGACTGGATTGCAGCCACATATGGTGGATTATAGTTATTTTCTACATACTTTATCAAACTTTATCATGAGTTGAAACTTTATCATACTTTGTTCACATACACTGATACAACTGTGTTTTGGTTGATGATTGTTTATTATTGTTTATGGTTGATGATTGTTTATCAAACATTGTTTTTGTTTATCAAATATATTCTGAGATAATGAAATGTAAATTGGTTTCCTAAAGACCCTGTCACTGCCCGTAAGGGTACATCAATCCAACCTTGTCTATATTTTTGTGACGTTGATTCATGTGTAATGTATCAGAGCAATTATTCTTCCTTCAAGACTGATATCATCTTCCTTTTATTTGATGACTTGATTCCCAAACATATGAAACTGTAAAGGGGTCTATGGGTAAAAGTTTAGAAAGATGAGCTATTTTCTCTTATTAGACCAGGTAACTTGACTGTATACCTCTGAGATGGGAAATATCATAGACCACATGATGATGAATATGATTCTAAGTGTTCTTTCTGGAAATGTTGAGTTATGTTTATGCTTTTCTCTCAAGTGCCTGAACTACGTTCTGCTTCAGTGTGCATTGGTACTCTTTGTGACTTATGATGTGCTTGGACTATTGCTCGTTGTTGTGACTACATCATAGTGGATGTGTGTATTCTATCGTGCTTAGTTCCTTGAGAGGCCCTGATGCATTTTATGTTATGATATTTTATTCATTGTGAGTGAAATGATGCTATACTCAATGTTAGTTGTGCTTTAAGCTAATGTTCAAGATGTTCGCTACTGATTTTACAAATGTTACCATTTGCTACTGATTGACAAAGGTTTTGTGTCAATTGGTGCCATTGAAGAAGGGTTTTCTGAACTGTATACCATAGATTGCAGACTATCCAACTATTGCCACATTGGATAAGGTTGCATACATCCTTATTTAGAGCCATCATCATTTACTAATGTTTACACCAGCTGAAGCATCATTTCAAGCCTACATTTGCACATTTTTGGAGGGTTTCTGCTCTTTGTACAGTTCAGTGGTCTATTGTATATTGATTATTCTTAGGTTGGAATCAAATAGATCACAACTTTTAGTTTACTTTTACTAATTTTTAATGTTGTTTCAGAGATAACATTAAAATATAAAATGGCCCTAAGGAAATACTATGTTCATGGAGATCAATGAAGAGAATGTATTTGAGTAATGTTAGTTGGAGGAAATAGAAGCTATACCTGGGTCTTCTAATTTACTTTTAGTCAATTCACAATTTTTTTGGGACCATTTAAGTCACTATATAGTTTCCAAGTTACTTCCAAGCTTGCAATAGTTCACGACCTTTATTTGTATCGAAACAAGTTTACTCTAATACTGCCTAGATGAATTATTTTGCAAATAAGTTTGAATACCAGCAGTTACCTTGGTTCTTCCCAAAAACAGATCACTCATCCACTTTATGACAAGACTGTCTTGTGCTCTAACATTAGTCATTCAAATCTCTCCCTTTGAAGGTTATATTCCTTGCAACACTCATGGAGAAGCACTTTTTCCCACCATGTGACCCCAAAGGAACATCTCTTGAGAATTGAGTTGGGATTACATTATACAGAGCTGAGTCAAATTTTTAAAATTTGTGAGCTATTACATAGAAAATGAAGATTACTAAGGTTAGTTATTACCACAGTGCTTTTAGTAACATATGTTTCTCTCGATACTTTATTTTTCCTATTTTCTGAGTGGCACTTCTCTTGAATTACATAATAGCTTTTCTCAGTCGTAAGAAACAACAAAATTTTAGGAGGTATACTTGATAAAATTAACCATGGGCATTGGGCAGTTTAAGGTCTTTCCATACTAGGATAGCCGGTCTCAAAATGTGCAGAAGTATCAGATGTTGAAGGGTCACATGGAGAAGAAACTTCGATGCCACTGATCTAGATGCTGGTAGTATCTGAGGGTTCATTTGTTAGAAACTTAGGATCTGTAATAAGGAAAAATTAATGAAAAAATTGCACATTGACCTATGACAGAATGAAGAACAAAATTTTGCACAAGAACATAGGAAATTGTGTATATAATCTATTTGTATTATATATTGATTGTCTATTGATACATTGAAATATATAAAAGCATCCATGGAACGTAATAGGTCTTATATGGCCTTGAGGGTCGTGAGTGGATTTCATGAACTAGTAAATAAGTCTTATATTGCTTGCATAATATATATTTTTCCTTTGGAAGATGAAGGATTTGTGAGTTGGAGAATATGATGAGTGATTATACCTTGAGCATATAGACTTGTGTTAGGACTAGAGGATTTAAGTGTTGTTCTACATTTCACAAGTTTTAGGTCTAGTCCAATTATTTAGACTTTGTATTAGTGTAAAAAATGTGATCAGTGGAAAATGGAATCTTAAGATTCTATTGTTATTACTATCTACCATGCATCACTAGTCTTATGACACTTATAAGAAATCACTAAGCAAAGGGCTTATTTAGTGGACTAAGGCTAGCTACTTATAATGTGTATAGTGTAAATGGTAACAACTACTATATGGAAATATATTGAAAAGAGAAATGCTTATGTAAGCTAGAATACTATTGAAATTTAATTAGATCAGCTAAACTTATAACATCCTTCTCATAAAATGAAAAGAGAAATTGTTTCATATCATTGATGATGTTCGTTTCTCCTCCATCAAATCCATCAAGACCAACTTTAAGAAAACAATTATAAGCCAACATAATGTATGAGCACAAAATACTCATTCAAATCTCTCCCTTTGAAGGTTACATTCCTTGCAGCACTCATGGAGAAGCACTTTTCCCCACCATGTGACCCCAAAGGAACATCTCTTGAGAATTGAGTTCAACTTGCAACTGATACAATAACTATTCCAGCTAGGGGTAGATCTTAAATGGTGCCATTTTTGTAACCTCCTTTAAAGCCTTTTCTACACTCACCTTCATTGATTTTTGACATTGCACAGTCAACAAAATTTCCCAAATACTAGATGATCTGACATGGTTGAACATGCCCTCATCCATGTGTGGCCATGATGGGTACTTGTCCTGTATAATGAAAATTCTTTTACATTTTTATTCCCTGACAAATGGTGTATAAGTTTCAAGAAATGTATTGACACATTGGAAACATCTTTGCATTGACTCCTCTAAGAGGCTAGCATTAAATTATGACATTTAGTAGTTGGATGCCTCATGAAGGAAGATGCATATAGTCTTCGCATGAATCTGTTCTACCATCAATAGAAATTATTTGTAGCTATCATGTTTCATCTAGGCATTTAACAGTAACAATTCATCTAGGCAATTTATAATAGTTATTTCATACATGGCTACTGCTGGAATAACAGTAACCATGTATGGAATAATGATCAATCTAAGGTCAATCTTGATGAACATCATACTACATTACAATATGCTTGTAATGCAGTATGATGTTCATCAAGATTACAAATTGCAACAGTAGTCATTTATAGAATAATGATCAATCTGAGGTTAATCTTGATGAACATCATACTGCATTACAATCTGCTTGTAATGTAGTATGATGTTACATTAAATTAAATTCTATTAAAGCATTAATTATTTATTCAAGAAATTTGGAAATTACTTATTCTCTCTTTCAACTCTTGTGATTTAGTATGAGTGTGAAAGTTTATTGACATATTCTTGCATTTGTTAGTCTTGTTACTTTTAACATATTTAAGTGCAATACATGAAGGAGTACCACATGATGAATGCTTAATTTAATGCATTGTTAAGGTGTACTCTTAGAACTATCCATTTCTAGTTCTTCAGACATGGTTTTATAAATGTGTTTTGGTAGATGACTGTATTGTTCATGATTCTGTATGTATATACCCTAACCATCTTGTTATTACTGTTGCATTACAAAATTAAGTGGAATAATTCTACTTTGTTCAATGCTCTATTTCATCTTGAATTTCTTTTCATTTTTCATTCATTTTTAAAAACCACGTGATAGCTACAGAAATAGAAGTGGATAGTTCTAAGACTACACATATGATGATAAAGTGAGACTACACATATGCTGACATTAAAAATGTTTGAAATAGCTTCTAGATTCAATTTTGTAGATATTTTTGGCATCAACGTTTCTGATCACACTTTGTGATCCTTCATCAGGATGGAAGAGAGCAAAATGATTGAAAGAAAAGTCCATCATTTTGGTCTATTGCAATCATTTTGTTCTCTTTCATCCTGATGATGGATCACAGAGTATGATCCAAAACTATCTACGCAATTGAATCCAAAAGCTATTTCAAACATTGATGCCAAAAATATCCACATATGCTGATAAAAAAATGAGCTATCTGATGATTGTTTACTATTCATGATTGTAAACGGTCAATATTTTTAATGGTACTCCTTGGTGTATTCCATTTAAAAATAAACAAGTTTTAGTTTTTCTATCATGTTTACTTTGTAGATGCATGATTGACCATCTAACAATACGAAAAGTAATGGGAAGAATGAGCGGGATATGAGATGGTTGCTCATCGAATGTGGGGCATAAGGGCGTAGAGCATGGATTTCCTTGCATTTTCTTATTTAACGGTGTGTTTTCACACCACCATTTATGGATATTGTTCTTCCCCATCTTCTATCTGATGCTATAGTTGTTTCATTATATTTTTTTTGTATAAATTCATAATATCAACATAAATGAAACTTTTTCAATTTGTACTAATAGAATATAGTCATGTTGTTATATGAATGAACAAAAATAGTATGAGTGAACAAAAATTTGTTTGATACACTGGTGATGGCTATGATAAATGTCCCTATGTGTGACTGTGGTGATGGAGCGCGCTGCGTGTTGAGGACGTTACACACAGACACTAATCTAGATCGTAAATTTTGGACTTGCATAAATAAGAAAAAGGTTGTTAATTGCACAATATTTAAATGTTTACAAAGAATACATATTAGTCATTATAGCAAGACTAACTTAGATTTATATTGTAGGATGGCAGTGGATGTGACTGCTTTCAGTGGGCCGATGACACCCCATCGCTGTCTACATCATTTGCACCTTCTACACATATACTTGTTGTGGATGATGAGTGCAAGTCTTGCAAAGCGCTCGAGAAAGCTATTGCAAAAGAGGAGGCTACCTATAAAGCTAATGTCATGTTTTTACGATGTTTACTTTGTGCAACAATCACACTATTTTGTTGGGTCATTATGTAGAAATAGATATATATGTGGACTATATGACTTATTTGTATTTTGATGTGACATCGAGCAATGCTATAATTATTTTCTTGTTATCATATTGTTAAAGATAATGTATAAAATTATTAAAAAAAGTTAACTTTACTATTCACAATATTGAAAAAAATTTAAATTTTGTTTATGATTTACTATATAAAAATATAAATTAATAAAAAAAATATAAATAAAAAAATGGACAAAATAAATAAAATATTAAATTAAAACATTATATAATAATTAAAAAAACTTAAATTTTTTCTTGTCAAATTCTAATTCCAATTCAAAATGTAGAACCAAACACAGAAAATGGATAATGTAATTCCAATTACAAATTGAGATTGCAAACCAAACACATAAATAGGAAATTCTCAGTTCTAATTCCAATTTCAGAAATGGCAACCAAACACAGAAGATGGATTGTCTCAGCCATCTTCCGGGTCAACCAAACGGTCCAAACTATCTTCTGAATACACAAAATCAAAATTTCAAAACCTGATTTTGAGATAATCAGGTTTTGACTCAAATTCTAATTCCCCAACCAAACGGGGCCTAATGGAGTTACGACTTATTGAACACGGATTCAATTTTCCCACTTTCCGGACCATGAAGATGAATTGATGTAGCAATGAATTGGAATCCAGACCAATCTAGTGAGAAAGGAATTACTTTTACAGCTAAGCTACCAAGTTGAATGTACAAAATTGTCAGTGTTAGACCATCAATGGTTAGGCCAGTCATTATTAATAGAGCATATAGCACACATGTACTTCCATTTCAATGACAAAAGTAAACAACAAAATTACCAAATACCATAAGTCGAATACAAAGAAGTATATAGCATTATAAATGAAAGTCCTTCATGAAAGAAGCTTCAATCACCTATTCACAAAAGTCAATTAGGGCGAGAATATTGTGGGAGTGCATTTCCAACCTACCACGAAGCATTAACACTTCCCCAGAATCCTTCCTAACATGAAGGATACCTAGCCCAGCTAGAAGTAGTCTAACCAAGTACAACTAAGGGGTAATGGAATATGTATGGTGCGGAGACACCTTGACCTTGGAGCATTATGCTAAGTTGCATAATATTGTTATGTTTAAGTCATTTACCATATCAATCTCAATCTCAATCAAAATAGGTTATTGCATCGATGTATTTAAACATGGGTTATATGACATTTGTAATCAAAAGTCGGACAATATTATGAAATCATGGGTAGGTGGATGGTTTTATAACTACCTTGAATCTCATTAAAGAGACAAGCATGTAACTGAATAGTAGAGATATAGAGGAAAGCTACAGGATATAGGAAGAGAGTGAAAAAGTTTGGGAGAGGGATCGGTTTTTTGCCTGAAGGCTAGAGAGCCATTCATGTTTTGTATGAAGTGAGATTTTTTTAATGTATTTGATCATTTTGGTGTGATAAGTTCCTATGAGTCACGTTTATCTCTGATGTTAATTTCTCATGCATTTTGGATTGGAGAATTCTTGTTAATATATATTTCCATGCTTCTTGATCCTGGGTTTCTAATGAAAGGATTCAGTAATGAAATGAATCGGGCTTCATGATTAACAGTCATCATTAAAGAACTCAACTAGTTTATGTATCGGCTTTTGAATCTTTGGAAATCGACTTTGAACATTCCATGTTTTTGCTTGTGTTTGGTTTACATTGCAGTCGCGATTTGGGATGAGGATGGTCATTTTTTTGGATAGCTTAGCTATCTGGTCTGCAATGTGTTTCAAAGAAACCGTTACACAACTATAGGCTTGTTATTGTATTGGTTTTGAATATTGGGTTTGGTATGTTTATGCTTGAATCCATTTTAATTTGATAGAAAAATGGTCTTGAATGAGAAGGGAATGAGTTTCAACCCAACCTTTGGATTTCCACGTGCTTTTGACATGTTTTAGATAATCAAGTTTTGAAGATCGTCACTAGAGTGATTTTTAAAATGTGTTTTGGTTTAAAAGATATAAGCGATTGTGTTTGGGTCTGTCTAAAATATAGAAAATGGAGTCTAACATCAAGATTGATGTTGTTATTGGATTATAAAAAAAGATATGAGCCTCTAATCTATATTTATAGAGAAGAAAAGATTTAATATCCAGAGATACATATATCTTTGATGCAGATTGAAGAAAACCAAATGAAGTGATAGTAGATATGGATGAAAGTTTTGATGTAGAAGAATGTCTTGATGGTCCTCCGCATCAAGTGAAGTTTCAAACCAACCGTTGGATTTCCATGTGCTTTTGACATGTTTTAGATAATCAAGTTTCGAAGATTGTCACTGAAGCGATTTTTAAAATGTGTTTTGGTTTAAAATATATAAGTGACTGTGTATGGGTCTATCTAAAATAAAGAAAATGGAGTCCAATATCAAGATTGATGTTGTTATTAGATTGTAAAAAAGATATGAGCCTCTAATGGATATATTTATAGAGAAGAAAAATGTAATATCCAGAGATACAGATATCTTTGATGCAGATTGAAGAAAGCCAAATGAAGTGATAGAAAATATGAATGAAAGTTTTGATGTAGAAGAATTCAGAGTACCAGTTCAAACTAAGCCACAAGTGGAAAGGATTCTAGATTCCCAGATAAAGAAGAGGACAATGAAGAAAATATACATGGAATACTTGGTGAAATGGGAACACCAACCTGAGTCAGAGGCTACATGGATCGCAAAGGGAGACTTCAAGAAGTATGGCATCAGTAATGAGTTGATCCCTCCATAGGTACCTTAATTTTCTTGTTGCAGGGGGAGAATGGCGCAGGAGCACCTACAAGGTCTTGTGAAGATCTTATGTCATTCTTGGCTTGTAGGTTGGTTTGGCCAACCACCTAGTAATAAGAATTATCTTTAAAGTCCCATAGTTGTTTAGGATGTGTGTGAAGGTCAGTGTGTTTAGAGTTAAGTGATTTGGAAGTCTATTTTGAGTTCTAGTGTCCAAAATTCATGAGAAATTAACATTAGAGATAAATGCGACTCACGGGAACTTATCACAATTAAATGATCAAATACATTAAAAAAATCTCAGTTCATACAAAACATGAATGGCTCTCTGGCCTTCAACCAGAGAGTTGATCCCTCTGGAAATTTTTTTCACTCTCTTCCTATATCCTGTAGCATTCCTCTATATCTCTACTATTCGGTTACATGCTTGTATCTTTAACGAGATTCTAGGTAGTTATAAAATCATCTACCTACCCATGATTACATAATGTTGTCCAACTTTTGATTACAAATGTCATATAAACCATGTTTAAATACATCAATGCAATAAGCCATTTTGATTGAGATTGATATTGTAAATGACTTAAACATAACAATATTATGCAACTTGGCATAATGCTCCAAGGTCGAGGTGTTTCCGCACCAATGTGCTACCTGATACATCCACATGTTGGATACAATTGTCTGAAGGACATTGTTGGATTAGCTATGTGTTGTCTTTGATGGCAACACAACATGTCATAGCACAATGAAATTTCACAGAGAAACCAAGAGTAAGAAACATATCCTTAGCTTCATTCTGATTCCCATCATCTTCAAACTTCTTTCTCTAACTGAGAACTCTCCCTCTTAACTTCTCAAATTATTCTTCTTAGAAATTTCTTGAAATGACAGCAAACTCTCCCTCTTTGACAACACATGCCAAAGACAACTTACACAATTTTGGTAAATATCAATGTACCTTATGTACTGATTCATATGCAATGATTTCCTAACTATGCTGCATCAACTGATTGATCTTCAACATGTTCTGGTTGATGCATCACTAAAACTTTATTTAGTGAACCTCGGATAGGGGAGTGACCCCTAACTTGCCTCTTAGATACAAGAATGCATCCTTAGGTAGTGGCTTGGTGAAGATATCTGCAATTTGTTCTTTTGTATGAATATATTCCAATCTGATTTCCTTGTCCTGCACCAATTCTCTGACAAAGTGATATTTAATTGCAATGTGCTTGGTTTTGGAATGCATTACTGGATTCTTTGAAATATTTATTGCACTTGTATTATCACAAAACATAACAACCGGTTCTTTGATCTCAACCTTCATGCTTCCAAAAGCTATTTAAACCATATAATATTAGAGCAGTTTACTGCTGTAGCAACATATTCTACTTCTGCTGTGGATTGGGATGTGCAGTTTTGCTTTTTACTAGTCCAAGATACTAACCTCTTGCCAAGAAAGAATGCTCCACCACTTGTACTCTTTCTGTCATCAATGTTTCCTGCCCAATCAGCATCAGTAAACACTTTTAAATCCAGATTGCCTCCAAATTTATACCACAAGCCATAATCTTCAGTTCCCCTTAAATACCTCAAGATTCTTTTGATTGCCATCATGTGATTTTCTCTAGGTTTAGCCGAGAATCTTGCCACTATTCCAACTGCTAAGGCAATATCAGGCCTTGTGTGTACTACATACTATAATTTTCCAATCATTGATCTGTATAAGGTCTAATCTACTTCTTTTGAATCATCATCTTTGGTAAGCTTTAGTCCAGTACACATGGGTGTACCAACTGGTTTTGAATCTTCCATACCAAATTTCTTAAGTATTTCCCTGATATATTTAGACTGAGTAATTTAGATACCATTTTTGTTCTACTGAATCTGAAGTCCAACAAAGAATTTTATCTGACCAAACATAGACATTTCAAATTCTTTGTTCATAAGCTCTGAAAATTCTTTGCACTGATCATCATTTCCTGTAAACACAGTATCATCCACAAATATTTCTGCCAAAACAATTTTGTTATCTGATCCTTCTTTGATGTATAAATTGTTGTTGTCATTAGCCCTTTTGAAATCAATCTGAGTAAGATAGTTATGTAATCTTTCATACCATGCTCTAGGAGCTTGTTTCAGACCATACAATGCTTTGTGTA
Organism: Chamaecyparis obtusa; assembly: GCA_027943335.1. Classification (NCBI taxonomy): domain Eukaryota; kingdom Viridiplantae; phylum Streptophyta; class Pinopsida; order Cupressales; family Cupressaceae; genus Chamaecyparis; species Chamaecyparis obtusa. The sequence goes on from BSBK01001415.1 coordinate 666,030, forward strand.
ATTTGCAGACCATATCCCTTTTGTCTGGATCAATAAAACCTTCAGGTTGCTCAATGTAGACTTCTTCCTCAAGAATACCATTGAGAAAAGTAGATTTGATATCCATTTGATATACCTTAAATCCTTTATGTGCTGCATATGCAAGTAAAGTCCTCACACCTTCTAATCTTGCAACAGGAGCAAAAGTCTCTCCATAATCTATTCCTTCTTCTTGAGAATATCCTTTACATACCAATCTTGCTTTGTTTCTTGATACTTGACCATCTTCATTCAACTTATTTCTGAATACCCATTTTGTCCCAATTACATTTTTATCTTTAGGCCTTGGTACAAGAGTCCATGTCTTATTTTTCTCTATTTTCTCTATTTCTTCATTCATAGCCTCAATCCAACTTTCATTTCCTAATGCATCTTTGATATTTTTAGGTTCAAAATCAGCAAATAAACATGTACCTTTTAGTTTACTTCTTGTCATAGTACCATTTGATTTGTTTCCAATAATCTGATCTGGTTTATGATGCTTTCTGACGTACTTGGCTAATACAGGTTCCTTGCTTCTTGAATGAGTTACATTGTCATCTTCTTCATCTTCAGGTTCAGATTTCTCGGGCTCGGTAGATACTTGCTCGGTAGCTTCAGACTGAGACTCGGTACTTTGTGACTCGGTCTGAACTTCTTCTTGTGACTCAATCTGAACTTCTTCTTGTGACTCGGTTACTGTACTGGGCTCGGTAGATGTAGTCTCCTTACATGTGTCTAGCAATGTATCAGGTTCGATGTAAAATTTTTTTCTGTAGTCCTCTGGTTTCTTTTTGCTTTCTTCTTCAATCTTTTCTGCAAACTCATCAATTCTCACATGTGCACTTTCTATGATTTTGTGAGTAGACAAATTTAGACATCTATATGCCTTACTTTTGCAAGAATATCCCAAAAATATTCCTTCATCACTTTTTACATCAAATTTTCCTTTTCTAGATTCTTTTAAGATGTAACATTTACTACCAAATACTTTTAGGTAACTTACATTTGGTTTGTAGCCATACCATAGCTCATATGGAGTCTTGAATGTGTCTTTTCTCAGTTGAACTGCAGTGCTGATAGCTTCCTTCCAGTATTTCATAGCAATGTCCTTTTCAATCATTAGAGTCCTTGCACAGTCCATGATATATCTGTTCCTTCTTTCGGCTATTCCATTCTGCTCAGGAGTTCTCGGGGCTGATACCTGTCTTTTGATTCCTCTTTCAATGCAGAAATTATTGAATTCATGGGAGATGAATTCACCACCTCTGTCTGATCTCAAGCATTTTATTCTTTTTCCTGTTTCCTTTTCTACTCTTGCTAAATACCATTTGAACTTCTCAAATGCTTCAGACTTTTCTCTTAAATACATAACAGTCATCATTCTAGAATAATCATCAACAAAGAGAATAAAGAATTTTTCTCCGGTATAGCTCTCAATTCCAATAGGTCCACATAAATCAGTATGCACAATTTCCAAAATATCTTCAGACTGATAGTTTTTACTTTTGAAACTAGACTTTCCCATTTTACCAATTTGACAATTCTTGCATAGACCAACATCAGGTTTCTTCAAAGTAGGAATACCTCTTACTTTCTTGAATTTGCTTATTTTCATCATGTTGTCAAAATTTACATGACATAACCTTTTGTGCCATAGCCAACTTTCTTCAATTTGAGCAATAAAACATGAGTAATCACCAAGATGAAGATAAAACAGGTTACCTTTGGTTTGTTTGCCTGATCCTATCAGTTTTCCTTTGTCATCCAGCAGTCTTGCTTTGCCATTCATGAATTCAAACTTGAATCTAATGTTGATTAGCTATGCTACACTTAGAAGATTATGCTTTAGTCCTTTGACCCAATATGCATTATCACATATAAGTTCTTTGGTTAATGAAATTTGTCCCTTTCCTTTTATACAACAGGGTTCATTGTTTCCAAACCTTACATTACCACCATCAAAGTTTTCAAAGTGTTCAAACTTGGTCCTGTCACCAGTCATATGATGTGAACATCCACTGTCTATAATCCATGTATCATTCTTGCTTATATGAGAGATAAGTGCCATCTCATCTTCATCATTATCAGATTCATCTTTTAAAACAATGAAAACAATTTCTTCTTCACTATCATCCGAATCTTTAGCTAAAAAACATGTTTTCTTACCTTTATCCTTGAATGATTTGAAATTTTTCTTGCCATTGTACTTGTAATTTTTCTTCTCATCTCTGCTTTGCTTGTTTGGACACCTAGCTGCAATATGACCAATTTCTTCACATGAAAAACAAATTAAGGGAGTTTTACCTCTATATTTTCCTCTACCTCTTGAATACTTACACAGTTTCGGTAAATATCAATGTACATTATGTACTGATTCATATGCAATGATTCCTTGACTATGCTGCATCAACTGATTGATCTTCAACATGTTCTGGTTGATGCATCACTAAAAATTTATTTAGTGAACCTCAGATAGGGGAGTGACCCCTAACTTGCCTCTTAGATACAAGAATGCATTCTTAGGTTCAAAGTGTTCAAACTTGGTCCTATCACCAGTCATATGATGTGAACATCCACTGTCTATAATCCATGTATGATTCTTGCCATCAATGCCAAAGAGGGAGATTGTTGGATACAATTGTCTGAAGGACATTGTTGGATTAGCTATGTGTTGTCTTTGATGTCACACAAATGTCATATCAATTATCACTCTCAGTATCTACCGAGTTCAGTTGGTCAGCTAAGCAGTTCTTAGTATCTATTGAGCTCAGTTGGTCAGCTAGGTGGTTTTTTAGTGTCTATCGAGTTCTCTCGGGTGTCTAAAGGAAACATGACAGGGTAACAGTGTTAACCGAGCCTCCTCGGTTATCGAAGGAAAATTAGTGGTTATCGAGCTCTCTCGGTCTCCAAAGGATGTTGCAGAATTCGCTGTGGTTACCGAGTTCTCTCGGTCACCGAAGGAAATCTTTTCAGGATTAATGTTTACTGAGCAAGGTCAGCCCTTTCAAAGAATTTTGTTATTATAGTTTGTTTATCCCAGCTGACTGTTATAATAATTATTAGTGCCGACTTGACAATCTAAATGATTATGAAATGGCATATATATATAGAAGGTCAAGTGGTGAATAAAAGATATACAACATGTAGAAATCATTTTGAAGAAAGGTGTGTGCGAATTTTGAAGGATGGTCAGATATCTTTGAGGAGCAGCAAAGATTTAATTGATCAGTAAGGATCTAGTGAAACAGAATAGAGATCTATATTTAGCAATTCAGTTGCAGGTCATTTCATTGTTACTCTCTAGCAATTGTAGCAGTGATATCAAAATCTCTTAACCGACTTGGTTTAACAACCATTTTGTAAATCCTCTAACAAGGTAACAGTTCTGTTGAATTGTTTCAAGACCTCTTACAAGGCCACTCCTAGCAGGGTGATTAAATCCTCTAACAAGGTCACACCTAACAGTGTGTTTTGTAACCTTTTACCGGGTTGGCTTCTAATCGGGCATCACTTCAGAAGAGTGAAAAATAGTAACTAGTTACATTGGTGGTTTTTCCCATATTGGGTTTCCACGGTAAATCTGGTGTCTCTTGTGTTCATGTTATTTTCTTTATTCATGTAAATTAATCAGTGTTGAATGCTTAAGAACAGTTTAATTATTACACACTTCAAGGATCAGTTTTCAGCATTTCTCTATATATTTACCGAGTGGCACAGTAAATAATTTGTTAAGATATTTAAGGGATCAGTGGTAATATTTTTGTGGTTAACTGATTCACCCCCCCTCTCAGTTACTGCATCTATATTTCCAACACCACATTCAATTTCCAATATAACATGTCATGGACTTCCAAAATCATACCTTAAAAATATGCTTCCATTTCTAACATATGGAAAATATTGTGCAAAGGTTCTCATTTAATGCATAGTACATCATGTTTCATGGGTGCATTCAACATACATATAGGAACATAACAAAAATCCCTCTCTTAACTATCAAAAACATGTCAAGCTCATAATTTTTGCCATTATCTCTTTTAGTTCAATTGATAATTATAACTTGAATTCTTCATAGTACATGGAGAAAACCCAAGAATGCATATGTAACAAATTCATTTCATTCATGAAGCATAAACCATAATAATGATTAACAGATACTTCACAATTAGGTCTAACGAGTTTACATGTCTAAGCTTTCCTCCATATTTCTACTCATTAAGTTTTGACTTTCACCGCTTTTATTCTATGTAGTAGTATAATAAGAAATAACCACATTCTAAATCATTATCATCAAGACATGGATAAACCAGATGCATCAGTCAGGCATATTAAATTAGAAGCATCAACTCTTTCCAAGAGTAACTATAGTAAACATTGTTCATCACCATTTAACTATGACCAATTATATAAGCATTAAAAAACTTAGATAATATTAAGTTTTCACACAAGGGCATAACTCATTAAATAATTGAATTAAATTGGAGTATTATATTGTGAGTAAAGATTAAGGCCAAGTCTCAAATATCACAAGTCATAGTTAGTGAAGCCCTTTATAAATAATAGTTTCTAGTTCCTCTTATAATCAAGTATGTAGATAGACAATTTATTTATTCAGTCTTAATTGAATTTTCCTACTTGTCAAATATGCTTGGAACATTTCAAGGAGTTGCCTAAGTTCCGTTTGTATGCATGAGAAAGGTAGATGGATTTATTTGATCCTCACAAAAATGGAAAACACCAATGTCATGGTTCCTAACTATGTTTATTCTCATACAACAATTCTATCATTCAACTTACAATGCTCAATACTGATCATATATTTTTCTACCAATATCTTACTTGTGTCTTGTTTTCTCAAATTCCTTTGTACCTAATCTGGTGCTATTTAGTGAAAAAGGTTTATTTAACAACAATAATAACTTATCATACTAAAAAAAAATCCTGGTACTCACAAAATGATTTAGACCATATTCGAAGAAGATACCCCAGCTATGCCTTAAGAAAAAGGAAACAAATCATAACCTTGGCTACTTTGTAAAAGAGGGAAAATTTTTGGAGTCTACAGGAACTCAAAATAAGGGCTTAAGGAAATCGATCAAACCCAATTAATGAAGCCTCAAAAACTAAAGAACATAGCAATTGCGTCTCTCTTTTCCTAGCCATCAATAATATGTTTTTACCTTAAGGAGGCCTTTTATCAGTTAAAGAATAAACATAGTTTACTTATAACTCCTCAAACCATGGTTGGTAAGGATTCAATTTTTTTTATTATTCAAGGGTATGTGCAGGATCATGGTATACCAAACTATGGCCTTAAGTGGCAATGAAAAATTAGAAAATTAGGGTTAGTCAACTTGATGTAAAAAGTTGAACATCTTATCAACCTTATGTGAAAAAGATGTAAGAATAGAATATGTAGGAAATTGAATGTAGTTTCTAAACTACTATAACGTTTTTGAAAAAAATTAGTCTAGTTGTTCAAAATTTTAGATTTCAATGCAGTAGTACAAAAATTTCAGTGAAAAGATAAAAAGTATGTGTATGTTTGACCACCTTAATCACAATCAAATGATGATATATTTTCCCAAGATTCTAGATATAAGTAGTAGACTCATGCCCAGATGTGACACATATTTTTGTGTAATTTTTTACTGAATAAATAATTAATTATGATTTTTCTGCTATAACTTATTTAGAATAAAAAAATCTCGTGTCTACCCACCTTAACTAATTCTAAACTTTACAAAATTGAAAACTTTTTTTTTCTTATAGTAGCTGAAGCATAGAATGTGACACATGTTTCGGATTTAAAAAAGGTTAAACAGTTTGAAAGTTATAGTTTTTTTTCAATCAGTATGTCAATTACAAATTTAAATATAACTCAATTAAAAAATAAGTAATAATTACTTACTGAACTCAAAATTTGACAACAATTATATTGATGGAAAGCTGATAATGTCTTTAAGAAACCTTTTTTTGTTTCATCAATTTTGGGTGAAAAAAAAGTCATCAACTACATGGTCAAAGTCTCAAGATCAAAACAAATCTGTTGAACACGCCTAATGGGTTGACTATTCACATTTGGCATTGCCCAAGGCAAATACCAAGCCTAATCAGATATCTTAAATTTCTTGCCTAATCCAACATTTCATTTTGACTGGTTTTTTCAATTTTAAGTTACATATATTAATTTTTTTTTTTTATGTTAATATTAAATGAGTTGAGTATTTTTTTCAATTTTAAGTTATATATTACAATTTTTTTATAATATTAATATTAAATGATAATAGCATAGCATTAGTATTATATAATTTTGTATATTAGTATTGTATTATATTATTATTATTTGTTTCTCTATTGTATAATAGTTTTATAATATTAATATTAAATGATAATAGCATAGCATTAGTATTATATAATTTTGTATATTAGTATTGTATTATATTATTATTATTTGTTTCTCTATTGTATAATAGTATAATATTACTATTAAATATTTATACTATATGTTCAATAATACCCAAGGGAGAGAGAGAGAGAGAGAGAGAGAGAGAGAGAGAGAGAGAATGTAGGTTTTGAAAATGAACATGTAGATGTGGACAATGAAAGTGTCGACATTGACAACGACAATCCACCGATTGAATATGAAGGAATTGACAATGATAATGGTACACAAGAAGCAAATCAACGTAACACATCTCCAAATTATATGAGAAATGAAGTCCCTTGGGAGGAAGAAAGACAAATTTCAAAATTGAGACCTTCAAGAACAACTAAATGTTTACTTGAAATTGATGAGAACATAATGAGCAATTTTGATGGCAACAGATCAGAAAGAACCGTTTGGTTGTGGGTTTCAAAAATTTTTGGTTTTTAGCCACAAGAGGTTGGTTGAGCAATGTCAAATGTTTGTGCAATTGTTAAAGATGCAAAAGATGAGATGTATAGTAATCAAATTGAAGATTAGTGTGAACAAGAAAAAGGAGATGAATGCTATTATTGTGAGAAATATTTTTAGTGCTCTCAATTTCATTGGGAAGACTACCAAGGAAAAAGATAAGAGAGCCAATAGGAGGGTTATTACAACCTCCTTAGTAAGTCATCATTTGAGAAAGGCTTGTTTGATGAGATAAACTTGTGCTGACTTGAACCTAAATTATAAAACTTTGGATAGAGCACTTGCAAGAAGAGAAAGACTTGATGATCCTCTTCAACATGATACATGGGCTTATGGTGGGAGACTTTCACGTTGTGATAAGAAGATTACCGATGGTGTGAAGGATTAAATTCAACTATTTTGGCAATCTAACTCAAGAGTGTCACCAAATGTGAAGGATTTCTTGAAGTTGAGAATTGGCATTCGAGACCGCACCCCGCATCTCAAACATTATTTGAAAGTGAGTCAAACAATATTGTTCAAAAAAATTTGTGAGATACATCCAACATTGCAAATATCACAAAGAGCTTTTTGAAGCCCTCAAGCCTTTTTTTTTGTGTGCCTCTTAAGATTTGAAATACTTGTTGTTGCAAATATCATGTGGAGTTTTCAATGCACCATGAACTGTTATGATCCCTTCATTCTACTTTGCATACTAGTGAAATGTTGGAGGAGTGTGGTGCAAGTGCTCTTCCAAAATCATCAAGAGACTTGCTAGATCATTTTTTATGTCCTAGAGATGATGGATGTTTCAATATAGAAAATATTGCTTAAATGAAAAGTGCTCAGAGTGTGGTGGGCTAGTGAAGTTTGTTGAATGTTTTCATGAGGGTTGCAAACACAATTTTGGAAAGACAATTGTCCACAAAAAGGTATATGAAACTGTTAAATACACATTGAAAAGTGGAGGTGAAGGCTCTAGATTGAGTTGGTTACAAAAGAATGCAATGTAGCTGATCTTATTTCAAATTTCAGGAAGAATCTTTTTTACAAGTATGCAAGGCATAGTCATAGGTCTCAGTGGTTGGATCAAAAATTTAGGATGTGTAAGGATACTTTCCCAATTGGAACTATTATATCAGTTGTTGACTTTGCAGAGAACTATACATTGCAACCCCAAAACGAGTTGCAAGCTCAATATTACAATTCTATTCAGGTTGCTATTTTTGTGTACATAACATATAGACATTCCCTTGATAGTACATAAGATGACCGAAAGATAATCAGAGAGTACCATTTTTATATAAGCGATGATAGATCTCACTCATCTGAGTATGTCCAACATTTCTTTGAGAATTATTTTGAGTGGGTGTGGGAAAATAATATTGCTATGGATATACATCTCATTTGGTTAGATAACTACACATGTCAATTAAAAAATGCTTGTATGTTTTATTGGTGATGTAGAATGCATGTAGAGAGAGGTGTACCTCATATTTCAAGTTTTTTTGAGGCTGGTCATGGAAAAGGGGAGCATGATGGATCAGGTGCATGTGTAAAGAGAGCTCTAGTTAAGGAGCAACTGAGGATTTTAGGTGCATAACTCCTTGATGCTCATTCTGTTATTTATTGGTGTACTTCAACATTGTCATAGCGGGGACTCTTGATTCAGTGGTGCGCATATTATTTTGGTTGGTTGAGTTGGGCACAATAGGAGATAGGTTGGATTGTCAAACTGTGAAAGATTCTTAAAAAATGCATTCATTTTGATGCTCATATGCTATTACATGGACCATTTGGACATGAGAGTTGGCTTGTTATTTTCCAAGGTATCTTCAGTGTGATTGGGATTAGTGTGAGTCAAGTGAGTGGGTTGATATGTGGGTTCCACATTATCTAACTCCTTTATCTATCACAATCTCTGTAATAAATGATGACATGGATTGTTCACTTGACTATGACCATCTTTCAGATCTTCTACAACTAGGACATATTTTTGTATTGGTTGCACTACAAGGGAATGATGAGAGATCAGATTACTGGTTAGCACATTGTGTATGAGGAAAGCACAAACTTGCACAACCGATGAAAGATGATGATATGTTCACATATCCAACATGATCACATGTTGTTTCGAGAACATGGTTGTGCACATATATGATTAGAAATAATGGAATTCCTAGGTTTGAAGACAATGAGAAACACAAAACCATTCTCATGTATCCACACCTTGTTATAGCAGCCAATGTTAAGTTGTTGAAACAACAAGGAAAACCAAAGACAAAGGAACTTTGGACTATTAGTACTACTGATAATGAAGCAATATTGAATACCCTCAAGGAGAGAGATGACCCTTCAGGAACACTTCAGTAGGTAAGTTCAACTCAAGTTGAAAGATTTTCCTTTTTTATTATGATTATGTTCAATAAATTAATTGTAGTTTTTTGCTTTATTTGTTTGAGCCAATAAACTTGGTTTTGTATGTGGATTGTAAATGTAGTTGGATACATATATGATAGATATAGAAGATTGAGGTGTACATTTGATTAGCCCATATTTTATGATGGTAAACTTTACTATGCATTGGCTAGTCATGTTCTTTGGTTCATTTAGGTACTTATACATTCATAATCTTTTTGTCAACCTATATAAACTTCTTATAATCTCTATTAACTTTTCTTCTGCCTTCTGAATGTAGGGATTGGAATGTAGACATCATCGAGTACCATGTGTTAAACTTATACATTTTAGGAGTGGAAAGGACACTTATTTTTTATATATAGTTGTGTATTTAAGATTTTGTATATAAAAACAAAAATTGAATGTAATGTGCATATTTAGATACCAAATTTTGTATATAAAAATAATTGACTGTAATGTGCATATTTAGATACAAAATTTTGTATATATAAAAACAACAATTGAATGTAATGTGCATATTTAGATGCCAAATTTTGTATATAAAAGATTAGATGCAAAATTAGATGTAAAATTTGAAATATAAAAGAGCCCATGGGGTTGATTTGCAAATATTAAGAGCCCACATTTGTATCATCTTAATGCCATGTAAAGTGCAAAAATTGTGTTTCCTTACTATGAATGTTGTATCATTACATTTGTATCATTTTATATTTGTATCTTTACATTTGTATTGTCTTAATTCCATGTACATTTGTATCATCAAATGATGTAATAGTTGGAGTCATTGAGTCAAATTTGGTCAAATGTGTCCAAAGTAAAATGGTGATTCCCTGGGGTGAAGGGATAGTGTTGAAGGATTGCAACTTGGCACTGAATGGACTACACCATTAGCTCTGGTTGGGTGGGTAAACGCTAGTGACAACCCCATTTTGACCACTGGGTCACTAGAACATTCACGAACATGCCAGACCAAAGTGTCTCTAAGGTGCACTAAGCACGATTGGGCAACAATCTTTCAAGGCTTGTATCTTGGACCTGTGAGAGGTATCGACGAACCCTGAGATGCTATAAGACTATGTTTCTGAGGCCTACAATAACCTCTCTTCATTCTGGGAGATTTAATTTTGTTTGAATTTGGCACGCCAATCTCACTTGATGCCAAAACTTGCAGTGAGGGTCAGTTGAAAGTTGCACCATTGGGTTTCTTCAAAACTATTCATCCTGACACTGAATGGTCTCGCCATTAGCTTCGATTGGGTAGGTAAATGCTAGTGATAACCCCATTTCAACCACTGAGTCACTAGACATTCACGACCATGCCAAACCAAAGTGTCCTCAAGGTGCACTAACACTAGTACATTTGACCTCATTTTTCTACCAAAATTTTTGACCATCAATTATAAAGGTTTAGGTTGGTCAGATTATAGAAGGAAAAATTTCCTTTTTTTTAATCCATTCTCATGTTGGTCAAAAGTTTTACCAATACCATGTAGGTCAAAATTTTTACCAACACGAGCATAACTTTAAAAAGAAAATAGATTTCATATCTCATTTCATTATTTGGTTTTAACTTGGAGCACACGAAGGAGGAGTGCCTGTGAGGGTTTTAATAGTTATTTGGTGAGAGTTTTAGGAGGACCGCGTGCAAGGGTTGCCACTATTATTTGGTGTAAAAGGAGGACCGCCTGTGGGTTGCCACTATTATTTGGTGTAAAAGGAGGACCACCTGTGAGGTTTGCCACTATTATTTTGGTGTAAAAGGAGGACCTCCTGTGAGGGTTGCCACTGTTATTTGTTATAAAAGGAGGACTACCTGTAAGGATTTCCTTACTCTAAATTTCTTTGGCATTATTTTATGCTTCTATGCTATTGGTACTTGTTGGTTATCTACTTAGGGCCCGTGAGAAATGTGCCAGGGCATCATGTATTGTGTATTTTCTAGCACATTTTTTATCATTGTATAAGTGTTTGAGAATTTGATCTTTGTTTATATACATTTGATTCAAACACAGTGACTCAGCAAAAACTTTCAAAACCCTAAATTTCTAAATGCTAAACTTGAAGCACAAAAAAAAGCCCCCCATTTTTTTACAAACAACTTTAAAACCTAAAGTAGACATGGGTTGATGTGAGAATTTCACAGCACAATTAGAGGAATCTCTTGTGAGAATCCTCCAAGCTAGGTCTAAGAAGACTGCATCATAGGAAAAATCCATTAAGAAGCCTTTCCAATTAATAAAGCCTTTCCTCACCTTCTTCGATGACCGCTCTCAATTACTTTGGTTCTACCAAATCAAAAGCAAGGATGAAGTGCTTCTGACATTCAAAAATTTCAAATGTCTTTGATCAGGCAAGGGAAGCAAGTATGTCAACAAAGAGTTTCAAAAATTCCTTATGAATCACCACATCATGTTACAGTGTAAAATATGATTTATTTCACAATTTAATAATGAGAGGAAAATACAATCAAATTTGTTTCTATAGGATTCCTACATACAAAATCCCCAAATTGTCCTCTAAACCCTCCTTAAACTAGGGCCTACTCAATGTACGCCTTCTAAACCCAATATCAAACAAAAAAATGTTGGCTCACCATGTATCCAACATATACTAACTATTTCAACTGTAAAAAGCTACCCTCATTATGGTAGATTATCTACTGCAATACATTAGCCTCCAATTTTGGTGTTCCTTCAACCAATATGCATATAGTGATCACCAAAATTCAACACTCCTCTAAAATTTAAGATTATTTTCATATCATATATGTTACAACATGATCATTACATGAAGAGCAATTCCTTACATCCATGGAATGATCATGGGATTAGCATGAAACTTAAAATAGTTAAGGAAAAACTCAGATTTAATACGATGTTAGCAAATCCAGAGAAAAAATAGTCTACAATAGTTTCTTAAATCATGCAAATTGCTTCCATTGAAACTTATTAATGTTCATTAACCATTCAAGAACTATGAAATATAGAAAATTAAACTACCATAAGGAAATTTTCATAAATTGGTTACTTTTATTGTTTCCAAACGACACAGTTTGTACAAAATGCTTCCTCCTCCGTAATGTTCTTTCCTTATACCTTGACCAGGCTATATAAGGTGTATGAAAATTTTTCCAATCAATTCCAATCAGTTCCCTTTCTTTTTACAAATGCGTTTAAGCCTTTCAAAAAGCTTTCCCTTCTAATTGACACTAGTCGTTAGGATTTAAATATTTGAATTTTTAAAACTATATTCAAATAAACTCCTATAGACCTATAACTTTAGCATGGGTCATTTTGTGACCTTATTACATCAGCAAAATCTCTAAAATCCTAACTAACCTACCTATGCATCATGTTTCCCTATTACATTAATTTGGTCCTATGGTCCTTACTAGGACCATCAGGGCATTTTCTAATATTTACTAGAAGAAAGCACAATGCCATTATGTAAATAGCTAGATGCATAATTCATGTCAAGTATGTGGATGTTAAGTTCCAAGGAGAAGTGGCTACCTATGTCATACATGTCATCAACTAAATAGTAAATAGTGACTTGAGTTCTCAAAGGGTGTACTCCATATGAAGGTTTGATGAAAGAAAAGTCAAATATTTCTGATCTCTTAGTGTTCGAATTTGATGCCTAGGCATACATTCCTTATTAAATTCATCAAAAGCTAGCATCTAAGTTGGAAGTGCATTCCATCAAATAGAATGATGATTCCAAGGAATATCATTTATATAATTGTTCATCCAAGTAATCTTTATAAAGAGAGATGTCTTCCATGACAATATCTCTCTTATACTTCCACCAGGCCACTTCCAGATTTTCTTTCACCTAAGAATTCTTACACTTATGTGAATTTATCCTTGTTCCATCCCTTGCTTGCAATAGATTCTCCTACCACTCAACTTTGATCATCTTTCCCTATACTCCCAGCTATGTAGATGGCATCTACAATACCCGATTTGTACTTCCAAAAGATGTTTACTCTAGCAAAGATACTTGAGGTGACCAATGAGACAGATCCACAGTCCACCACATTCCATAAGATCAAGTGATTGGGAAGCATTTTTCTGGCATTGTTTTATGCTTCTATGCTATTGGTACTTGTTGGTTACCTACTTAGGGCCCGTGAGCAATGTGCCAGGGCATCATGTATTGTGTATTTGCTGGCACATTTTTTATCACTGTATAAGTGTTTGAGATTTTGATCTCTATTTATATACATTGCTGCTATTACATTAATGAGGTACTTATTATGTTCTTCACATTACATGAAGCTAGGGAATATTTATGTAATTATTCCACTTTCTAGTTTACACATAATTTTATCTTTTTCCAGGAAAAAGTTGTTTAACTTATGATCACATTATTGAAAATTTATCTGCATCATCACACCTCTAAAAATTGATCTAATAGACTGGTAGCATGCTAAATATAAGTAAATGTGCTTATTCATATGTTCACTAATACCTTCAAGTTACAATGAAAGATCTTCCAACTCTTTTATCTTCTCATTAGATGTTTTTTTCTGTCCAAAAAAAATCATTAGTTCTAAACTATCCCAACTTGGTCTTTATACATATAAACCATGTGAAAAACATGCTTTTAAGGTGCTTGGCTTATTAGGATGGAATTGGAGAAAATAAAGGGCATCTATTGTTGGCAATTTGGATGAGTTGATTACATAGATTTTGTCATTATGGAAACATATGATCCACATGAAGATCACATAGGTCAGAGAGCAAGTATGATATAGCACATTGCAAATTTGTCTAATTGTGAGACAATATTTTCACCAGTGCACTTGGACATAGTTTTTGTTTGTGATGTTGATTGGAGTAAGTTCAGTGCTTGCACACTTGAACATAGACTCTATGATGTCTATTGAACACCCATCTCAGAGTGCAAGTTAGTACGACATGTACGAAAGAAGTTATGACAATTTTATTGAAGACAGTGTCAAGCCGACATGACAGAATATGGAGACAAAATTAGTAAAGAGTTAAGGGATTATTTTGTTTATCAAAATAATGACTTAACAATATAAAGGGATGACATCCTAGATGTTAACTCTTGGATAAAGTTATTTGTATAAATGTAATTGTAATTGTAAGAAAAGAAATAGTAGAGATATAGATGCATAGTGAAGTGATGAAATGTAATGAAGTAGTGATATGATGCGAAATATATGATGCATATGTAATAGCGATAGTGAAAGAGTAGTGAAGAGATAATGATGCAAGTAGTATAAGGTTATGTACCTTAACCTATTTTTGTAATCAGTGTATATTGTACATTACTTGTTTGGGCAGTGGGCTCATCTGGTAATCACTTTTTGTACTACCAACTCCTAACAAGGTTGAGGCTTCTAACAAGGCCTATAGTCCCTTAATCAGGACTGATACACTATATGCTTGTAATAGAATCCTAACAGGGTCAACACCCTTAACAAGATACTTTTGATTAGTGGATCTTTGTAGGTACCATCCCCACCGGGGTTTTCCCTTGGCCAAGGTTTCCTCAAGAATAAATAATGTGTTATGAGTTCTTTAGTTTTATTGCTATGCATGTTGTTTAGCTTCTTATGTTATGCATGTATAAAGATAATCTGTTATATCCATAATTGGGAAAAAGATAAAGTTTGTAGAATACTGATTCACCCCCCCCTCTCAGTATTCCCTATTTCTAACAATTGGTATTAGAGCTTAGTTACTCAGAAAAGAATCATTCAAGGAAAGCCTAGCAGCTTGAGTAAGATCTTTATGGATATGGATCAACTACAGAAGAATCTTGAAGAAGCTCTTGAATAGATTGATATTCTTACTGATGAAAGAGATACTCTGAAAGGAAAATATGATGATGCAAAGAACCTAATTGAGAAACTGAAAAACAAGTTGGAAGATCTGAAATCTGAAAAAGAATCCAAAATTCTTATTGAAGATTGTGATGACAATTTAGAAAAAGAAAATGAGATCCTTAAGCATGAACTGAAGATAGCAAATCTAAAGCTAAGTCTGAGAGATGGAAATAGCAAGAGTGAAGCAAATCTAAAATCTGAGAATGAAAATTTGAAGATTGAAAATGAAGAACTAAAATCTAAACTTGGTAAAGTGACATCTAAATTTGAGAAGGTCAATTTGTAGTGTGCAAAACTTGAGAAATACAATACAATTGTGAAAGGTGAACTGACTCAATCCAAAAAACAACTTGAAAGGCTATGTTCAACTAGTGAGAAGATTGATGAACATATATCTTTTCAGAAACCATTCTATGATAAAACTGGTCTTGGATTCAATGCATTCAAAATAATTGAAGAAAACAAGGAACCAGATCTGAAAGTATCTGAAAGCATAGATGAGAAGAAGTCTGATGAGATCAAGAAATCTAAAGATACACCTAAAGGAGAAGAATCACCGAAGCAAGAGGAATCACCCAAAGGTATGCAAAGAGAATTCAAAGGTAGATGTTTTTCTTGTAATACTATTGGTCATATGAAGAGAGATTGCACAGGTAAGCAATTCAAACCTCTTAATGGTTATTGTTATAATTGTCATGGTTTTGGACATAGAGCTAGTGAATGTAGGAAACCTAAATTTATTGAAAATAATGATGGTAGTAGAATGTTTAGGAATACTAACAATGCAGATAAGAAACCTATTGAAGATATGAAGAAATTAATTCTAAGACAGAGCAAGCAATTATCAAGGTTATGACAAAAAATGTTAGAGAACCATTAGTTGCAGTAGAGCAAGCAGGTGAGATAGAACAAGAGGACATTCCCTCTCCTCTAGCCATTAACATTGAAGATGAAACCATGAATGTAGAAGGAAAAAATATCACCTTGGATACTAATGATAATGTATTCAAGAATTTGGAGAACATTGTTGACATGAATCAGATACATCTAAAGAAGCAGAGCAGACCCAAACCATTGTTGAAGAACCCAAAGTAACAGAGAAACAAGTACCCATTCCCACCAAAGAAGACATTAGTCTTACTCCTGAGATTGGGAAAAAGAATAAGATTGGATCTATGATTGAGCATTTGGGAAAGGAAGTAGATGATGATGATCAGTTGGAATTGATCACATCCTTGAATAAAATCATTGGCAAGAACAAGAAAGTGAAAAGTATTGAAGGATGTCTGAAGGAACTAACTGAGAAGTTAAAAAGCATTGTAACTACACAAATTGCAGAAGCAGACCCTTTGGATAAAGCAAAGAAGGTAATGAGAACTTTTGACAATGAATTCACAAACTTATTTGATATTGCAAAAGTGAGAGCACAAGCAGCCTATGAGGCTAGAATGTTTTTGAACATCAGCTAGAATATCAAGAATAATATAAAAAATCTTGATATTTGTATCAAGGACTTGAGGAAGAATTTGGAAATAGGAAAATCTTTGTACATATAGTGTACAAAATCAGAGACCTTGACAGCAAAAGAAGATCAGAAGATGAATTTGAAGGAAGTAGAAATTCAGAATGAATCTAACCTTCTTTCTAGCCCCAATGTGAAGGTATGTGATGTTGAGAAGAAAATTTTGAAGCTATATGATGAAATCAAAGTTTTACAAGATGAGAGGGACAAAAAAATGAAAAGACTCACTCTTTTGAGAGAACATACTTCTATGAAGTTAAGCATTATTGAAGAGCAGTTGGAAGAATGTCTTTAAGCTAAGACATCTTTTCAGAAGTTTAACTTTAAGAACCTCCAAGCATGTCAAATAGCATCTTATGGACTGAGCGCACTACTCAATGTGGTAGATTCCATTAAGAAATCATGGGAGAAGGAGATAGAAGCCATGAAGATTGATTTTGTAAATTGTGTTGCAAGCCTACCAGATTTGCAATAATGAATTAAGGTTTAATCTTTTTGTGATACAGTTTTGTAACCCTCCTTACGTTTATTTTGTCATTGTTGTCAAAGGGGGAGAGATTTATAGCAGAAAATTGATAGTATATGATAAGGATTGATACTCCTAGGGGGAGTACTATATTAGAGATAATTTTTTTTGAGGAGTTATAAGGATAGTATATATTTTATACTATGGCCACAATTTTGAGATTTTGAAGTTGTACACTTAGCCAATTTTCTCATATGTTGCCACCAATGACAAAGGGGGAGATTGTTGGAAATTTGGCTCAGTTGATTACATAGATGTTGTCATTATGGAAACATATGATCCACATGAAGATCACACAGGTTAGAGAGCAAGTATGACAGAGTGCATTGCAAATTTCTCTAAGTGTGAGACAATATTTTCACCAGTGCACCTGGACACAATTTTTGTTTGTGATGTTGATTGGAGTAAGTTCAATGCTTGTGCACTTGAACATAGACTCTATGATGTCTATTGAACACCCATCTCAAAGCACAAGTCAGTACGGCATGTACAGAAGAAGTTATGATAGTTTTACCGAAGACAGTGTCAAGCTGACAGGACAGAATATGGAGACATAATTAGTAAAGAGTTAAGGGATTATTTTGTTTATCAAAATAATGACTTAACAATATAAAGCGATGAAATCCTAGATGTTAACTCTTGGATAAATTAATTTTTATAAATGTAATTGTAATTGTAAGAAAAGAAATAGTAGAGATATAGATGCATAGTGAAATGATGAAATGTAATGAAGCAGTGATATGATACGAAATAATTGATGCATATGTAATAGCAATAGTGAAAGAGAAGTAAAGAGATATTGATGCAAGAAGTATAAGGTTATGTACCTTAACCTATTTTTGTAATCAGTGTATATTGTACATTACTTGTTTGGGCAGTGGGCTCATCTGGTAATCACTTTTTGTACTACCAACTCCTAACAGGGTTGAGGCTTCTAACAAGGCCTATAGGCCCTTAATCAGGACTAATACACTATATGCTTGTAATAGCCTCCTAATAGGGTCAACATCCTTAATAAGATACTTTTGATTAGTGGATCTTTGTGGGTACCATCCCCACCGGGGTTTTCCCTTGGCCATGGTTTCCTTGAGAACAAATAATGTGTTATGAGTTCTTTAGTTTTATTGCTATGCATGTTGTTTAGCTTCTTATGTTATGCATGTATAAAGATAATCTGTTATATCCATAATTGGGAAAAAGATAAAGTTTGTAGAATACTGATTCACCCCCCCCCCCCCCCCTCTCAGTATTCCCTATTTCTAACATCTATGCCATATTTTTGTATCTTTTAAGAGTGCACCCTCATGAATGCCTCTAATATCTTACTCATTACTGACCATTCATCAAACATCTTGACCTATGAAGAATCTTATTTCTATGACAGTGTCACCAACATTACACTTCATGAAGTCTACAAAGTAATGTATTTGTTATCTCAAAATTTCCTAGTATGATACACATCACATTCCTCTCAAAAGAACCTATGGAATTGTCACTTGTTTGGTAATCTTACACTTATGAATCTTGATTTGAACCTTTCCTTGTAACCATTATCCTTTGAACTGACCTACAACATTATTTATGTTCTTTGCATAATGACATAAGAGTATGCATATCATTTATATTTGACCATCTCCTTGCATAGCTCATGATATTTCATTATATTTGTTTCTTGCATACTCTTTCATTGTGAAATCCATTCCTCATAGTGCTCACTGACATAAGGTCTCATGACTGTGGTATCACTTCGTGTTGATCATGCCACATTTTTTTATGAATTTCTACTCATGCTTTGGGATGTCTTATTTTGCTTAATGAATCTATTTATAAGCTAACTAACTACCCTTGCATTCCACTTGTACTTAAGACTAGCCTTGTCACATTTTCTTAAATCTTTTATATATTCACAAGACTGCTCTAACCCATATGAAGACTGTCATCTATGCTTCTTTTAATGACTTCCCTAAAAAAAAAATTGAAAGTCTTATGATTGTTTATAATAACTTCTATCACAAGATTACTGGAGATTGATAATGATAAATTAAGTATTTCATTGTGACAATATGTATGTTCCTTTTTGTGGAAATTATAATCAATGAATGAGCATACAAAATACTACTCCCATAGAGCCAAATCTGTCATGTAAATATCTGCAAGTAATATTCTGACTATTCTATTGAAAAATGTTTATTTTTATGGTTGATATGGATCCAAATGATTTATAGGGTATGGTGTTGCATGTCATTGGAGTTATGAATAGTTTTGTGTAGGTTTGAAAGCATTTTTGGGTCCTCTGGATGTGACTGTCCTTGTACAGTCAGGGTATACACCAGTCAGATTAGATAGATGCAAAGATTGGATTTATGATTGTTTCCTTTTCATGCATAATGAGTATGTTATAATGGTTGTTTTTTAGCAAGTTGAATCCATTCATGAGTGTCTACGAGTGTAGAGGAAGTTGGTGTGTTGAAACACAACCAACAGTGACTGTTCCTGCATAGTGCACCAATGAAATACCATGAGGACAGGGTAATGAGATAGTACTTAATGTTTTCCATGAATGGAAGGGGTTTGTGAAGGATGAATTGTCATTATGTTATGTGTTTCAAATTTTCTTGAATTCAAGGTAGACAATGAAGTTGAAGAACATTCTTAGATTGCTTGGATAGCCCGGTTTAAGGGTCACTAGAATATGGGACAGTCAAGGTCTAGACGATTGGTCCATTGGAGGACCATCTTTCTTTGCATAGAAGACCATTTTTATGATTAGGAAATGGTGTTAGATCCATTTGTGGGGTCTAAGAAGGTGTGGAAGGGTGTGTTTGAGAAGACCCTAGGTTATTAAGCCTTAAAAGGAGGGTTTTGTGAATGAGACTTTAAAACTTGTTATTGGTCATTGAAAATGTGAAAATCTTTGGTTTTGGAGGGTATATAGACTCTATATATGATAGAGAAGTCCTGGTTGAGTGTGGAGTTTGGTGTTGCTTTGTAAAAGGAGGCCTAATGGAGTGCTAGTCATAGAGCACCAGTCCTAGAATGGACAGTTGGTCCAAAGGAAAAATATTTCATTTTCTAGTATGTTGTATAACCTTGAAAAGGGTATCCAAATATGTGATTACCTTCCTGAGTCTTTTGGGAAAGTCTGGCAAGAACCTTGTGAAATCAGTCTAGAAGGCTACTAGGAAACTAGGGTCATCAGGAGTGTGTACCTAGGTGTGGGTAAAGGATCTAGAATCGATCCTAGAATCTATTATTTTTTGGATTGGAGTGTTGAAGACCTTTGTTTTGGTTTTTGGTTGCATAGCTTTGCATCACTAGGGATTTGATTGACATGACTAGTAAAAATAGCTTTGTTAAAATATCTATTCCTCTTGTGTGGGCATTATATTCTTTGTACACTGCTAACCTAAAAGTGAGTGTGAATAATTCCCATTTTATATGGAGAAGGATATTGGTTTTGTGCTTAGCACCCTCATTTGTGAAGGAATTTTTTTTTCCTTATGTAGGTTATGAAAGTAATTTGGGTTTTCTTCTTTATTAAACATCTAGGGTACAGTCAGTTTAATAGTAGTTTGACATAAAATATATGAAGGCTACTTAGTTTATCTTAGGGATAGAGATGATTTAATTTTAACTTTGGTTGTGTTAACAGAACTATGTTGACTTTATTTTGTAGTTGTTTAACATGAGAGGTTGTAGATTAATAGGAGTTCACAGATACTAGTGTGCCATAGTTGCCCATCTATAACTAGTGAGATGAACATAACTCATGTACCTCATGCTAGTGTGCTTGGATACCTTGTATACACAATTTTTCATTAGACTGGACATTATCCAAATAGTGAGTATTTATATAAAGTGCTATAACACATAGACGGTCCTCCTTTTACACCAATTAATAATAGTGACAACCCTCACAGGAGGTTGGATAATGTCTAGTCTAATCCAAGCACACTAGCATGAGGTACATGAGTTATGTTCATCTCATTGGATATATATGGGCATTAATGCTTAATTGAATGATACGTTCCCATAAAAATGTGAACTCCTATT
Organism: Chamaecyparis obtusa; assembly: GCA_027943335.1. NCBI lineage: Eukaryota > Viridiplantae > Streptophyta > Pinopsida > Cupressales > Cupressaceae > Chamaecyparis > Chamaecyparis obtusa. The sequence continues at coordinate 687,310 of BSBK01001415.1, forward strand.
AATCTACAAACTCTCAGGTTAAACAACTACAAAATAAAGTAAACATAGTTCCTTTAACACAACCAAAGTTAAAATTAAATTATTCAAAAAAGGGTTTGTGTTTTGAGTTAATTGGTTTATGTAAATTGGTTTATGAAAATCATCACAAGTCCATTTGATGCTGGGTCTAGCTCCCAGTATTGCTTGGTCAAATCTACATGTTTTTCACCTGTGCATATACCTTCTCTGATCAACTCTAATATGCATAGGTGATGAACATTCATATTTTCCTAAGTAGTACTTTGAGCTTTCCTGCAACACATGTACTATTGTGAAAATCATCACAAGTCCATTTGTTGCAGGAAAGCTCAGAGTACACATGTCTGGATGTCTACATGTTTTTCACCTGTTCATATACCAAATGATGAATGCTCAATTGTTGTAATGGAAAAGCATTATAACCGTCCATATAGGACCTTCATTATTTATGTTCATCTAGTTATGTATGTTTGCATTCATTTATATTCTTCTAAAAGTTGGCTATTAGCGACCATATAGGACCATTCTTGATGTTTTTGGGTGATTTGATGAAAAGATGTAAATAGGGACATCAATAATAAAATAGGGATATCTTAATCTTTATGAGCTCAAATTCAAAATAGTAAGTGTATTATTTTATTAATGGTGTCCCTATTTGATGTCCCTATTTTATTACTGATGTCCCTATTTGATATAATAGTATCAATATAACAAACATAGCAATGACCAATCAAATAGGGACATGAGGTGCTCAAACAGTGAGCTCATAAAATAATATATTTAGTCTTAATAAAATCTTATAAAATAACATGTATTGTGTGAAGTGTTTGATCTCTCTTTATTTGTTTTGGTGTTGATATTCACTATGTGATACTCCCCATTTATGATAATTTCATGAGGAAATATCTTGATAGCTCATGGGCTGTAAGCTAGGGCATCATGCATTGTTTATGAGCTCACTATTTGAGCACATCATGTTCCTATTTGATTGGCTAGTGCTCAAACAGTGAGCTCATAAATAATTCATGATGCCCTAGCTTGCAGCCCATGAGCCATCAAGACATTTCCTCATGAAATGATCATAAACGGGGAGTACCACATAGTGAATATCAACAACAAAATAAATAAAGAGAGATAAAAAACTTCACACAATGTATGTTGTTTTATAAGATTTTATTAAGACTAAATATATTGTTTTATTAAGACAAAGTATTTTGGGTTAGTTTTATGTTGTTTTATAAGATTTTATTAAGACTAAATATATGATGCAAACTCATAATTATACTTGATATATATATACTTCAAAGGAGGAATTATGAAATATAGTTGTAGGTAGTTATATCTTCTATAATGATGGAGAAGTGAAAGGTAATGATCAATGAGGTTGCTACTATTAGATCATACATTAATACACTTACTCTTTTGAATTTGAGCTCGGGCATCATGCAATGTTATTGTTGTCATTGCATGCTTGTTGCTGTTGTGCACCATATATTGTTTTATACGTGATTTATTTCATTGAGACCATGAGCTTGGCATTTGTAATGTATTTTTTGTTATTGGATCGACATCGCCATGTTGTTGAGGCTGTAGATGCATTGAATCACCACTACCATTCTATTTTGATAGCAAAAAATTAACAAACAAAGCACCGTCCAATCAAATAGGGACATCAGTAAGACATTTAATGTATTATTACTTCATCATGATGATAAAAATTTCATTGGCTCAAAGCACATAGAATGTGGGTAGCTTCATTACTTCATTAGATCTGTACCTTTGTTACTTTCACTAGCATCATGCAACTTTATTACTTATCCTTTAAAATGCAGATTCAAATATACTCCATGCCATAGCATTAATGTATAGATGATGCAGATTTGTGTAGCTCTTTGTTTTGATGTAGCTTACTCACTACATGCAATGGGGCCTCCTTGGGGCTGCCAACCATGTTGTGATGTTATGATATTTACCTGAAATCCATGATGTACTCCTCCCTTAATATGTAGATTTGATGCTTTTCTCCTTTGATTTGATGATGATGTATGCCCCTTCCATTGCTTACTCATGCTTTCTCATGACTCACTTCTAATCATCCCATGTTACATGAAATTTATAAATATTGGCTCTAGAAGACACAAGGTTCAATTTAAGTTTTGAAAGTATTGAAGTTGACTAATTCTAGCTTAGGTATAGTTAAATTGTCCATTGATTGCAAACATTTTTTAAGTACTTGAATCTACAATAGAACAATAGTGGTGAATGTATGATTATTATAATCATATGATTATATGTTATAATATTTATGTAATAATTGTAGTAACGATGGTGCGGTGCATTATTGATATAGGCTCGATGGCTCTTGTCAATGTGCCAAATTGTCAATGCGGTGGTGGGTAGTGTGTGTTGAAGACTTCACAGACACATAGCAACCCTAGACGATAATTTTGGTGCTGCCCAAATAGAAAAAAGGTTGCTAATGTGTATATATTTAATGTTTCTAATATAAATACTATTAATTATATTATAAGAGCTAATGTAGATTGGGTATCATAGGGAAATAATGGCTGTAAATACTTTAGTTGGGTTGTTGACAACTCATCTGCATCTATCCACCCATCTCCACTTATCCGCGATGAAGGATTTGAGTGCAAAATGTGTCAGGCTAGGAAAAATGCTGAAATTATATTTTTACAATGCCTTCTCTGTATTGTAATCGCATATCTTTGTTGCGACCATATGCAGAGATGAGCTCAGGAATTAGTCAGTTTAGTATTTTCATATTGTAACTAATATTTTAATATGGATATGGCGTGACTTCTCTTTGCCTCAAGTGCGCATATATATGGTTTACATCTTTTTTTACAATATTTCTTCATGTTTATGGCTCAAGTGAGCCCCAATCTTATATCAATCACATGATTTAACATATAGTGTTTTCTTGTTTATTCCATTTGTTCCTTGACCTTTCAAGGCCATTTGGTAATTTTAACTACACCTAAGGATCCATTAGTGACCCTGGTGCTCTTCATGACTCCTACCTTTGACCTTGGTGCTCCTGCACCAACTGCTAGCACGAAGGAAGATTTGACATAAAATATATGAAGGCTACTTAGTTTATCTTAGGGATAGAGATAATTTAATTTTAAATTTGGTTGTGTTAAAGGAACTATGTTGACTTTATTTTGTAGTTGTTTAACATGAGAGTTTGTAGATTAATAGGAGTTCACATTTTTATGGCAACGTATCATTCAATTGAGCATTAATGCCCATTTATATCTAGTGAGATGAACATAACTCATGTACCTCATGCTAGTGTGCTCGGATACCTTGTATACACTATTTTGCATTAGACTAGACATTATCCAAATAGTAAGTATTTATATAAAGTGCTCGAAGATCAAAGGCCCAAGTCCAAAATGCTGAAATTATATAAAGTGCTCGAAGATCAAAGACCCAAGTCTAGAATTGCCAAATTATCCAAAACTAGACATTATCCAAATAGTGAGTATTTATATAAAGTGCTATAACACATAGGCAGTCCTCCTTTTACATCAATTAATAATAGTGACAACCCTCACAAGATATTGATGCTCCGCTTAGCCGTTAACTTAGAAAAATGAGAAAGAAACCAAAAAAGAAATTATTGTAATTAACATTTTTTGCTAATGAAAGAACGTTGTCTTAATGGATGTAATTTTGTACTAGTAAATGTTGATGAATGATGTGTTAATGAATTATTCATGAATTTTGTGTTAGTAAAAAATTCATTAACACATCATTCATCAACATTTACTAGTACAAAATTACATCCATTAAGACAACGTTCTTTCATTAGCAAAAAATGTTAATTACAATCATTTCTTTTTTGGTTTCTTGCTCATTTTTCTAAGATAACGGCTAAGCGGAGCATCAATATCCTCATCATTCCTCTCTATCTCTCTCTCTCTCTCTCTCTCTCTCTCTCTCTCTCTCTCTCTCCTACTAGTCCTTTGGCGTGTATTAAATAGAATAGAATTTTTAGTATATTATTATCATTCTATTTCTTTGTTGTAAACATGCCATTGGTTCAGTTTTGTAATTTTTTTTTGTGTTAAATGCATTTAAAATAAAGGTCTAATTCTGTAGACTGTTGATGCAAAGCCCTCTACTATCACCTTAAATAGGCCAACTCAACTTGAGGATTCAACAAGAAACTTGGAATCAACTCAAGGAATCAATCGTACTCAAAGATCAAATAGAGTTCTTTGACTTTGTAAGTCACTCCCATAACCATCTTACACAAGTTCACCTTCCCACTTCCTTTTTCCAATCTCTCATTACACCAAGTTCAATTTTTTAATTTGTTTTTTGTTGTAAACATGTCATTGGTTAAGTTTTGTAACTTTTTTTTAGGAACAATATGGCCAAGGGCCAAATCAATACTGCTCGCAATCTCATTGCCAAAGTGGCCAAAGACTATGTTAGGCTAATAAAATATGGGGATTCTCTTTACCACTGCAAATCTTTGAAGGTTGCTACACTTGGATAGATGTGTATCATTGTTAAGATAATTGGACCAAGTTTGGCTTACCTCGAACAGGTGAGGTAAGAGTTCTGTGGGTACCCTAATGTTGGAAAGAGTTCTTATTATAGTTTGTAATAAGATTGATTTGCAACCACTAGAGACACTACCATAGGAAGATGCAAAATTGGTTGCGGAGATGAGATCTGAGGCTAGGAAAAATATGGGTGGGTTCTTTGGGAATCAAGAGGGGGGCATGATGGTGTGCTACTCTCTATAAGTGTTTTGAAGGAAGAAGGGGTGATTTTAGTGAATAATGTGACATACGAGAGGTTGTTGGAGCAGAGAGTGGAAATTAAGATGAAGTTGAAGAAGATTAGTAGTTGTCTCAATAGGATTCATGTTGCAATGCCCAAGCTGCGAGATGGGAAAGAGAGGCCCCCTTATATTCCTCAAGCTATTTTGGATACTAGGGTGCATGCTACCAAGGAGGCCATGAATCTGGAGAAGGATATTGAGAATGAAAATGGTGGGGTTGGAGTTTACTCTACAAGCTTGAAGAAGCGGTATATTTTGGAAAATGAAGAGTGGAAAGAAGATGATATTCTTGAGATCATGGATGGACATAATGTTGCAGACTTTATTGATCTAGATATCTTGCAGAGGCTTGAAGAACTGGAGAGGGAAGAAGGGCTTAGGATGGCAGCTAAGGGTGATGAGGATGATGAGATGGGGGAAGTGGAGTTGAATTCTGATAAAAAGGAAGCTTTGGCTGCAATTAGTAAGAAGAAGAAGATGCTTATTGTCGAACACAGATTAAAGAAGAGTACTGCAGAGAGCTGATAAACATAAATGTAGATTTCACAATAGCTGACAAATATAATTGTAGGCATCATGGTCACATTTTTTTAGAGACAACATAATTGAGTTGTATACCCAAACGATGGAGAGCAACTTCTGCTCCTTTGATTCCAAGTTGACATTGTGGGATCCAAAGACCATAGATAAGGAATAAATTTAGAGAGCAGAGGAGGGTCATAAAGACCAAAATAATACATGACAAACCTCAAGTTAAATGAGGCAACTGCAAACATTTTAATAGATTTTTATTATTAAATAATGATTTTTGCATATACTAGTGTTCTAAGCCCCCTCATTACATGATTTATTATTGTAAGCCCCCTTTGACTTATGCATCTAGAAAATGAAACTACAAACTATTGGGATTGAGACAAACCTTATAAAACAACAACAACTAAGAAGGATTTCTTGCTAACATCTGTTGAATACATCTTTTGCTCATGAATACAAGGTCCTCCAACAGATGTATTCAACAGATGTTGGCAAGCGATCCTTCTTAGCTGTTGTTGTTTTATAAGGTTTGTCTCAATCCCAATAGGTTTTAGTTTCATTTTCTAGATGCGTAAGTTAGAGGGGTCTTACAATAATAAATCATGTAATGAGGGGGTTTAGAAAACTAGTATATGCAAATTTCATTATTTAATAATAAAAACCTATTAAAATGTTTGCAGTTGCCTCATTTAACTAGTTGAGGTTTGTCCTATATTATTTTTTCATTATGGCCCTCCTCCACTCTCTAAATTTATTCCTTATCTATGGTCTTTGGATCCCGCAGTGTCAACTTGGAACTGGAGGAGCAGAAGTTACTCTACATTGTCTGGGTATACCACTCAATTACGTTGTCTCCAAAAAAATGTGACCATGATGCCTACAATTATATTTCTCAACTGTTGTGTCCCACGACCCCTTATGACCATTTATGACCATTTACAATCCCTAAGAATACATATTAGAGGTCTTAAAATGTCGTAAAGGGTCATAAGAGACTACTAGGAGGGGCTAGATGAGCTTCCACCTTCATGTGGTTGGCCCTGTTAAGTAGAGAATGTTAAAGTATTCTCAAAACAAAGAGAAGCTCAATAATTTAAGGTCTCAGTCCAATGACAAATTAAATTAGACTTACTATCCAAATTGGTACATTGATGAGAATCAATGATGGGGATTTTTTAGATTCTGAGAAGATGTATATGCAGTGGAGGCCATAAGGGATTTTGTGGAGATTTTCTAGATGTGGAGATTTAGTACTAGAGTGGCTATATACATACAAGGGTTTCCAGATTGAGTACCAGTGTAGAGATGATGATTCAGTAACCTACATCTATAAAACCTTCACAAATATCCCTTCTTTGGCCTCCACTCATACCTCTTCTCAAAATCTAGAAACTTTGGATACTGTTTCTCATCCATGCACGAAATGTGCTAGTGATCGTATAAAATTACTTAAAACTAGTAAAGGGTACTGGGAACAACCTCTGGATTATGAAGGGATTCCATTTTGGTGCGGGAGGTGTATTCAAACAAGGCATCCTGGTGGAAAGATGTCTCACACCATCATTATACGGTGGAGAAGAAGTTGAAGCAACAAAAGAGTTTTTCTCAAGCTGTGCATGGTGAGACATCGAATCAATAAATTGGAAATGCATGTAAAATGACCAATATTACGAAGGGAGTGGATGGTTTGGATGAAGGGAAGAGTGCTAGAAAGGTAGCAACCACACCAGAGGGCAGAGAAAACAAAAGACTTGTTGGGTGCTGGGACCAGAGGGCAGAGAAAAGAATGTAGCTATCCTTGGTTTGGGCCACATTCTAACCCATTACAATTAATAAAATTACCAATTACCATTAAAAAAAAAATAGTAAAGTAACATAACAAAATACACAGTGATATATATTAATGCAAAGTAACACCTGAAGATAAACATCTAGACTAATCATTGAGCAGGATGCCGTTGGTGATTACTCTGCATATTTATCTTCACTAGTTTTTTTTTAACAAATTGAAACGATAAGATACAAGTTGAGGAAAATTGAATCAAAAAATATAAAATTCTAACAGACTAGTTCAAAAAAAAGCATTAAGAAATTCATAACCAAATCTAATTTGCAAAAGCTGCCACAATTGAAACTCACCTTCTCAATATTTTCTCTAATAGCATACTTGCAAGCCTGCTGATAAATCTCTGTAATAGAATCAAGTTCTCAACTTGAACTTCACTCATAAAAAATCAACACACCTATGTAGCAATAGAAACAAGCTCATTGAAAAATAGGACATAAGGAGCTCATCCTCTCGCTTTATCAAAAATTTCCCTCACATTTGCCTCACTCTCTCCAAACCACATTGTTAACAATTCAGGGCCCTTCACACTAATGCCTTTCCACAACCCGGTGGTCCATAAAATAACACTCCTTTTGAATGAGACATGACAAATTTTTCAAATTTCTCAGGATGCTCCACTGGATATTGAACAGTCTACATCAAACTCATAATGAATTTTGTTAGTTAATATCTCCTTGCATAGTAGACTTTCTGCATTAAAAGAAAAGAAAAGAAGAAATATTGTACCTCTTAAAGCTCCCTCTTGACATTTTCCAACCCTCCAATATCTTCCCAAGAGACATTTGGAACTTTAACCACCTGTCAATATTTTTCCAACATTCAAGATACCTGTCAATAATAAGATACAAGTTGAGGAAAATTGAATAAAAAAATGTAAAATTCTAACACACCAGTTCAAATAAAAGCATTAAGAAATTCAGAACCAAATTTAGTTTTCAAAAGCTACCACAATTGAAACTCACCTTCTCAATATTTTCTCTAATAGCATACTTGCAAGCCCACTGACAAATATCTGTAATATTGGCTCCACTGAATCCTTGGGTATAACGGTCCAGTGCCATTACGTCCACATCCTTTGAGACAGGTGATTTTCTCAAGAAAAACTTGAAATTTTGATAACCTGAGGACTCATCATGATGTAGAGGGAAGGGTGGTGGTATTGAAAACACAATGAAAGTCGACAATTTCAGAGTTTTTAGGCACTTGGGCCTATTCAACAAACTTAAATGCTACAAGGACTAGGCTCATCAAGGCTCCCCCAATACTCCTAAATGATATTGTTGGTGCTATAGGCTAGTAATAGATTAGATGCAAGGAACTTTAAGGTTCAAAATGAACTCCCCTATTCCCAATTCTCAAAGTGCTCGAAAACTGTTTCAAAAGCCTAGTAATAATTCTGCAGCAGACTTGGAACATGAATAACTCTATGTTTTCTCAAAACACTAGACAACACGAGGACATTTAAAAATACCCTTTTCAAGTCTCTACAACATACCAAAAGCTTCCACACTGCTACTTTGGACAAACATACCTATTCAGCACTGATACCCTATTTTCCATGTATTAAATGACCCAATTTAACAAAGGAAATACCCCCCAATGACCTCCTGGCACTTCCAACTCCTGGACAGTGTCTTCTTATACCTCCAATTGCTCAAATCCAAAAGCAATTTGCTCCAAGGGCTCTACAACATAGAAAACCCCAATTTGATGCCCTCCAACCCTGGTTTTTAGGGCTTCTTCAATCTCCTATCAAAATGCACTCTTGCACCCAATTAATGAATGTTTCACCATCTAATAAACATCATATAATGTTTCAAATCATAAAATCCACCCTCTGTTTGGATAGATCGTTCATTGCTACACACGACATTCAATTTCATGACATGTTCCCACTGTTCTTCACTGTGTACACACTTGCCCACGCTATTCTGCATATGAAAGGTTAGAAAAATCTATAATATAGGTTATACATTTTCATTCCATGAATATTTGGCCACTATGTTCATGGAATGACTGTCATAGTTCTAAAACCCTGCTACAGTGACATGAACAATTAAAGAAAACGTGCTAATCTACAAACTGGCAACACAACAGTAAGTTACTACAATAAGATTCTCATCAATAGAAAATAAATTGGTAAAGCTCTGTCAGACCATATATATATATCTTAACCAAACAAAATGGAGATTCAAATTGGAATCAAATTGCAGAAAAGTGGTTTTTATTTCTTGTTTGTTCGCCAATACACAACAATCTCTCCCCCTGTCCCATGATAGAGACTCCCTAAATAAGACTCCCAAATGAATAACATAACTAACTTAACCAATTTCATCGATTGGAGTTTAAATTAAGCCTAACATAATACTAAACACTAACTCCCTCCAAATGCTAACTAACTGTTGGATTTTGAAAATTCAAAGTTCCAACTCACAATTTATTGAATTTTAAACAAAAGACTCTAAATTCAATTTATTGAATTCCACTAAACCCTCTAATTTGGATCCCTTAACATTATTAAACTTTCCTAGACTCTAAATATTTCAATTTAACCCAAGGACTCTATTGGTCCCCCTTACAAAGCAAATTTGGTCCATTTAGGACTTTTAACCATTTCTAGGATTTGTAGAATCAAAAGCCATTATAGGCTTCAGTACTTCCCAATTGATTTGTCTTAGCCTCTGATTGTCTTCTTGGTCCTCCTTGAATACTTTGTAGGTCTTCTTTATCTTAGACCCTGGATTGAATGTTTGAGGTGCTCCTGCACCATACTCCCCACCATGGAAAGAACTCTTGCCCCAAGAGTTATTGTGCTTGTACCTACTATAGTAGCTCATACAAGTCTGATGTTTAGGGATGACACACTCCCCAAAAGTGACCTACCGCTGCCTCAAAGTTCCCGCATTCATACACAAAGAAGAAGAGAAAAACTTAGTTGCATTTGACTGTCTGGATTCATGACAGTGCTGCTGCTGCATTGTAGACCCTTGTACTGACTCCATTTGATCATTCTCTACCAACACTGTACCTTCATCTGCATATTTCCCAATAGGACACTTGACTGTCCCAATCATGATAAAAGACTGTTCAAACAGCCCTGTTTCCCTTGGACTGTCCTGCCCCTTCATCGAGCATTGTTTCAAACCCCATCCAGTATCATATTGTAGAGTATCATGACCCTGTACTAGAACATCCCTACCAAAACACATTAGTATAGACTCCTTATGACTCCTTACCAAAGGATACAACTTATACCTCACCTTCCCTTGTTGAACTACATATGTATTCTCATAGCCATCATGCATGACTCTCCTTGAACATTGCCAAGATCTTCCTAAAATGAGATGCCCACAAGTCATGTGCATGACATCACACAAGACCTTGTCCCTATAACTCCCAACTGAAAACTCAACCATCACTTGATCCTTAACCAAAAAATTTTGACTTTCAGTCACCCAAGTAGCATAATAAGGAGCAGCATGTGCAAAAGTTTTCAAATTCAATTTCTTAACAACCTCATAAGATAACACATTATTACTTGCCCTTGAATCAACTATAAACTTGCATACCTTGCCTTGAATTAGACAATTGGACCTGAATATACCTAGATCTTTTGGTGCTTGATTGCTTCTTCCCATTAGTAAGTACTCTCCTTCTTCCGGATGAATTTCAATGGGTTCTTTCTGCTCATCTTTTCTTGGTTCTTCATCAACCAAGTTCACTCTTCTATGTCTCCCTTTGTCATCTTGCCATTTAGGACACCTAAAGGACTAATGGCCCACTTCATTGCAAGTGAAGCATCTTCCTATGAATACTCCACTTCCTCTTCCTCCACTTCTTCCACATCTGTAACCTCTTGATTCTGAAAATGTTTTGTCTTTGTCTTTGTCATTCTAATTCTGAAAATCTGTAGTACCTCTTCCCCCTCTTCCTCTCATGGAAGATCCACCTCTATTTCTGCTCTAATTCTCTTGTCTCCTTCTTATCTTCTCTTCAGCCCTCAGGGCCAACTGATAGCATTCATCAACCATCCTCGGGGTAGAAAGACTTAGTTCATCCTAGATGTTGAACCTCAGCCCCCCCATATATCTTGCAATCTTTTCTTCCATCTCTTCATCATGATCCACTCTGATATCAAGCTTGTGGAATTCTTCTATGTACTTCTACACATCCATCTCCTTTTTCTTGAAATCCCTCATCTTCTTGTACAACTATACTCTATAGTCTCTTGGCAAAAATTTTGCCTTCATCTTATCCATCATGGTATACCAAGATGTGATCTTGGGTCTCCCATTCTTCCATCTATCTACCTAAACATAATCCCACCACAACAAAGCGTGTCCCTTTAGCCTAGACTTTGCTATCTTCACTCTGTCCTTCTCTTCTATCCCTTCACACTCAAAGAAATTTTCAATTGCACTGAACCAATCTATCAATTCTTCATCATCCATTTTTCCTCCATACATAGGTAAGTCTGTCCTTACCCTCACATCTCCACTCTTTATGGCTTTCACCAATTTAGCCATCCTTACATCTTCAAGGTCTACTAGTTCCTCTATTTGGGTTTCTTCCTCCTCCTCTTCTTCCTCTCCTACTTCTTCATCCTGCCTGATTCTCTTATCCCTATTCTCCAATGCTGCAATCCTGTCCATCATGGTTCTCATCAACATATCCTTCTCATGGCTCTCCTTGTCTCTTTGATCTAGGGTTGCTTTTAGCTTCTTGTTATCAGCCAACTGCTCCTTCACAATCCTTGCCAACTCCATGTTGGTCATCCTAATTGGCAACTCTCCGTCTTCTCCATCAGCCATGGTTTCTTGATCAATGGTACAAGAATCTACTATAGGGCTACTCTTCCTAGGATAGTTCAACCGCAAGGGCTCACTATAGGACTCAAGAACCAACTTCAGAAGACCACTAAAACATCCACAAGACCTTTCCCTTGCTCTAATACCACTTGATGTAGAGGGAAGGGTGGTGGTATTGAAAACACAATGAAAGTTGATAATTTCAAAGTTTTTAGGCACTTGGACCTATTCAACAAACTTAAATGCTACAAGACTAGGCTCATCAAGGCTCACCCAATACTCCTAAATGATATTGTTGGTGTTGTAGGCTAGTAATAGATTAGATGCAAGGAACTTTAAGGTTCAAAATCAACTCCCCTATTCCCAATTCTCAAAGTGCTCTCAAACTGTTTCAAAAGCCTAGTAATAATTTTGCAGCAGACTTGGAACATGAATAAATCTATGTTTTCTCAAAACACTAGACAAAATGAGGACATTTAAAAATACCCTTTTCAAGTCTCTACAACATACCAAAAGCTTCCACACTACTACTTTGGACAAACATACTTATTCAACATTGATACCCTATTTTCCATGGATTAAATGACCCAATTTAACAAAGGAAATACCCCCCAATGACCTCCTGGCACTTCCAACTCTTGGACAGTTTCTTCTTCTACCTCCAATTGCTCAAATCCAAAAGCAATTTTCTCCAAGGGCTCTGCAACATAGAAAACCCCAATTTGATGCCCTCCAACCTTGGTTTTTAGGGCTTCTTCAATCTCCTATCAAAACACACTCCTGCACCCAATTAATGAATGGTTCACCATCTAATAAACATCATAGAATGTTTCAAATCATAAAATCCACCCTCTATTTGGATAGATCGTTCACTGCTACACATGACATGTTCCCATTGTTCTTCACTGTGTACACACTTGCCCGCACTGTTCTGCATATGAAAGTTTAGCAACATCTATAATATAGGTTATACATTATCATTCCATGAATATTTGGCCACTATGTTCATGGATTGATTGTCATAGTTCTAAAACCCTGCTACAGTGATAGGAACAATTAAAGAAAATGTGCTAATCTACAAACTGGCAACACAATATGACGCAAGGACAGGGTAGATACAAGCAGAATCAAGTAGAATTGAGTCCACTTGAATCCAAAACAAGCCCTTGCTCAGAGTTACACAATAGAAGCAATATAAATATCACATTAAAGTAATGAAATCATAATGGATATGAGACAATCAACTAGCAGCAACAACAGAGAATTATATTATTTCCTTCAACATGTCCGACTGTGAGGCCTTCTGGGTTTTGGCCTTTACAATGAGAGTTATGAATTCAGAATTACAACTTGAATCCTATCTTTGTCTCAAATGATTTATCTTGATAATCCTTCCTTATTATACCTCTTGATGATCTTCTTGATGCCCTACTACATCAATCTAGACTCCTTATATAGCCAGCTAAGCCACAGGTCGGCCAGTTAGGCATTTAATTACAATATAGGTCCAGTCTCAAGATTTAAACCAAAAATAATGCTAGAATGAATATAAATTGATGAGCCTTTGGATTTAGGTCATAAAATGACCCAAGAAAATTCCTTTAAGGTCACAAGGTCCAATTTGATCACACGGAACATCGCAAGAAGAAACACCACACGTTTCACCCAAAAACTGGCAGGAAATAGGTCTTGAGGCAAAACAGGCAGAAATTTTTACCCATAATGAATTGGAGTTTGCGCTCTTGGGAAATGATATTAATTTAGGTCCTATAAAACTACTTAATTGAAAAAATTCTGATTCCTTATGGATCAAGGTCTCCAACAAGAACAATCAGCACCAAAATTGCAGCAACGGCTCCGACGCGAAAATTGGCAGAAAATAGGTCCCGTGCCAAAATGGCCATAACTTTTGACTCATAATGAATTAGGAGATGTGCCTTTGGGAAATGATATTTATTTAGGTCCTATTTAAGTCCTTAAGTTATAAAAATAAAATTTATTTTGGATCAAGGTCTCCAACATGAACAATCAGCACCAAAACTGCAGGAAAACACTGTTCCGACGACAAGGAAAATAGCTGTAACTTTGAAACAATCCATCAAAAATTTATGTGCTCATAAAAGAAGGTTACCATATAGGTCCTCAACATAATGTAATATTTTCACACCATGAAACCATCAAATTCAAAGATTATAAAGAAAACAACAGCAAATAGGTACAAAAATCAGGAAATGTTTTTTGCTTGATGCAAGATTGCTCAAAGACCCAAGATGCTCCTGCATCAAACACCTGGGGTAAATAAAGAAATAATGTCAAAATTAGGCACTACTCATATTCTGACCTAAATCATAAAGATCCAACTTAGCTTGTGTAATCTATGAACTATCTTCAACTTGCTTGTCTTTTCACTGAACTAGATATTCCATGTAGTCTTTTCCTCTTGTACTCTTGCTCACTCTTTTATTCAAGATCTTCTCAATGCTATCTCCATTCTTCTTAGGATAATTTAGATCATCTTCAATCTCATCATTTTATTCAAACTACTCAAATATATCAGCAATATTGAATATAGGTGATATATCAATGTCCTCTGGCAATTCTACTTCATAAGCATTTCCACTGTCAAACTTCTTCAGAATCTTACAAGGTCCAAAGTTCTTCATTTTCAACTTGTTGTAGGTACCAACTGGAAATATATTCTTCTTCAAATGAATCATAACCTCATCTCCAAGTTTAAAATATTTTTGTCTCCTTCTTTTGTCTGCTCTCTGTTTATATTTCAGATTACTGTCCTCCAAATTCTTTTTAAGTTCATCATGTAAAGTTCTCATGTATTCTGCAAAATGATCAGCTTCAACACTTCTTATCTTAGTAGGTAAATCTCTCAACTCTATGGTTCCCTTAGGATGAAATCCAGTAACAATCTCAAATGGTGTCCTCTTAGTACTTCTATTCACAAAATTATTATATGCAAAGTCTGTTTGTGCCAAAATCAAATCCCAATTAGCAGGCTCCTCACCAACTAAACATCTCAACAAGTTTCCCAAACTTCTATTCACAAATTCAGTTTGTCCATTTGTCTGAGGGTGAAATGTAGAACTAAACTTCAAATCAGTATTAATCTTCTTCCAAAGTGTCCTCCAAAAATAACCAGTAAACTTAGTATCTCTGTCTGAAACAATAGACTTAGGCAAACCATGCAATATTACCACTTCCTTGAAGAATAATTCAGCTACATGCAATGCATCAGATGTCTTCTTACAAGGTATGAAATGAGCCATCTTAGAAAATATATCAACCACTACCAAAATAGAATCATTACCTCTCTGAGTTCTAGGCAATCCAAGTACAAAGTCCATACTCACATCTTCCCAAGGTCTATTAGGTACAGGAAAAGGTGTTTACAATCTTGAATTTTGACTAGTTCCTTTTGCTACTTGACAAATTCTACAACCTCTAACCATTCTTTGTACATCTCTATAAATCTATGGCCAAAAGTATCTTTCTAAAATCAAATTCACAGTCTTATCAATCACAAAATGTCCATCAAGTCCACCACTATGTTTCTCCTTCATTATGTTCTCTCTCATAGATCCTCTAGGTATGCACAACTAAACTCCTTTAAACAACATGTCTTCTTGAATGAAATAATCAGTCCACTTATCACTCACTGTGTGTTCCTTACAAGCTTTCCAAGGTTCCTCAAAATCAATGTTAGCCTCATACAAACACTTCAAATCATCAAAACCAAGTACCTCAACTCTCATCTCTGTCAACAAAATTCTTCTTCGACTCAAGGCATCGGCAACCTTATTTGACTGTTCACTTTTATGCTTCAAGAAAATATTCTGTTCTTTCATTTCTCTTTCAAATGTTTTACCATCAAACAAACATACCTTGACTATGGTACAGTGACCTTCATCAAACTTATCTACTAAAGGCAATAGTACTTGTTTCTTTCCATCCATCCAAATAGTATATTGATTCAATCTACCATCATGCAAAGCTTTCCTATCATACTGCCAAGGTCTACCCAAAAGAATATGACAACAATCCATAGACATAATATCACACAAGAATTCATCATGATAATTCCCAATTTTGAATTTAACAAGGCATTGTTCACTTACAAGTGGTTTATGCTCCTTCTGGATCCAAGCAATATGGTAAGGCTTAGGATGTTTCAATCTCTACAACTGCAACTTGTTAACCAGCTCTTCGGATGCCAAATTATAAAAACTTCCACTATCAATGATTACCTTGCAACATTTATCAGTGATCTTACATTTGGTTCTAAACAAACTTTTCCTCAAAGCAGGTTCCTCATCATCTTCTTCATTCCACAAGATCCTTCTTAGCATCAAGTTCTCACCATGTTTAGGTTCATTAGACATTTCCTCAACTTCTTCACAAGCCAAATTATTTCTACCATTACCTCCAGTCTTCTTTCCAAAGTTAGTACATTCAAAAACTCTATGTCCTTCTTCACCACATTTGTAACAAGTACCTTTAAACCAAGATTTCTCTTCTCTTTTACCATTATTGTTATTCCTAGAGTAACCAATATAGCTACCTCTAGAGTAATTACCTCTTTTATTAGTAGGGTCATCTTCCCATCCTTTATCTTGCATTGAATTTTCAGATCTGCTACTTTCTCCATCAAATCTGCCTCTACTTCTCTAAAATTTGCCACCTCTTCCTCTTTGTCTTTGATCATGTCTTTTTGTCAATCTATCTTCAGCCTTCAAAGCAAATTGATATGCTTCTTCCACACTATCTATCTTCACATAACTAATCTCATCTTGAATAGATGTCCTTAGGCCATTCAGATATCTAGCCACCTTCTCAACTTCATCATCCACATGTCCAGATTTGATATCCAATTTGTAAAATTCCTCAGTATATTCTTTCACACTCATGTCCTTTTGTCTCAGATTTTGCATCTTTCTCATCAGACTAACTTCGTAGTCAGCTGGAAGAAACTTCTTCTTCATCTTTCCAAGCATCTTCATCCATGTCTTGATCTTTTCTTTTCCTCTCTTTTGTCTCTCAGTTTGAAAATGATCCCACCAAAGAGATGCATGACCTTTCAACTTTGTGACTGCTATCTTAACCTTCTTATTATTAGGAGTACCTTCATACTCAAAGTATTTATCCATCTCAGAGATCCAATCCAAAAGTGTATCAATCTCAAGTCTACCATCATAGCAAGCAACTTCAACTACAGGTCTGGAGTTAGCCTTAGATAAAACTCTCAAAAGTCTTTCCTCATCTTGTTCAACTTTAGGTTCAGCATTAGGTACTGCTTCTTCTTCTTCATCACTAACATCTTCAAGATGTGCTCCTCTTCTTTGGGCTATCTCTACAGCTTCAAGCCTAGTTGCAATCTGTCTCAACATATCCATGATAGCATTATCATTTCCTCTGCCATGAACCATCTTGACAATCAGGTTCCAGCAAGATCGTAACCTTCTATAAGTTATAGTTCAGATCTCAGATCTGCCACCTTACAACCAAATCAATAAGGTTCTCCATGATCCAATCCACACGAAAGAACTTGCTTTGATACCACTTGACGCAGGGGCAGGGTAGATACAAGCAGAATCAAGCAGAATTGAGTCCACTTGAATCCACAACAAGCCCTTGCTCAGAGTTACATAATGGAAGAAATATAAATATCACATGAAATTAATGGAATCATAATGGATATGAGACAATCAACTAGTAGCAACAACAAAGAATTATATTATTTCCTTCAACATGCCCGGCTATGAGGCCTTCCGGGTTTCGGCCTTATACAATGAGAGTTATGAATTCAGAATTACAACTTGCATCCTATCTTTGTCTCCAATGATGTATCTTGATAATCCTTCCTTATTATACCTCTTGATGATCTTCTTGATGCCCTACTACATCAATCTAGACTCCTTATATAGCTAGCGAAGCCACAAGTCGGCCAGTCAGGCATTTAATTACAATATAGGTCCAGTCTCAAGATTTAAACCAAAACTAATGCTATAATGAATATAAATTGATGTGAATTTTGATTTAGGTCCTAACATGAACCAAGAACATTCCTTTAAGGTCACAAGGTCCAATTTGATCACATGGAATATCACAAGAAGAAACACCACACATTTCACCTGAAAACTGGCAGGAAATAGGTCCCGAGGCAAAATGGGCATAACTTTTTACCCATAATGAATTGGAGTTTTCACTCTTTGGAAATGATATTAATTTAGGTCCTATAAAACTCATTAAGTGCACAAAGGATGATTCCTTATGGATCAAGGTCGCTAGCAAGAACAATCAGCACCAAAATTGCAGCAATGGCTCCGACGTGAAAACTGGCAGAAAATAGGTCCCGTGCCAAAATGGCCATAACTTTTGACTCATAATGAATTAGGAGATGAACCTTTGGGAAATGATATTAATTTAGGTCCTCTTGAATTCATTAAGTGTGGAAAATAAAATTCCTTATGGATCAAGGTCGCCAACATGAACAATCAGCACCAAAACTGCAGGAAAACACTATTCCGATGGCAAGGAAAATAGCTGTAACTTTGAAACAATCCATCCAAACTTTATGTCCTCATAGAAGAAGGTTCCCAAATAGATCCTTAACATAATGTAAGCTTTGCACACCATGAAACCATCAAATGCAAATATTATAAAGAAAACAACAGCAAACAGGTACATAAATCAAGAAATGTTTTTTGGTTGATGCAAGATTGCTCAAAGACCCAAGATGCTCCTGCATCATAATAGTAAGTTACTACAATAAGATTCTCATCAATAGAAAATAAATTGGTAAAGATCTATCAAACCATATATATATATATCTTAACCAAACAAAATGGAGATTCAAATTGGAATCAAATTGCAGAAAAGTGGTTTTTATTTCTTGTTTGTTCGCCAATACACAACAGTCTCTCCCCTTGTCCCATGACAGAGACTCCCTAAATAAGACTCCCAAATGAATAACATAACTAACTTAACCAATTTCATTGGTTGGATTTTGGTTTAAGCCTAACATAATACTAAACACTAACTCCCTCCAAATGCTAACTAACTGTTGGATTTTGAAAATTCAAAATTCCAACTCACAATTTATTGAATTTTAAACAAAAGACCCTAAATTCAATTTATTGAATTCCACTAAACCCTCTAATTTGGATCCCTTAACATTATTAAATTTTCCTAGACTCTAAATATTTCAATTTAACCCAAGGACTCTATTGGTCCCCCTTACAAAGCAAATTTGGTCCATTTAGGACTTTTAACCATTTCTAGGATTTGTAGAATCAAAAGCCATTATAGGCTTTAGTACTTCCCAATTGATTTGTCTTAGCCTCTGATTGTCTTCCTGGTCCTCCTTGAATACTTTGTAGGTCTTCTTTATCTCAGACCCTGGATTGAATGTTTGAGGTGCTCCTGCACCACATCAGGTTAAGGACTGGTTAAGGACTCTATCTGCAACACCACTAGCATCCCCAACAAGCAGATGGATTGCTAGAGCACAAAGCAGTCTGGAAAAGATAACGAGCAAGGACCCACAGGTAACAAGTAGCTGTAATACCCCCAAAATGGGCTATATGTTCATTAATCTTCTACATCTACAAATCGAATGAAATCGACATCAAAGTCCTAACCTAAGGCACATCTAAACATCATCGAATCCTAATTGATTATCTTAAATTCTGCATCAAGGAATATTCCTAGCAATATTCCTAATTATCTTCATTATCTTTAATTTAATGATTATTTGGCAATAAATCATATTTATCCTAAGTTTGATTAATTGAATATTTTCATATTTAATTAATTAGATTTAATATCTTGCCACTTAATTATGTAATTAAATTTAATTCTATCTATTATCAATTGTATTATTTAATTTTGACAATAAATCCAATATCCTATGAATAATTGATTAAATTCTTATTTAATTAATTAAAGCAAGTTTTCATTATTTAATAATATAGTTTTTAATAAAAGTTTGATAAAATAGTTAATTAACCCATAAATTAATTATTTTATTTCAAAAATCAGTTAAGTTGAGAATAAATCACTTTATTTATTTATTAATTCATAATTATTATGCACATTCAAAAGAAACAGTTAAACTCCAAATTAGAAAATCAATGCAAAGTGTTGACTTTTTAGAACTCAACATCCTTTTGGAGTTCAAAAAGCTGATCTAAACTCTAATTTGAGTTAAAAAGCTATTGTTGCATGATTTACATGTTTTTGTGAATTAAATTATCTTTATTATTAGATAACTCAAAAATCAAGCTGAGTTAATCTGAGTGATTTATGGCTTTTTGCCATGCACCTCCAAAGCCCTAGATTTCTATAAATTAAAGCCTCAGCTCATCTCAAAGCATCTCATATTTTTGCATCCTCGCGCTGTCGGATTGGAGGACAAGGAATCAAAGCTTATTGCGAATCAAGGCTATTGTGAGATCAATCTTGTTTTTGCATTCATATTTCATATTATTGTTAGAATTTTCATTCTCATATCATATCATTTCTAGATTAGCATTGCATATCAATTTTCATATTAGCATAGATTCATATCAGTTTTCATCATTCTTATTGCATAGAAAATATCAAAAATATAGATTAATTGCATTCATATTTCATATCAGTTTTGCATCCAAATCCTTCATTTAGGTGTTGTCTAGGTCACTGATCTCGATAACAATCTAAGAACATTTTTCTCGCACCTACTAGAAGGCAGTAAATCGCTTGGTTAGAGTAGATTTCAATTTTGCATGATTTTGATTTTTGCTAACCTCTAATGTTTTACTGAAGTGTTATGTCTACAGATCAGGTACAATTTTCACACACACAGTAGCAGAACAAGTATGGACACTTGAAGATAAATATCTAGACTAATCACCAATCAAGATGCCGTTGGTGATTAGTCTAGATATTTATTTTCATTCATTTTTTTAAAACATTCTATAGTTAGTCAAAATTTTGACTAACCTTAGTCGATGGTTTGACTAATTTGCGTTGAAACTCTGACCGGATTTGGTCAAATAATCAACCATTTTGTGTCAAACTATGGCATCGTGGGTTTGGCATCCTGGTTAGAGCAGCCAGATATTTTGACCAATATTGGTCTATGTTGTGATGAAATTTGGTCAAAATATGACCGTCGTGGTTTTTGTATCCTGGTCAGACAGGCCAAGCATTTCGACCAACTTTGGTCAAATTTTCAACTAATATACCACCACTTTCCTCTATCATTTTTGACCAAGATTGGTCGAACATTATACGATTGAAGAGATACATGTTGATATTTCAATGACAAAAATAGAAACCAATCATTTGGTCGAGTATTCGATCCATTTGGGTAGAAACTTTGACCAATACTCTATTGAAAAAAGGTGCAAAATGTACTAGTGTAAGCATGATTGGACAATGATCTTTCGAGGCTTGCATCTCAGACCCTATCAGAGGTATTGAAAAATTGTGAGATACTACAACACCATGTTTTTGAGGCCTACAATAACC
Organism: Chamaecyparis obtusa; assembly: GCA_027943335.1. Classification (NCBI taxonomy): domain Eukaryota; kingdom Viridiplantae; phylum Streptophyta; class Pinopsida; order Cupressales; family Cupressaceae; genus Chamaecyparis; species Chamaecyparis obtusa. The sequence goes on from BSBK01001415.1 coordinate 708,866, forward strand.
TCTCTCCATTTTGGGAGATTCAAATTTGTTTAAATTTGGCACAGGAATCTTGCTTGATGCCAAAACTTACAATGAGGGTCAGTTGAAAGTTGCACCACTGGGTTTCTTCCAAACCGTTCATCCCAGCACTAAATGGACTATGCCACTAACTCTGGTTGGGTGAGTAAACGCTAGTGAAAACTCCATATTGACCATTGAGTCACTAAAATGTTTGTGACCATGTAGGACCAAAGTGTCCCCAAGGTGCACTAAGCAAGATTGGGCAGTGATCTTTTGAGGCTCATATCTCAGACCCTATGAGAGGTATTAGCAAAATGTGAGATGCTACAACACCATATTTCTAAGGCCTACAATAACCTCTCTCCATTCGGGGAGATTCAAATTTGTTTGAATTTGGCATGCCAATATTACTTGATGCCAAAACTTGTAGTGAGGGTCAGCTGAAAGTTGCACCACTGGGTTTCTTCCAAACCATTCATCCCGACACTGAATGGTCTATGCCATTAGCTCTGATTGGGAGGGTAAACACTAGTGACAACCCCATTTTGACCACTGAGTCACTAGAATGTTCACAACCATGCTAGACCAAAGTGTCCCCAAGGTGCACTAAGCATGATTAGGCAATGATCTTTCAAGGCTCTTATCTCAAACCCCATGAGAGGTATCAACAATCCATGAGATGCTACAAGATAGTATTTTTGAGGCCTACAATAACCTCTCTCCATTCTAGGAGATTCAAATTTGTTTGAATTTGGCATGCTGGTCTCGGTTGATGCCAAAACTTGCAGTGAGGGTCAGTTGAAAGTTGCACCATTGGGTTTCTTCAAAACCGTTCCTCCTAGTACTGAATGGTCTATGCCATTAGCTCTGGTTGGGTGGTTAAAATCTAGTTTCAACCACTGAGTCACTAGAACATTCATGACCATGCCAGACCAAAGTGTCCCCAATACGCACTAAGCATGATTGGGTAGCAATCTTTCGAGGTTCATATCTCAGACACCATGAGATGCTATACTACCATGTTTCAGAGGTATACAATAACCTCTCTCCATTCTGGGAGCTTTGAATTTGTTTGAATTTGGCACACCAATCTCGCTTGATGCCAAAACTTGCAGTGAGGGTCAGTTGAAAGTTGCATCACTAGGTTTCTTCCAAACGGTTCATCTTGGCACCAAATGGTCTATGCCATTAGCTCTGGTTGGGTGGGTAAACACTAGTGACAACCCTATTTCAACCACTGAGTCACTCAAACATTCATGACCATGCTAGACTAATGTGTCCCCAAGGTGCACTAAGCATGACTGGGCAGAGATCTTTTGAGGATCATATCTTGGACCCTGTGAGAGGTATCAATGAACTGTGAAATGCTACACCACCATGTTTCTGAGGCCTCCAATAACCTCTCTCCATTCTGGGAGCTTTGAGTTTGTTTGAATTTGGCATGCCAATCTCACTTGATGCCAAAACTTGCAGTGAGGGTAAGTCGAAAGTTGCACCATTGGGTTTCTTCCAAACCATTCATCCTGGCATCGAATGGTCTACGCAATTAGCTTCATTTTGGTGGGTAAAAACTAGTGACAATCCCATTTCGACCACTGAGTCACTAGTGTTAGGAATGGGAACACTGAGAGGGGGGGAGTGAATCAGTGTTCTATAATATTAATTTCTGATACTTGAAAATTAACTCAATAAATTAATTGTTGAACTGAATATTAAAGCATGTAAAGTAAACAACCATAACACATAACACCAAATATGATTGTGGGGAAATCTTGGCCAAAGGAAAACCCCGGTGGGAATTAATACCCACTAATAATTGTACTTGTGTATTATGAACTTGTTAATGTTCCTTAGCCTTGTTAAGAGTAGTCATTACAATGCATTAGTATAATGACCTTGCCAAGGGTCGAACCCTGTTAGGAGTCTTGAAGTAACAAACCCTGTTAGGAGTGGAAGGCTCACTGCTCAATGAGGAAGGCTACAACCTCTTGGATATCAGATACACACTATATTTGCAATGATGAACAATTGTTATGACATTGCTTGTCTGATCAGTTCTTTTTGTGTGTTGATGCTTAAAAATCTTGTAAAGCTCTATATTATTCTTACTGCTCTTTGCATACTTTTGCTTCTGCTATTTCATCTTCGCTATCCATTTCATACTCAAATACAAAAGTGCATGTCTTATATATAGGCATAACCAAAACTATTTACTAAGTCGGCCTATAACCTATTACATACAATTATTCCAAATGAATTGGCTCAAGCATGTTAACATATAATGATATTAACAAGTCTAAAACATAAATACAATAGGTGCATAGTCTTTACAAAAATAAATAATAACCACTAATCAAAATACTGTCTCTTGGTTGCATGGTCTGTTCTGTTCTACCGCTCACTAACTATGTCACTTCAACTTGCTGTAACTTCTTCATACTAACTCATCTGATCATGTGTTCTTAGAATTAGCATGATTACATACTAAAAGGCTTATCTTTAAGGGTGCATACCAAAACTCAGTCATACACACATGCGTTGATGCTCTGTTCATCGAATGCTTCATTGACTATCCTATCTTTCATACTTAGCCAAATTCTGATCTTTTGAGTAAGTGCGCTGACATCAAAACTCCATATGACTTTGTTTCCATAATGACAATACTAATCTTAGTCATAAACACTAGTATAGTCAACCTACCAAAAATATCCCCCTTTGTCATTAATGACAACAAAGGAATATAACGAAGTTGCTAAACTACATCTTTACAAAAAACTCTCTAACATATATCCTTATCTTTTTCTATACATCATATACTCTATCTTATATCTCCCTTCTATTCCTCCATATTACTCTATCCTTTTACTACTCCATATTACTCTACTCCCCCTTTGACATTAATGACAAAGGTGCTAAAAAATGAATCTTCAAGTACTTACATTGAGAGTACATTTGGGTATGCAATCTTAAGGTTTTGGATCTCTTGTTGCCAAAATGCCTTGAGTGCATCTACTATCTAGAGATGGGTGCATAATACATAGGTTAGATTCTCCATCTTCTCCAATTCTATATAGGGACCTTCATCATATGTTATAATGGTAGTGTCTATCTCTTTGATATTTTGATTGAGTACATCCAATGAGGGCGCAAGTGCATGTCTTAACTGTGCTTGCCTAGCCCTTATCTTAGCTATCTCTTTCTCTGCCTTCTCAATCTTGTCTTTTTGACCTCAATAGACATTGTTACACATGTTAATATCTTTGGAGGGGTCTTATACTGATTTGTTGATAGCTACCAACATAGATTCAACTTCCCGAATCTTCTTGGAAAGGTCTGATGTAAGTTTGTCTTTGTTCATACAATCAGTTATTATCTTCCTTCCTTTTGCTGCTATCTCCTTTAACATAGCTTGACCAACCTTAAGAGAATTTAGGTCAAGTGCAAAGTTACATGTCAATTCATTCAGCCTCTTCTTAAGATATTTTTCTTTTGCAATCTTGGATGCTGATTCCTCAAGACTTGATAAGTTTGCTTTGAAGCATGTCAAGATGGTGCTGACATCATCTACTGAGTGTACACTTGATACTTTCTTGTCCTCAGGCAATAGACTATTCTATATACTTACTGATTCAACAAATAATGGATTCCTCATTACTTGTTTCTCCTTTTCTTTCTCCATTGCTAACACACTTATTTTTATAGGATCCTCTTCTCCCCATGCATCTAAACTTGTTGTATCAGGGGTCAAACTTGACAACAATGACATTGAGGGCTTAGGGGTAAGGAGTGTGTTGTCCATAACTTCACTCTTTACCTTCACTAGAATAGAGAGCTCTTTTATAGGTTCATATTCCTTCTCTTCCTCTTCTTCTTATCCAGTTATGTCTTCAATCTGAACTTCTTGTTGAATCAGTGCATAGAATCTCTACTTCCTCAGTGCTTACAAATTCTTCCTCAAACTTATCTAAGTCCTTATCCATAGCCTCAATTGATATTTCAACATTATCAATCCTGATAGTGTTATCCTTAGCTTCAGTCATAGGCACAAAATCCCATGGACCTGTCATTGGTGCATTAGGGATTTCTGACTCCTTGGCTTTCTCAGATGGAACTTGAGTTGCAAGTGCAGTAGGAGGATACATGTGTCTTTCCAAGAATACCTTCTTAAATGCCTTCTCTATCTCTTTTGCAACCAACTCATAGTCCTTATTCATAATCTACAGAGTTCTCATCTTGGTCCTTAAGTGAGGCTTCACCAAATCTAGCAATAATGATTTTTCTTCAATTGAACCTACAGGGAGGTTATCATCTAGTGTCTTTTCCCTTATCTTGAAGTCTTCTTCTATAGCCTATCTCTTCAAATAATCTAGAATATTCCAAACATTATCTGGAATGACTGTCTTAAGCTCTAGAACTATCTTCTTGAACTTAATCATGTGCTTGATAATCATACTATGAATTTTTGATTTCTCAATCTCATGATATTTGTCATAAAACTTAGTAATTTGATCAATTCTTCCTTCATCTACTACTATGGTTCTCAACACTTCAAGGTTCAATCTAAATCCTACCTCAGGTGGTGCTTGAGTGTTTCTGCCTCTCCTTCTTGTTGTCCTTGATGATGGATCGCTTGTGGCGGTCTATTTCTTCCTTTTAGGCATCTTACTAGGCTCAGGAGGTGGAGTGGACTCTAGATCAATAGTAGGTGTGGGCACAGGAGTGTTTTCTTCTATCTTTATCTTCTTCTCCTTAGGATCATCAGGTCTTCTCTATTTTCACTTCAGAAGAGGGTGCACTCTCAATTTGCATTGCAATCTTGGCTTCCCTTGCCTTATCTAGGTCTGTTTGTGTGACACCATGGATTTTCAATATGTTAGAGGTGATCTTTGATGATTTTCTCTTTGTAGCTACATTGTTCAAGACTGAATCTATTTGTCTTGTTTTATCTTCATAATACCCCATCTTGGTTCATTTGGATCCTTAGGCGCTGACAAGAGGACTTGTGCATAAGCTTCCAAAATATGTTCCTCCACTTCATAATCAAGTGGATGAATCCACTTAGTTCTAGGTTCTATTGCTTCCATGCATGTGATATCTATTTTCATCATAAAGAAAATGTTGTCCTTATACTTTTCAACTATACTCTCTTGTATCCTATACCTTCTCTACATTCTAATTTTGAAAGCCTTATTTCCAAGTCCATGAAATCTTTCAAGGTGCTCTCAGATGTTGCCTTGAATGAAATTTGTGGCATTGTGGGTAGACTCATATCAAGATAAAGATCTGATACTTTACCAACAATATGGAAGTACATATAGATGATCAATGACCCAAACCTGAATATCTTTCTCTTGTCATGCTTAATAGTCCTTATGTTATCCATCAACTATGCACACAAGATTGCACACAAGTTGAACTCACCATTTTCCTTTACAATTTTGATAGCTGCCAAAATAGTGGTTGCAGACACACTATTAACTTTGTTTGCATGCTGGAACTTATAACCAAGTATCATAAACATTATCTTTATATCCTTCTCTTCTATCGGCTCAATTGTCATGCCACACTTGTTACTACGGGACTTACAAGCTTTCTCAACTAGTTTCCCAATATCCTTACCAGTAGGAAGAATGTCACCTTTCTTGGATAGTCCTATATCTCATAAATGAGATCTGAAGTGACATGAACTGGAACTTCTCCTATCCAAAATAAGTCATCATGAATTCTGCTCAGTAGGATCTTAATCCATTCGGATTCATAGAAATCATATGCAGTCGCATACTCAATAATTGGGTGATTTGCAAGGTGTGCGAATTCATCCAAGAATGTCATGTCTGGTTTCATCATTGAATCTAAGTGCGACCTAATCTTGTCTAATCCTACAGGTTCCTTCTTGCAATAAATGTATGCGCGTATGTCTTCTACATGCATAACTCCCATTGTAGTTCTAGAGAATGCCCCTTCCAAATCATCTAAAACTGACTTAAAGGGATGCTTCTTGAAAATGTATCTCTTCCTTTTAGTAACATCAAACACAAATGGAGTGTCCATTACTTGATCAATCACTCAAAATGGTTTCAAAGGGTTTCTAAACCATCACATCTGAACAAGGGTTTCATAACCAACTTTCAAAAACTACAATCCTTCAACTTAACTTCTTGATCTCCTGTTCTCTCTGAAGGCTCTAACTTGAATGTAAAAGTGAGGATAATATATCTTTGATGGTTAATAAAACTACTTTCTACAATTAATGCTTGCCACCATAACATGGAATGCAACAGAGAATTTGAATCTTCATTTTTGCTAACAATCAGTCAGTGCGTTCTTGCATGCTACATCAACTAGTATCCAAACTTCTATAACCAAAGGTGCATACTATGAGGGTGAGTATACAAGCCACATAGGGGTCTAGAGCTAATCTAGCTCCCCCTATGACCATGAGGGTCATTCATCTAGAAGTAGAAGGTGCATCCATTATGGATGCATCTACTACATAGTCATCAACATTATCTTTCTTTACTTCCGTCCAAATCATGTTCATATCTTCTATGGCCTTCACAAACTTGACTTCTCCAAATTTATCTAAAATTGATCCTTGAGACTTATTAGGTCTTTCTTGTCTTTGCGCTTGTGATCTGAAAAACCTTGAGATGTGTCCAGCCTTGTTACAAGAGTGACAAATAACTAGAGGCCTTATATTCCTCGACACATTGATGTGAGTTACCATACTGCATTGTCTAGCTATGTGTCCATTGTAATTTCATATCTGACATGTAATGTTCTGAGGACTTCTAACATTTTGCTGAGGATGATTTCTTTGATTATGCTGAGTCTGACTTCTTTGATTTGATCTACAATTCATAGCTCTATGACCAAATTTATTGCATGAATAACAATAGCCATTGAAAGGTCTTACCTCTTTATAATCTCTTGCTATTTGTCCATGCTTGTTACAAGCATAAAAAGTTTCATTTATTGGCTTGTGTTCATCTTTGGATGGTTTTGCTTTAGCTTCAGTCTAATTTTCAGTCTTCTTGGCTTCTGTAGATTCTTCAGGAGCTTTCATTCTTTCTCCCATAGCATTAATATGAACTTGAGCTTCATTATATCTAATACTAGTGGTATCTCCTTTTAACTTCCATTCATATAATTGTGACTCTATTAGATCCTTACTTGTGTGCAATTTTTCAATATTATTCTTTGCTTCAGTCAATTTAGATTCCATATTTTTCTTGATGTTTTCTAACTCCAAGATTTTCAGATTTACTTGCATAAATTCTTCATCCTGCTATTTGTTTTCTTTGACCTGCTCATCATAGGCTTCTCGATTATTGGTTAAATTTTCATCCAATTCTTCAATTTGATCCTTCAGAGACATGCTTTCTTCATTTATCTTTTTGACCATTTTTCCCAAATCATTTGTTGAACAATCTTTCAAGTCTTTTCTCAGTTTCTTGATGAATACTTGTGGACCACTGAACTTCAATTTTAGTTCTTCAATTTCCTTTTCAACTTTGTGAAGATCTTCAAGAGCTACTTCTAGATTCTTCTCCAGATGTATCCATGATCTCCTCAAGTGGTTAAAATTCTCTCAGAGGACCAAAGCTCTGATACCAATTATTAGGAATGGGAACACTGAGAGGGGGGGGGGGGTGAATTAGTGTTCTATAATATTAATTTATGATACTTGGAACTTAAATCAATAACTTAATTGTTCAACTAAATATTAAAGCATTTAAAGTAAACAACTATAACACATAACACCAGATATGATTACAGGGAAACCTTGGCCAAAAGAAAAACCCCGGTGGGAATTAATACCCACTAATAATTGTACTTGTGTATTATGAACCTGTTAATGTTCCTTTTCCTTGTTAGGAGCAGTCATTACAATGCATTATTACAATGACCTTGTCAAGGGTTAGACCTTGATAGGAGTCTTGAACTAACAAACACTGTTAGGAGTGGAAGGCTCACTGCTCAATGAGGAAGACTACAACCTCCTGGATATCAAATACACACTATATCTGCAATGGTGAACTATTGCTATGACCCTGCTTGTCTCATTAGTTCCTTTTATGCACTGATGCTTTAACCTCTTGTAAAGATCTATATTATTCTTACTGCTCTTCACATACTTCTTCTTCTGCTATTTCATCTTTGCTATCCATTTTATACTCAAATAAAAAAGTGCATGTCTTATATATAGGTGCAACCAAAACTATTTACTAAGTCGGCCTATAACCTATTACATACAACACTTCCAAATGAATTGGCTCAAGCGTGTTTATATATAATGATATTAACAAGTCTACAACATAAATACAATAGGTGCATAGTCTTTACAAAAAAATAAAAGAACCGCTAATCAAAATACTGTCCTTTGGCTGCATGCTCTGTTATGTTCTACCGCTCACTAACTGTGTCACTTCAACTCCTTGTAACTTCTTCATACTAACTCATTTGATTGTGCATTCTTAGAATTAGCATTATTACATACTAAAAGGCTTATATTTAAGGGCGCATACCAAAACTCAGTCATACGCACATGCACTAATGCTCTGTTCATCAGGTGCTTCACTGTCTGTCCTGTTGGAATAACTGAGAGGGGGGTGAATCAATTAAACACTGTCCCAAATCAAAATGTATAATCCAAAAACAAATACTTCAATTTCTGCTACTTGGTAAACAAAATACTTTCATTGTCTATGCTTTTACTGATTACCAGTCTAAAACTTATAGTAGTTACCGATCAAATCTAATATGTCATATGCAAACAATAATAACAAACAAATATCACAATCAACACATAACACAAGAGATTTAACGTGGAAACCCTCTGAAGGGAAAAACCACTTGGGACCGGCAACCCAAAAATATTCACTCTTCTGAAGTGAGGTCGATGAAGACCCAACCCTATTAAAGGTTTACAAACACACTGTTAGGTGTGACCTTGTTAGAGGATTTTAGACTAGAAGTTATCATCCAACCAATAGTCACTCTGGGGTTGACAGGATAGCAATGTTCATTCTATGAATGATACATCATAAGACTTTCTTAGTCCACTCAGTTAAGAGATTTAACTATGTACAATGGTTAAATATGTAACAGTAGATGATCTACCTTAATACAACTTCAATTGCAGATTATAGATCAATATTTTGCTCATACAAATCGTTCTGATCAATATTGCACTTCAAATTCAACATTGTATTAACTTACTATCCATCGGTAATTTCTCTTTGTAGCTTGATAACTGTTCTGCAGCTCAGTTCTTATTAACCAATATGATCAGAATGCATGAAAACTTCTTCACGTGACAATTATGCAGTTTCTTCTTCTTCCGGCATGTTTTATAATGAAACCCTAATCTCTTATATAGACGAGTAAATCATTTTCTTTTTGTCCATCAGATTTTGCCAATTAATCATATTTATAGATTTTTCCACTTTAGAATTCCTCGGCTGATGTGTCAATAACACATTCAATCTACTCCATTAGATCTTCCTTCAATTATGTTAGCCGTCGATCTTCATAACAAACTTTATCCGTTATCACTAAAATCAAGGTACTTTATAGCTCATCACTTTATCGGCTAAACTAATCATTTAATTCATTTTGTTCTCGTTGATTAACAAAGAAATGCATCAGTGAACACAAGCTCGATTAATACTGTGCTCGGTATACACTATACTCCATCGATGTATACTGAAATGCTTTCATTTACCAACAACACTGCTTTGTGTCTTTCAGCTCTATTCTTCATCTAAGATGAATGCAACATAATGAAGTCAATTCCATCAAGTCATAGACTCATCAACAAGTTACTTAGTGTATTTCTTATCCTCATCTGACATATACATCTTCCTCATGTAGATTTCTCTGTTCTTCATCTCTTTTCACCTTTCTTTAGTTGTGTCGGTATAGTAACTTACAAGATAAGTACTGTCAAGCTAATACTGATTTAATCATCTTACATTATCTAATCATCAACTCTTTAGTAATCTTGAATTACAGATTCTTCATTCTGGTTCCAAATCAATTGTAGTTCATCATGTCCCGTGTTTCATACTTAGCCAAATTCTGATCTTCTGAGTAAGTGCACTGACACCAAAAATCCATTTGAATTTTTTTCCATAATGACAACACTAATATTAGTCATATACACTAGTATAGTCAACTTGCCAACAACTAGAATGTTCACAACCATGCCGGACCAAAGTGTCCCCAAGGTGCACTAAGCATTATTGGGAAATGATCTTTTAAGGATCATATCTTAGACCCCGTGAGAGGTGTTGAAACACCGTTAGATGATACAGGATCATGTTTCTAAGGCCTACAATAACCTCTCTCTATTCTGGGAGATTCAATTTTTTTTGAGTTTGGCATGCCAATATTGCTTGATGCCAAAACTTGTAGTGGGGGTTAGTTGAAAGTTGCACCCCTAGGTTTCTTCCAAATCGTTCTTCTTGACATTGAATGGTCTACACCATTAGCTCCATTTGGGTGAGTAAACGCTAGTGACAACCCTATTTTGACCACTGAGTCACTAGAAAATTCATGACCATGCCAGACCAAAGTGTTCCAAAGTTGCACTAAGCACGATTAGGCAGCGATCTTTCGATGATCGTATCCTAGACCCCGTGAGAGGTATCAACAATTTGTGAAATGCTATAGGACTATGTTTCTAAGGCCTACAATAACCTTTCTCTATTCTGCGAGAATCAATTTTGTTTGAATTTGGAATGCCAGTCTCTCTTAATGCCAAATTTTGCAGTGAGGGTCAGTTGAAAGTTGTACGACTGGGTTTCTTCCAAACCGTTCGTCCTGGCACTGAATGGTCCATGCCATTAGCTCTCATTGGGTGGGTAAATGCTAGTGACAACCTTGTTCAAAACATGAATTCAGTAGAACATTCGCAAACATGCCAGACCAAAGTGGTCCCAAGGTCTAGTAAGCACCATTGTGAATGTTGGTGAGTGTTCTGGTGTGTCAAGAGGTAAAGTAAGCCTTTAAATGGATACTTTGATTGGTGTGTCAAGAGGTGAGCATTTTGATATTTTTTATTGATTGATAATCCTTTGTAAAGGATCATGTATTGTAAGTCATTAAATGGCATTAGGAAGGACTAAATGTACCTAGGGTGACTAGGGGTGATTAAGTTAATTCTAGGTTAGTTGGATTGATCTAAAGACCTATAAGGTCCATAATGGATATAAAATGGCCAATAGAGTCAATCAAATGATGTAAAAGCACTTGAAGTGCTAAAATATGGAATTTGCCTATATTGGAAAAATAAGCCTATAAGGCTCATATGGGGTTATAGGTTAGTTTGGATTACAAAGGTTGTTTTAAACCTTTTTAAAATTTATAAGGGTTATTAGAGTCAAGTTGTTGAGTTGACACCATTAGTTGTCAACTTGACAACATCTTTAAATCATACTTTGGTTATGACAGTCAGTTTGGGACTGTTACAAGCAGTTAGATAGTTAGATGGAGGTCGCAGTCGAGTTTTGAAGGAGTTTGGAGTGTTTTTTGTAGGGGATCTATGAGTGAATGGGGGATGTCAAGTTGGGAGTGTAAGAAAGAAAAAATGTAATGTTTTTTAATTAAATAATAAATATTTTCTCTGCGTGTTGTTAACTGTCCCATAGAACAATCAGTGCAACAACAAATTAATGTGTTTGAATTGAATGCGATTTGGGTTGGGTACTGAAGTAAATCCTTTACTTTGATTATTATTTACATCTTCCATGCATTACTTTTAGTCTTTTTATTGTTCTTAAAGAAAATCAAGTGACTATTGTTATGTGAATCTGACTGGTTGAAGGGTACAATCAGTGTGTAGGGATTGTAGTCTCCTTAAGGGATTGACTCTCCCACCCATTGTGACCAATGTAATTGGTGGGAGAAGTCACTGATGTATTATATCCTTGTATTATAATTGTTTTATGCAGGGATATGTGAAGTGATGGTTGAGAGAACACTGATTGATGGTGTTTATTGATTGAAGGAGAGCTCGTCTTCACACTAGTCATTATAGAAGTTGAATACCCTTGAGAAGAGTTGTTCTTATGATGGAATATGGATATTAGGATCCATAATAATGTGTTAGGCCAACTGGATTGTCTTGGAGAGAGTTACAAAGGTCTTTTTGAGTAGACCCTGGGTATATGACCCTAGAAACAAGGGTTTGGTGGCTAGCAAATTTGGTGAGTGGTGAAACCTTATAAACTTGAAAACCTTGTGTTTTGAAACCTTAAGAAAGAGTTTTTAATGCTTTGGGGTGTAGGGAGTAAGTGCATATATAAGTTTCTTTATTATTTGGAGGAAATTAGGCCTAGTTTATGGGTGCTAGGGTAGTGGATATGGAATTTGGTCCAAAGGAGTCTACCTTGAGTCTTGGGGAGGATTTAAGGAATCCAAAATGGTATCTAGATCAACCATTAGTTGCTTGAGTTGTTTGGATAATTTTGGAGAAAAAAGGATGATTTATGACTTTGAAGGCTACAAGGCTACAAGGGCTATTTGAGTGGATTGGTGGAAGATGAGTTGACCAGAATTGGTAGATTGGTGGAACATATTAGATGGACCATATTAATATGTTATATGGTGTTACAATCAAGGTGGAAGACCTATTTCAAGTTTTGACAAGATGGAGGCTCTAGGTGCATTGAGAGGCCTAGAATGGAGTTGGTGCCAAGAGAAGTTGGGATGAGAGGTTAGAGGAAGTGAACTTATTCAAAATGTCTGATGTGTTGGTTCTCTAAAGTTAGAGCACTCAATTTGACTCTTGAGTTGAGACTAACTCCTTGAGTAGATTTCAAGATGCTTGTAGAATCCTCAAGTTGAGTTGGGTTCCTTGAGGGGATAGTAGAGGGATCTGCATCAAATTTTCTTGGTTGAGAGCATCAGATACACATGAATATAATGCAGCACATAAATTTTGAATTCACTTAAATGATGAATTACACATGTGAACACACGTAGCACATAAAGTGTACACATAGATTTTCTTAAGTCATGAACCATACATGTAACACATAGATTATAAAGCATACACATGAATTTACTTAAGTCATCCACATAGCCCATACACATGAATTTATATTATGAAGAATGTACTTGAATATACATGAGTATACTTAAGGCATAAATTGTACATGTGAGTACATACACACAACCATATTTACATACTAACAATGAATAAATGAACACATGATTAATAAATTGGATCAAATATCAAGTTTTGTATATATCAAAATGAACAATAATTCTATACATATTTACAAAATCAACATAGCTAGATTTAATATGGCGTACACCATCTCAAAATGTGTCATATGACATCTCAAAATAAGAAGTTCAACTTCAAATTTTTCTAGGACATCCTATTCTACTGGTGGATCATCAAAATGTAGCCTCTTCAAAGTAATCTTTGGCTCTGATAGATCCTGCATTCAAACACAAAAGTGAAACCCCAAGTTAGATTACTTAATTTATATGGTTTCTACAAATAAAAGGTTAAAATTCAAAATTATAGTCAACAATAATAAATAAAATTTAAACTAAAATTGAACTCTCATGTACCTCGCCTCTCTGTCTCTTCATGTAGACAAGAGACCTAATATATGTCCTTGGTAGTGAAGGAACAATGCCACCAATGTCAACTTCGACCTATATATATTTGTGAACATGAGATTTATCTATGAGTTATACTATTTAATGTTAAATCCCTGGTAGCAAATACATGTTTACAAAATAACTGTATTAACATTAAAACTTACGTATTTTGAACTTTCTTCAGGAAATGTCGGCTAAGTCATCAATGATACAAACCATTGGTGTTCTACCTACCTCAAACTAGGGGTGACCTACAAAATTCAAACATATACTTCATACAATCACAACTTGATCATATTATATATACTTGATAGTAAAATACACACAAATAACTTTATAAATATACGTACTGTGGGGCTATCACTATGAATTGAGATGCCTATGACTCTATCATGGATAAAGGGTCTCATGAAATCATAGTCAAGCCCATCGTCAAACTGGTTGTGCATGAAATCGCACCAAAGAAGTGCAACATTATGTTGCTTTGTAAGTTTCTCTATGTTTTCAATAGTAGAGTTTAATGTGGAAAACATGGGGCACAATGTGGGGATATTATTATATGTGGTCTAATATCCTCTAAGATGATTTAGATTGTCTCCTATGAGATCCTCTAAATAGAGAGGGTTTGAGACTGGTGGTTCATCTTCTGAAAATGGGGGATTGTTTAGAGGTGGTTCTAGATTATTTGCAGGATCATCGGGAGGGTTTTCTAATTAACTTGAGTCCATGTATGATTACAATTAGAACCCAAATAGATAATTACAATCAATTTAAAAAATAATAAAAAATATCATTTAAACCCTAGTTTCTATATAAAAAACTACAAATTTAAATTAAAAAACAATAAAAAAATACAAACTTAAAATTTTAACTTACCTATTGATGTTGAGTAAATCGGATATGAGATTCTATCGGATATCTGAAACCCTTAGAGCTGTGTTCAACGTTTTCACAATGAAAATGTTGAATGCGGCCATGGGCTACAAATATTATTTATTGGCAAAAATCAGATATCTGATAATATTGGATATCCAATAATATTAGATATCTAATATTATCAAATATCCAATTAGGCCTGTTCTTTGGCTTTTGGCTTGGTTAGGTATACTGACACTCAGGCCTACTAAAAAGTCAACAAACTTTTTAGTGTGCTTTTTACGAGTGAAAAGTTTACTTTTTCACATCGCCACTTTTTGACATACCATGATCCTGCACATACCCTCAACTCACACTTCAAGTTTTACCAATGATATAAAAGTATATAGACCTATCATAAATACTAGAGAACTTCGATCCTACCAGCAAGAATTAAATACATTTCTATAAAAGATTCAAATTTAGTTTGATTATCTCTATTGATGAACCTACAGTCAGCTTCTGCTGAAGAGCTTAGAGAGATTGAAATGTACAATAGGGTTTGCGCAATAATTTCCAAAGATAAACTGATCATTTACTAGAGATCAAATACAACCTAAGAGAATTTACTTGATCTTGTTTTGGATGGAAAAGACTCTTACATGCGATGCATGCTCTAAGAGCTTGCAATTTTATAGAATATTACTAAAATTATAGTTTCAAGATCGGTATTTCCATGTGTTTAAATAGATTCTACAAACTAGACTCAAAATGAGAACTTGCACAAATTCTAATGTTTACAAGAACATGTGAAACAATGTTCATATACATAAGCATGCCTTCCAAAATAGGGAATAATAGTAAGAGATATTAATTTAACAAGCACACTATATCTTCTATTGGTAACAACCATAAATACTACCAATCTCAGGAGAATATAACAAAAAACATATCCCCTTTTATTGACAATTAAAAAAAAACATATTCAAAATAAAGATCTTCAAGAAGCTTAAATGTAGAATTAGGAACCTAAAATTTTAATAGTGAAATTTGGAAATGGTTTCACTCTTCAATCCCTTACTCTAGCTTTTTGTCAATCTTGTTCAAAGCTTGGTCCAACAACAATTGATTCCATGATAGGAATCTTGACAGTTATACTCATCTACAATAGTTTTCCTAAAATCCAAAAGAAGACTTCTTTTTGGGAGGGTCCATGCAATTCCCCATGAAGAGGTAAAGTAACATAGCCATTTTTATAATTGCAAAAAAAATGCAACCCTTTGATATCCCCTCCCAACCATCTTTCCCTCATTCAACGTAGAGGATATGGAAAAGAAGGCATGCCTCCCACATTCTTCTCTTGTATGCATACATGTCTTTATTTGTGTATAGATCTAGAGAGGATGCACACCAACCAAATCACTTTAACTTTGTTTTACAGGTGCAAGGAGAAGTGATCTCCTATTCAAACTCATCCACATGGCATAACTCTCAAAGAAAAAAATCGGTTAATCCTAAATTTAAGGAACTTAAAATTGACTGGACAAATGGGTTGTGACAATAGATAAGTATGAAATTTAATCTGGAGATGGAGATGGAGATGGAGAAGAAGAGGGATTTAGAGAGGAGTGTGATGAATAAAGTGAGAGAGGAAAGAGGGATATGTAATAAAAAAAGAGATAAATATAAAGAGAGGGAGGGAATGGGAGAGAAAGAAAGTTAGAATGATAAAAATATAGATAGGAAGTGGTATATAGAGAGGTAGAGTTATAGGATAGATAGAGATGGATATATAATTAGGTAGAGATAGAGTGAGAGATGGAAGTGTATCATCTTAAAATGGAAGCACTTCCATGTTAAGAGCATTTATCCCTCTGAGTGAGTGGTTTGGGTTCATGTTAAATGTCTTGCTTAGGTCTTTGCATGTATCTGGCTATTTCCCCCCTATTCTAGTTCTCTCCTCCTTATTTAAAGCCTTTTTGGATAGTTTTCTCTGAGAATCTGGAGTTTCTGACTGTCTAGGTCAAAGATGACCTAGTAGAGTCAAGGAAAACCTAGACCCCAACCTAGGTTAGGGACAACCTAGACCCTAACCTAGGGCAGTGTCTACCTTGTCCCTGACCCTAGGTCAATTTTCAGATTCTGGGAGTTACGGGATGTCAGGTTTTAGAAAGTTTCTTTTTCCCACTTCTCGGTCAGCCATTTTGGGTTTTAGAA
Organism: Chamaecyparis obtusa; assembly: GCA_027943335.1. Taxonomy (NCBI): domain Eukaryota; kingdom Viridiplantae; phylum Streptophyta; class Pinopsida; order Cupressales; family Cupressaceae; genus Chamaecyparis; species Chamaecyparis obtusa. Next base: position 725,561 of record BSBK01001415.1, read on the forward strand.
TGGTAAATCCTTAAATTGAATTTAATTTGGGTCCATTTCTAGGGGTTAAGGTTAATTGGGATTTAATTCTCCAATGTTGGCCTCTCTAGAAGTTTGTGCCCTAGATCACTATAAAAGGTAGCCTTCCTCTCTCATTTTCTCCATCTCATAGCAATCAATTCACATCCAATTTTCATAAGCATTTGCAATCAAGAAAGAAAGAAGGAGAAGGAAAGAAAGCAAGCATTCATTCATCTTCAAGCCAAGCATTCAAGTGTTCAAGCATTCATCAAGGAGATCCATTGTTAGCTATTGAAGGATTCAATATCTTTGGAGCCCCCTTAAAGATTTCTCCATCCACATTCATCCAAGCCTCTTCCTATGCAAATATCCATTCAAGATTGGTGTTGAAGATCTAATGCCATTGATTTGAGACATCCTACATTCATTTCTACATGCATTTGGATAATCCCTACTTATGGATTCAAGGATTCGAATCCTCCATAAGGACTTCAACATAAGCAAGGTGAACAGTTCCATTTACTTTGTTTATACATATTGCAATTTCAATTCAATTTCAAGGTTAATTCCTAAATTGGGGTTTGAAAAAGGCAAACCCCCCCATCAAAACAACAAAAACCATTTTTCTTGCAGGTACAGGTATAGGACTGCAAATCGAAGCTTGGATCTAGATACCCTTTTCGGTGAACTTCTGAGATCCACAAATAGATTTTCCATCAGAGCTATTTTGGGTTAAGGATGACCTTCAATAAGGGGTAGGATCCTACCTTGGGGTAAGACCTTGCCCAACTATCTGGGTCAAGGATGACCTACTTCCTGAAAGATAAATTTTTTTTGGTTTTCTCCGTCTCGGCATTTCCAGTCTGAAACAGGTTGCAGAATTGTCTGAAACTATGCACAGACATAAGAAATCAGCATTTTACAGACCTACCCTATTTTAAGGTTAGTATTTTCCTTCCATTTATTTCAGATTTAAAGCATATACTTTCTATAGTAGATTATAGGATTTTCTCCTTTCTTCATATTCTCCATTGTTTGATTCTTTTGTGCATTGATCACTTCTTTGTGATTAATCCATTTGGATCTTTCCTTTTGGGATTTTGGATTGAGGATAGGTCCTATATTCCAGCCCTATATCATACATCTTACCTCATTCATTTAGGTGATACCATTTCACCTTTATTCATTTTGGTGAACCCGACATACTTACCCTCTTTTCTTTTGTGGAATTAGATGCCCTATTGTGTTTTGTGGTGTTAGATTTCCTTTTATATTATCTTGTTGATGTTAGATTTTCCCTTTGTGTAAAATATTGCATGCTAATTAGATTTCTTGCTTTTCTATTTCAAAAATACAAAAAAATTACAAAATTTCTTTCAAAATACAAAAATATTCATGCTTTATGTTTTCTTAGTTTAGTTCATTTGCATTGCATTGGTTTATGAGCTTTGCTACTTCTAGTCCTACTTATAATATTTTGGTTATATGAAGTCATAGACTTATGGGTGCCTTTGATCCTGAGTCTTCCTCTCCTTTCCTTAGGATCCTGGATGATAATTTGATTCTTCATGATTCCAATCCTATTATGGAGCCAAACTCTTCTCACTTATCTCATGATGAGGATGATGGTTTTAGAGTTCCTCCTGAACAAGTCCAAAAAATCTCAACTAAACTTGATAAAATGGGTAATTGGCTTATTCAAGAAAACCATAATCAAGATTCTATTCAAGCTATAGAGGATCTTAAGAAAGTTCTTCATGATAGTGATCAAGGTGTTAATCTTCTTCGTGGTATTACTCACCTCGTGCATTCAAATGTTAAACCTTTAGCTCAAGAAACTCAAGATTTAGGGTTGATTCCTCTTGTTACTAGCATAGAACCTTCTTCTAATCCTTTACCAAGTGTTCCTACCTATACTCCTTCTTTGGTGACTGTGATGGTTCCCTATGTTCCTATCAGTGTTCCTTCTATGTCTCTTCCTACATCACAACCTTCTTATCATAATGTTCCTTTTACTTATTCCAATCTATTTCCAACTGTAGTTCCAAGTTTTCCTCTAGCTGTGTCTTCTATTCCTATAGCTTCTTACACTTTACCTAGTGTTTCTAATGTTGCTATTCCTCCTATTTCCTCTAATGATTCTACAATCATCAATTTGGCGCAGACTATGTCATCCTTACAACAACAACTTTCTTCCTTAACTCAAAACAAGTTTAGTGTTCCTACATGTGACATGGGAAGTCCTTTGTCCTGAGATATTATTTGTACTTCTATTCCTTAGCAAGTTGATATCCCTTGTCTTGAGATTTATAATGGAAAAGGAGACCCCGTTCATCATGTTAAAACATTTCAAATCCTTTGTAGTGATTATGCTCATGACCATAGGATTTTAGCCAAATTGTTTGCTAGAAATTTTTGTGACAAGGCCTTACAATAGTATTGTTCTTTGCCTCATTCCATTGATTCATTTCCATAATTTACTAATGCCTTTATTCAAGAATTTCAAAACAACAACGGCCTGCAAGTGTCTTTGACTGATTTGATGCATTGTAAACAAAGTGCTAAGGAAAAATTGACTGAATTTATTTGTAGATTTAAGCATATGCATGCTTAGATTTCCTATCCTATTCCTGATATTGATATTCAACATATGTTTATTTCAAATTTGCAAAAGGATATTAGAGATAAGATTCTGCTTACTGAATTTACCTCTTTTCAATAACTTAGTGCAGCGCTTCATCATTATCAATTACAAGTGAGTCAATTTGAGAGCACTGCTCCAATGGCTCTTGTTCCTGTTGATAAAAGTGATGCTACTCCTAATCTGAACAAATTTAAAAAATTCAACAACTATGTCAAGATAAACAAACAAGAGAATGCAGTTGTTGATCAAGTTGCTATTGCATCTCACAATGCCACTTTTGCATCCACTATTTTTCAATTAAATTGTACGTTTACTCCTCTTTCTGAATATTTACATTCTATTATGAATAGGTTGTTAACTACTAATATGATTACTTTACCTCCTATTTGACCTCTTTTACCTTCTACAATTGCATCTAAATCTTTTGATCCTAAAGATCTTTGTCAATATCATCATTAGAATGGTCATGATACTGAGAAGTGTTATTGTTTAAACCATAAGATTTAAGACTTAATTGATTCTAATGCCTTATCTGTTGATAATCTTGATGGTAGTGGGAATAAATCCATTTCTCCTCCTAATCAAAGCCTTCAAATCTATACGAATCCTTTACCTACGCATGATACTAATACCATTGCTTAGCCATCTTCTATGTAAATTTTGTATGATTCAAAGATGGATGATCTCAATCACATTGTTAATCAAGTGGAGCATGTTTTTCAATCTGTATCTCCACCTCAACCTCAACCTCAGCTTCAACCTCAAGTTCAATCTCAACCTCAACCAAAACCTAAGCCTAAATTGAAAACTCAACCTAAACCTCGACAACAACCTAATAATAAAAGACCTTGGGAACTTTTGATTACCTTTGATGATTTTGAGACTATTAAAGCTCCTAATGGTCCCCTTTATATTTATGCTAGGATTTCTTAGAAACCTACTCATGGTTGTCTTATTGATCCTACATCCTTAGTCAATTTTATTACTGAAGAGAATCTTTTTATAAAAAAATTGCAATGTGATTATTATGATACATCGGATGTGTGGATTCAAACTTGTAATGGTTTTCTTTATACATCATTTGGTTCTATTAACTTAACAATTGAACTTTGTGGTAAAATTGTGAACACTACCTTTGTTGCTGTTCCTACTTCTAATCAGTTTCAAGTTAAGCTTGGTTTGCTGTGGTTAAATGCCATGCATGCTATTGCTTCACCAATCCATAAATGTCTTAAATTTTTTCATGATGAAGAAGTGAAGATGATTAAACATAGTTTATATCAACCTTCTAGGCCTAGAGATTGTGCTTCTCTTGATTTCTTTTGGCCTTCCTTACCTAATTCATGTGCTTCTTGACATGATAATCTTTTCCATTCATATCAAGCCTATAAGCATCATAAGATTCTTGAATTAAGCGTACCTCCTATGGATCTTAATTGTGGTATTTTGCCTACACCTTCTATACCTCCTTTAACTATGACTTCTAGTTCTATTAATCCAATTCCTACTATTACAAATAATCCTATTAATCTTCCTAAAGAACCTGTGAAGGATCCCGTGGTTGTTCCTCCTAGTTCTCAACCTATTTCAAGTAAAGAAAAGCGTAATCAATCTGCTAATGAACATCATAAGAAGCATTGTGATCAAGCTAAAGCTCATAATTTTGCTCTTCAAAAATCTCTACCTTCTTTAGATAAACCTATGCATGATGTGTTTGAAGAAGTTGTTACTAATAATGATGTTAAGATGCATGATTATGATGATTCTATTCATATCTTAGATCTTATTTTGATTAATTTGGATGAAGAAGATACTCTTGATGATACTGATGAATATGAGACTATTGAAATTGACATTGATTTATCTAATATGCTTTCTTCACAATTGACTATTACATCTAGTGTCAAACATTGTGATTCTCAAGAGGATTCTTGTTTGGAACTGGTTATCATTCCTATTGTGTTAGATGTAGTCCCTCTTGCAAGTTACCCACCTTCCCTAAATGATATAGAAAGAGATGGGGAGAGTAGGTGGCACACTTGATCGACTTGTCCTTTATGGTAGCTTTGTTGTGTGTTTTCCTGTTGTACTGTGATTCTCTTGTGATGTGTTTGCTAAATATTGTTAGATTATTTTATATGACCCTTGTTACTCAGTTGGTGCAAGGTGGTAAAGAAATCAAACCTGTTGTACCATTCCTCTATATGTATCCATATTCTTCTATATGTTGTTTCTTGTTATGTTGTACTTGTGATATTGTTCATAAATGTTTCCTTGTGTAATCTGCTTGGATTCAAGATGTAATAGCACTGATTCTTTTTGGTCTCTATGTCATGGTCCGAAAAGATTCTTTTTCGTATCTCTTATGTGATCTTTCCTCCTTTGTGATTGTAGTTCTACTTTCTTTAGGGAATGATGTCAATTCATTTGCAATAATATCATATATATTATCTTATGATCATACTGACCCCATGGTAGGTAGATCCCTTCTGTGTCCTCTGTATATTTATGTGATATTTCCCTTGATTTGTCTTCATCTAGGGGCATCTCATAATGAAAACATAATCAACAGAGTTGTTTATGTTTCTGTTAAAGCCATTGCTCTTGTTAAAGTGTTAGAAATGACTTTAACGTGGGGGCATACACTCTTCTCACCTATTGCACACACACACTTTTCGATACACATATTATTTTTCAAGATAGCCTTTTCTCCCTTTTTAGATTAGCAACTAATCCTTAAAGCATGGATTTATATTTTAGGATCTCTTGATCCCTCCAGTTTCAAATATATTTTTGATCCCTTAAGGTCGGAGGTGTCCTTAAGACTGGATCTCTTTTGTTTTTGGCTTTTCTCTTATGGAATAGAATATTCCTAAGGGTGAATCCTTGATGGGTTGACTAGTGAGTAGCCACATTCACTAGGTAGTTCAATTCCATCTTTCCAGTTGTGCCATTTCCTTGTGTGGTTCACAATGGGTCATAAGTTCTCATTGGGTGAGATAATCACATGCACTCTCTCTCTCTAGAGATGTCTCTCTTATTGTGATCTTGGAGTTGACAAAGACCTCGACCATTGATACTTAGAAAATTCAAGGAAGTTTGATCTAACTATTTTTTTTTTGAGAAAGTTCTTACTCATACTGTGAAATGAAATCTTACCTAAGGATGTGAATGATAAAGGGTCAGTATAGGTAATTTACACTAGATTTAGAATGATCTCTTGACTGCTTGATGTGTTTATTCTGCAAGGCATATTCTGGTCATCACGATGTCTATGTTTTGATGCTTATACAAATTGCTATATCAAAATAGGTATGATATTCAGGTCATCCTGGCATTTGTGCCTTGGTGCTTATATATAATCTGACATTCCAAAAACAAAATCAATATTCATATGTCCGTGGTTGTCTAGCCAGTGGGCATTGTATTGATTCTTGCGCATACAAATCAATATTCATATGTCTATAGTTTCCTAACTAGTGGATGTTGTATTGATTTATCCGGTTACCTAAAAAGTTCAATGATGACAACAAATCGACACATGATTAGTGACTAGGTCCTAGGTATTAGGTTTGCATTTCATTTTGCATGTCATTTTGCACTTTGCATGATTGCATGATCTCACAAATTGCTTGAACACTTCAAAAATTCTTCTAAACTAAACTTAAATTGAAATGACAAGCTAAATCTCACAGGAAGGTTTCCTCACAGAACCGCAAGCAGTCACCATTTTGGTTTAAACATCCTTTTTGACATAAGACTGAGTACTTGTCTTCATCAATACCTGTAAAACATATCACATGTATCATTGCATTTACATTACATATTCATGACCATTTCATCTATCACATTGCATTACATACATGGGCATAATCAAAATCATACATACCTTTTTTCCATAATCAAGTACATTTGCATAATAGCCATACATATGAAAGAAACCATTGCATTGCATAAATCCATACATGCATTCTACACTACTCATAGCATTTACATCACATGATATCATCATATAATCAAAACATGACAAGTACAAATGAAGTCATAACCAAAATCTTGATCTCATATATATCATATAACTCGAACTAGTCAAGGGTGCACTACTGGCACAAAGTACAAAAGAATGAGCTCATGTGAGCTATTAGAAGGCAGAACAGTATACATGAACAAAATGGAAAAATATATCAGAATATCTAGATAGATAAGCTGTCTACCAGATCCTCTACATCTGGTGGAGGTGGTGGTGGTGCATCAGGCACTACCTCAGCTCTAGGTGCCTTGGATCCCTCTGATGCTATCATATATTGAGAGTATGTGGGTACTCTCTGAGTAGTAGGAACAACAACATAGTAAGAAGAAATGTAATAGACAGCTCTAAAGGTTTGATGTGTCACCTCTATCTATAATCTCCTATTCTCCTCTCGGAGCTCGGATTGCTATCTATCTACCTCAGTAAATCACTCCTCCCAATGAGCACTCTATGCCTTCAGGTCCCTGACATGTAATCTGAGTCATCTGATGATCTCCTGAGGAGTCTGTGGTACACCAGGATCTGCATCTACTGCAGGTATATCAATATCTCTAGCTAGCTTCTCAGTAGTCTCTGCTCTCTGCACCTTACGACATCTAACCTTAGCTCCTAGATCAAAACTAGTATTGTCTTGTATAGGATCAGGACCAGAACCTACATACTGCTCTGCACCAAGTATCTCATCTGCTATACCATCATTTCCTAGAGTGCCACTCTCTCCTCTAGTCAATCTCCTCTGTAAAATTGCTGGTCTACCTGCTGAAGAACTAGAGGGATGAGGTGGTCTCATATGTCCAGATGGTCTCTGAGGAGGTGTCATGACTTCTCTCAGCCTCAGAGGTGTAGGCTAGGGCATCAGAACCTGTGTACCTGTACGTCTCTACCCTCTACCCATCAGAGCCCTTGTGACATCCATTGCCTCCTCCATGGAAGGTATCAACTCTATTAGATCTGAGAACCTATATATGGGATGCTCTGCAAGCCATCCGATGAATCCATCTATCACCCTACATTTGGAACATCTACCTGATAGTTCCAATCTCTACCGACAAAACCACTGTACTCCTATGTACAAAGAGCATAAGACAATTGAGGGCCCCATCCTAATCCAAGCTCTCTCAATATCTGTGCATACGTAGCATGCTCTTGTGGTGCATCCTAAATGATGCCATAGTGTCTCCACACTCTAGTGATAAGGAAGCACTCAAGCACTGCAGTAGACCGACCAATCAATATCCGACTCTGATAGAAATAGCTAAACTGCTCCCATGCAATAGGCCAGGCCTCAATCTATAGATATGGATGCCAAATAACATATGTGTTATCATCTAGGCAGTGTCTCCAGTACTTTGTATGACCCACATGCACCTGTGTAACATATCTAGAGTAAACATATATCATCAGCTCCTGTGGCTGGCGCTGACCCTGGCATACTGGTCTATAAACCGGGATATGCTCCTAGGCCCATATCTAAAGAACCAAAGCACTTGAAGAAAAAGACTTGCTCTCCTGATACATGATGTCATGTATCTTAGAGAATATGTGAGCCAGCATACACTAACCCCTTGACCCAACTCAGAAGGAGTGGCCATCAATCGTGCAACCATAAAGGCCTAGCCCATCAAAAGACCATTCTGTTGATGGTCAGACATGATAATGCCTCCTATCATACCAGGTATCATGCACTCTAATCTATGGGTCTTCCCATAGTGCTGCACTAAAGTCTCCCAAGATATCAATCCGGTGAGCTGTGTATCATCTCCAAACAATCGTCTAAAGGCATGTAATCCAAAGTTCCCTGAACTCACATAATCTGGATGAGGATCATGGAATGGAATGCACAAAATCTTGTACATGTCCTCTGGTGTAACATTAATCTCTCCTATAGGGAGGTGGAACGTCTGGGTCTCAGAATGAAACCTCTCAATCAAAGCAGTCAGTAGTTCGTGGCTCACCCTAATCTCAGGCAACCGAATCAGATACTCAAAACCACAGGTAGCAAGGTGTACCCTCTTAGGATTGGGCAAAGAAATGCATAATCTTTGTGTCATGGGGTGTGAGATACACACATGCACGTTAGGATATATGACCTACACAGAATAGAAATAGGGAATCCTATTAGTAATTTGGTTGAAAAATAGGCTAACAGTACAAAAATTCAAAAGTTGACTATCTCAGAAGGTACATTAGATGCTCATCAATCAATCTAAGGAGTCACAAAATAAAATTTTTTTGACCTAAAGAGGTGTTTTAAGCTCACTATTTTCCATATGACAACACAGTCTGGCATCAAAACTCGTATGAGTTTTAGAAGGGTCCCATACGAAAAACCATGGTTATATGACTTTCTTGGTCTCACCGTACGACATGAGGGACCTGACGAAATGTTGTACGACTCTTGGGTCCCTCTCAAACAAGTTTTTAGGGGTTATGATATGACAATCTCTAGGGAATTGAAAAGTTGTACGAGTCATGGAGGACAGTCGTACGAGTTTCCATACATGCGAGAATTGAAAGTTAAAAATGTACAAAAAAGACCCTAAAAATGCTACAAACATGCAAAAATGGAAGTTATGAAGAGGCACAGAGGTCCACTTACCGGATGTCCAAACTGTGGAGGCCGCTAATGTCTCCAGCTACACTCAAATTGGTGGGAAGACACATGCACCTTCATCTTAGCCATTTTCTCACTCAGAGGGCTCCACAAGGTCTCAAAAGTCAAAAGTGAATAATGAATTGAAAATGACCCCTTTTGGCCCTTATATAGGTTTTTACCTAAATTTCAAAAGTGCTCTATTTTCCATGAAAATTGCACCCTTCACTAATTTCGACGTTCTGAACTCATTTTCGGGATCAAAATCAAAATTTGAGATCATTTACTATGTCAAAATCATGATTTAAAATTTTCGGACCCAGGATGGCCGATTGCTTGCATAATCGACCTTCAATCATCACAGAAATCCAGAATTCAACTTAATTGATTATCTAAGATCAAACTATTCAAATTTCAACTTGGTCAACCATGGTCAACTCATGGTCAAACCTAGTCAAACTTGGTCTCGAAGACCTCTAAAATGATGCAGAACACGTTCTCAGATGTGTATAACCACTTCTCAAATCAATTAACATGCTTCTAAACCATTTAACACTGACTTTTCTTATCAGATTTCAATTTTAATCCTGAAGGGGGCATGGTATTGCACATCATTCAAAGTCTGTTAATCTAAATTTGTAATCAAATCTTTCCTCAGTGATCAAGACAACAACCACATCTAGTTATTGATTCATCTAAAGTCCTCATCACTTGGGGAAAATCTATCATTTCTTGGGGCATATCAGATTTATCGAGATCCATATCAATCTGGTATCCTAAATCTATCTTGTAAACTATATCAACTTTTCGTAACCAATGATTCATTAGCATCATTTCCTTGGTTCTTCGTAACTGATGGGTTCAGGATGTGATACCATAATGATTCTTTTGGGACAATCAGGTCTAGAATCAGTCACTCACTTCTTCGCAATCATAAGGTTTAGAATCAGGTGTTTTGGCACTTTTTCATAATCACTGGCTCATCGCTACTATAGTTAACATTATCTTTGGTCAATCAAGACCTAACATCTTTAAATCTTTCAATCAGTTTCTATCTCAGAATTGGTTCATCTTTCAAATTAGTTTCATACATCTACATCAAAAATAGACTATTATTTGAACCACTACGCTTCGCATAGTAATTCAAAGAGGGGCAAAATGTAATACCCCAAAAAAGGGCTATAGGTTCATTAACCTCCTACATCTTCAAATTGAACAAAATCAACATCAAAGTCCTAAACTAAGGCACATCTGCAGATTATCGAATCCTAATTGATTTTATCCTAAATTCTGCATCGGAGAATATTCCTTGAATATTACCTTTATCCTAATTATCTTTGATTTAATAATTATTTGGTGATAAATCTTATTTATCCTAAAGTTTGATTAATTGAATATTCTGAACATTTAATTAATTAGATTTAATACTACCACTTAATTATTTAATTAAATTTATTCCTAAATTGTACTATTTAATTTTGACAATAAATCAAAAATCTTATGACTAACTGATTAAATTCTTATTTAATTAATTAATGTCAGTTGTAAAATTTCAATAATATAGTTTTGAATAAAAGTTTGATTTAATAATTGATTAACCCATAAATCAATTGTTTTAATTCAAAAATCAGTTATGTTGAAAATAAATCACTTTATTTTTAAATTAATTTATAATTAAATCATGCACAATCAGAAAAGTAGGCAACTAGAAATTAACAATCAATTTTAAAATTGAAACTCAACATCTAATGATGAGTTGAAATTTGATCTAAACTCTATTTTGAGTTAAACACTGCTTTTGCATGATTTTTGTGAGTTGATTATCTCTGATTTCTTGTTAACTCAAAAATCAACCTGAGTTTATCAAGAGTGATTTATGGCTTTTCTCAATGCATCCTCACGCCCTGGATTTCTATAAAATCAAGGCTCAGCTCTTCATAATTATCAACACTCAAATTTGCACAATTACTCTAGCGAATTGGCGATTGAAGGATTAAACACTTGCAATAGGCGATTTGTGAGATCTTTCATACTTGATCATAGTTTTGCATAGTTTTCATATCATAGCATTCATTCATTCATATCATTATTAGATTAAATTTGCATTCAATTTCATTCATTTAGCTTAGATTCATACAGTTTTCATATTATTGCAAAGAAAATACAAAAACATAGATTAATCCGCATTCATATAGTCTTTCATTCTTTTGCATTCAAATCCTTCGCTTAGGTGTTGCATTGTCACTGATCTCGATTTCAATATGAAAATAGCATACTTGCACCTACTAGAAGACAGTAAATCGCCTGGTTAGCTTAGTTTCACTTAAATTTGCAGATTTTGATTTTTCTAACCTCTAATGTTTTACTGAAGTGTTGTGTCTGCAGCTAGGTACAAAATTCACACACATAAGTATTTGCCTTCCATTTAGTTCAGATTTCAAGCATATACTTTCTATAGTAGATTATAGGATTTTCTCCTTTCTTCATATTCTCCATTGTTTGATTATTTTGTGCATTGATTACTTCTTTGTGATTAATCCATTTGGATCTTTCCTTTTGGGAATTTGGATTGAGGATAGGTCCTATATTTCACCCTTATATCATATTGTTAGAAAGTAAAGTCCACCAAGATAACTGAGAGGGGGGGGGGGGGGGGGTGAATCAGTTATCTGACAAATATAATTTTTATCAACTTCAATAGATTTTAACCATGTAAGAAATGTAATCAATAACCATATAAAGATATACATGCATAATAACACAATGACACAAGATATGTTGACCAGGGAACCTCTTGATCAAAGAGTAAACCCCGGTGTGAATGATGCCCACAAAAGATGCACTAATATGAATATTCCTTGTGAAAGGATGGACTCTGTTAGGATTCTTATGAAATACATTTAGTACATATGAATCCCTATTAGGAGATTTTGAATCCCTATTAAAAGATTCTAACTCTGTTAGGAGTTATGGAAGACAGAAGGACCCACTGCCCAAACAACTTCAGGGTAAGATCACTGAACTCATTGTCTAACTGATCTTTGTATTACTCAACAAAATAATACCAAAATATTGCTGACCTCAACAATTCAATACTCCTCTGATTGTGCCAAACTGCACCAACTCCTTCAGATCTCAATACTAGATCTCTGATTTGCATATCCTCTTTCACAATTTCACTTTCACAATACTTACATTCATCACACTTCATATTACAACAAGGAATACATTCCTTCCTTTATACCACACTCAAGTAATTACAAATGAGTTGGCATGCAATTTACAAAATAAAAGTTTCCACACGTTACATCAAAATTACACAAAACTGTCAACTTCTAAATAATATAATTCTTCACTCGTGTGACCTTGGATCTTGTGTTGTCAACCACATCACTATCAACATGTCTTTAATTTCTCTTTAATTGTGCATAACCAGATTCCATCCCGATTAGGAGATATCATCTGATTTCCATAGACCGCTACTTAAGGACATTGCCTGAATGCTGCTTCCACTAAAATGCTTATAACTTCCATAAATAAATGAATTACTATCTGTGCTCTTAACCAAAATCTTATAACACATTATAGAGTAATTTCCCAACTCTGCATAGCTTCATCTTCAATATCCCAAGTGCGCTAACTCAAACACTATTTGCTTCTCTGCTAATCTTCAGTAGATCTATGTGTTGACATCAATGACAATCACAGTCATGAATGCAAAAAAAAATACTACATAATAGCTGCTAATACTCCCCCATAGGATATATTCAACATTCATTCCTAACACATACATCTTACCCCATTCATTTAGGTGATCCCATTTCACCTTTCATTTAGGAAGAAGAAATGCACATAGATGCAAATGGAGAGGAAATGACATATAGATATAGAGGTCTAGGAAAAAAGAGAGGGAGATAGATGGATAGTTAGAGAAAAACACGTCTAGAGATAGAGGGAGAGAGAGGAAGATAGAGTGATAAAGGAAGAGAGGAAAAATAGATAGAGAAATAGAAAGAGGTAGAGGAAGATATATAAAATGAGTGGTAGAGACGGTGTAGCACGTCCCATCCTAGCAATAGTAGAGGTAACAATGCTTCATTGGTCGGATGGACCATTACCTTGGACTGAATGGTTCAAAGAAATTAGAGGCAACCTTCCTTAATTTTCTAGTGATAATCATGTTATTATGTGGTATTTTTTTGTATCATGTATTGTTGTTTAACGAAGTTATTTTGTAGATGTTGTATACATGCGGGCTGTAAGGTATATTAGCGTTTAGTGTTGTATATGTTGTATTTTTTGGTTCATACTTTGTTAACGACAGTTGTTCTACTATAGACAACGGAGGGGGGGGGGGGGTAACTTTTTGACAATGGTTTGAAGATCATAGAGATGAAATGTATCTTGTATTGAGTTCCTCTTATATTTAATAGAAAAAAATATATTATTATCACTCCATACAATTTTTGGTGTTTAGACAAAAATTTTTTTCTAATGATCTAATTCAAAACCTTTTAACTTCATTAATATTTACCTAAAAACTTTATACAAAGTCAATTTTTAAAATAAATTTAAGTACTATATCAATATCACATAATCATTTCAAAATCAATGTAAATTCAATTTAATATATTTATATTTCAATAATTTCACTAAACATAATGATAATTTTCTAAACATATCACTAGGGACACAAGCAATAGGGTCACTCAAGGAACATAGAATACTCAAAGAGGTAAGGATCATAAATCAAAGAGTCCATTGTACTAAGAAATCAACACCAAGGAGGGTCACATAAATCCTAAACAAATTTATAAGTATTATTAGAGCATATAACTAATTGCTAACCTGCATAATAATCTCACTAAAATTTGCAAAAATTGACCTTTATATTATTATTTTATTAATATTATATTATAATATTGTTATACTTATATAATTATTCTAGATACATTAATTTGATATTTATATATTATTATTATTATTTATATTATGCAAAGATAATTTAAACTATTTTATATTTTATTGTTAATTTATTATTAAACCATTAATTAATACATCATGATTGAAAAGGATGGCTAAAATCCTTCCGTGCACAAAGTTGCAATCGTGGTAGCAAAAAGTTGATACATGGTAATCTCACCAGACCCTAACTCCCATGAAAAAAAGTCACTCTTTTGCTGGCAACTATGTAAATACCTAAGCAATTCAACTATTTAAAAAAAAGGAAAAACCAAGCCGTTCTTTTTTCACCTACAAAAATGCTCATTTTTTGAATTTCTTAATTTTCTTACCATTATTTAAAATGACGGATATCATTTTTTAACGTTGGTGAGAAATTTTAATTTCATACAAGTCAAATCATGGCAAATCATCAACACGGTTGTGAAAAGGAGCAACATAAGGAATGCTAAGTGTGAGCTGCATGCAAATTCACGCCTGACAGGCAAATTGGAAGTTGTAGTGGTGCATATTTACATTGTTTTCCATCTCCCATACATTTGAACTCTGGACCAACGGATACCATTTGCACAATCAAATTATTAACTCTTATGAATTATGGGTAGAAGAAATTTGAAGACCCATGATAAGGGTTGACTATAAGGAGGAAGGTGGGGAGACGTGATTAGGATATCTTTTTCCCACATGGCATCGCTGGCATGGACTTTGTCACTAATATTTGAGGTGGTGTGCGCTCTGTTTCTATCCAGAATATTACCATCAGTTATCGTGTAAAAAAAGGCGTTCATCTATTTAAAAATTAAAATAAAAAACATTCGTTAAAGAAAATGGGCATGATTTATTTGATCATCTTGCATTGCATATCATCAATTTTTAACCATTGATGTCAAAGCATAGCTCATCCCTCTCATATAAAAGATGCCTTCGATGTAAACATGGTTGTCGGTTTAATTTTATATGGTACAATATTGTTCAATATTCTATTGAGAATCACATTGGTGTAGGTCTACTATTTTTACAATGTAGGCATTTTCTATTTTAAATGCAATCTATAATATTCAACTAATGATACAACTAGCAATCACACCTTATTGTGGAATGGGTACCCCGTAGAAATGTGGAAGGGGATGGAGGCAATTTTTTTCCCTATATTTTGTACATATAAGAATGATTTTGGCAGGCTTGTATATGCATTACACTTGAGAAATAAAATACTTTACAAAGTGGAGACCAATTTTGTATCTCCACTATTAAAACATTGACATTGAAATCTATGATAATCTATGATCAATATATAATAGATTGGCAGACTCGAGGCAATTGTGTGGAGAGTAAAGCTTTGAAATTGTAATCACCTAAAAATGGACAAGATCAATTAAGTGAGCAACTAAGGTAAAAATCAAAGCAATTAAATCAAATCAAACTAAAATCAAAGCTAAATTGCAATCAAGCCATAATCCAAATTTAATTAAAAATCAAAAGCCATTAAATCAATTTAAATCAAATAAATCATGATAAATCAATAAATTGTATAATTAATATAATTAATTGCGTAGTTCATTTAAATCAAATCAACCCATTTAAGGGGTACACATGGTTAAACATATTAATAAAATTTAATTAATTAAATCCTATTTTCCCTCAACCACCAAATGGGAGGAAAATACATCAACCAATAGGATTTGACAATCAAGCTCACATGGATCAAACTCACATCGAATCTCCATCACACATAAGGAGAAAGAATCTTGTCCACCTGTTTTGTCCTCTTGTCCCAAGCTTTGAGGACAAAATATTTAAATGGTCTCCAAAGGTGGAACCATGGACCTAAGCCCAACCCAACCACGATCAAATCAACTCCACCCCCTACCCTTGCCAAAATATATAAAAGCATAGCTAAAATAAAGCATTTATCATCCACAATTATTTGAATAGCATCAAACCTCTTGCAATTTTAAGCTAGAAAGACAAATTTAGGAGCTAATTAGACTAATTTCTTTTGGAATTAATTATTTTAACTTTGTTTATCATATTTTCTCATATTAGGACTATCACTAATGGAAGCTTGCTGAGAACTCTTCATTAGCATCCCTAATTAGAGAGCCATAGAGTGCTCATTTGTCATTTATCTTGCTTATTTAGATTGCTAGTTGTGGTAATTTAATTCTTATTTTGAGTTATTTGACAAAACTAACCCTATGAAGGTGCTTTTCATAGCACACAAAATGGCACCCACTGTGGGGCAATAGGCCTCACTAATTTTTAAATTTGGAGAAATTGTTTTTTTCTAGTATATCTTTCTATTGTTCTTTGTTTTGCAGGTATTTCAGTGCTTTTACCAGTTTCTGCAGTGCGTACACCTCTTCATGCAACACGTAAGAGGTCTGCATGAGCGCATCCATGACAAAGTTATGCACCTTTGCACAGAATTTCAGTGCTTTTAATCCTTCTACCTTCTTGTCTATCTTTCTTTCAGCGCATTTGATATTTCCTCTAAACGCCTCTGCTGTTTAAAACAGGGCGTTAAAATTCAATTCCACCGCTTTTAAGCTTTTCGTACAACACATTTAAAATTTTTAACAACACTTTTAAATAATTTAGCAGTGCTTTCAATTAGTCCTGCCACACTTTTGATTAAATTGCAAATTTCTAGAATCTAATATTTGGAAAATGATTTGTCTGTGTTTGTAGGATGACTGGCCATAAAAGAGTAAAAAATCTAGAGACCAGATTCAATAGTGAAGGAAAAGAAAAAGCTAAAAAGATCAAAGAGGAGAACATAGCACATTTCAAGCTGGTTTTGGAGAACTCACAACAAGAAACTGAGGTATATGAAAAATATTTAAAGATTGTAGAAGTATACAAATCTAAATTTGCCTCATTAAATTGGATTTACTTGCCTTAATCGATTTGTTTCCAATTTGATAAATAAGGTTAGATTTCAATCTTATTCTTGTTTTTCTTCATTTTGCTTGTTTGTGTTGACTAACTTGTTGGAGGAGAGGCAAAAATGAAGGAATGCTTGCCACTAGGTGAGTCTAAATCATGAGAAAATCATCAAAAATGCCCCTAGCCTTTGCTAGCTTCGATTGAAGGTAAGCCTAAACTTGGTCAATTTTTCTTTAAATTGTGGCCTTGTGATTTTTGTTCAAATCTAGTAAGTAAATAGCTTAAAGGATAAAATCAAGAACTAAATCAAATAACCCCTTGTTTGTGGAAAAGAGTAGAAATATTCAATTCCCATTAGACGTTAGTGGGTTTTGGAAATTGAACATTGTTAATAGTGTTTGGGAAACAAGAATAGATAGGGATATGCTCTTCACCTTTTGGTGAATCAAAATCCTAAAACCTATCTCTTAATTCCATTTTATCACTTTCAATATGAACATGCTAGATATTTAGTGGGCTCGCCTCCTGAGATTTTCCTTAACGAGGCCGGTGAGAGGGACAACCCAAAGTGGGATACATTTGTCTTTTCTGCAAAAATCCAACCCACTATAAAATGAAATGCATGCATCCTTAATGGGGTGTGTGACAAAAGGATATTAAGCTTTCAAACTTCCTTGAGTAGTCCTTTAGGATTGCGCAAAACTCTGACATACTGGTGGTTGGAAGCCTCCTAATTTTGGGGGATGAAAACTTAATGTCCATTTTGAATGGAGTCTTGATTAAATACCTTGTTAAATTAGAAAATCCTACCTTGTAAAGCCATGTTTACAAACCACCTTGTGGAATAGGTAGATTGTTTGAAGTGCTTTTCATGAAAAACCTGTGATAACGTCCTTACAAATTCAAACACTTTTTGTGTAGAGGGTTAAAAAGAACAAGTGTATTTGTGATTGCTTTTTTTGAAGAATATGTACAACAAGTAAGAGATATCCATTTTGAAAATTCATCATATATTTTTAAATCTCTTCATAAAAAAATAATTACCAAGTTTGGGGAAAACAATCCAAAATCAAACCTTTGTTGAATGTCGGTTTCTACACAATCTCATAGACTAAAAAATATCTTTAGAAGAAGATGACATCTGCATTGCAAAAGAGGTCCCCGAATTGGAATCTCAAAACTCTTTCATAAATCACAACCAAGGGGATAGTCTCCCAAATCTTTTTGAAAGGATAATTGATCCAATGGATATAAATTCTACATTTCACGATTACATCCATGGAGGACATGACAAAACTCAAGGAAACATTAACCATGCCAATCAAGGGCCTAAAGAAACACTTGAAGACAAATCCAATAGGGCGGCCGAAGACATTGAATTCCTTGAAGTTATGGACAAACTAATAGAAAGAGATAGGGAAAGGTATTTCCTTAATTTAGCCCAAGTTGTGTGTGTGAATTTTGTACCTGATCTATAGACACAACACTTCAGTAAAACATTAGAGGTTAGCTATAATCAAAATCATGCAAAATTGAAATCTAATTTAACCAAGCGATTTACTGCCTTCTAGTAGGTGCGAGATTAATGTTCTCATATTGCTATCGAGATCAGTGACCTAGACGACACCTAAATGAAGGATTTGAATGCAATTGATCTAGATATGAATTAAATGCAATTAAGCTATTTTTTTGGATTTTAGATGCAATAAGAATGATAAAAACTTGATATGAATCTATGCTAATATGGAAATTGATCTAACAATGATATGAAAAAGAATCTAAATGAATGTAAAAAAAAACAAATTGATCTCACAATAGCCTTGATTCACAATAAGCTTTGATTCTCTAAATTCCAATTCTCCAATGTGATTGTGCAAATTTGTGGATGCCTGGATGCAAATTTGAGAGATGAATTATGAAGAGCTAAGCCTTGTTTTTATAGAAATCCAAGGCTTTGGAGGTGCATGAGAAAAAGCCATAAATCACTCAAATAACTCAAGTTGATTTTTGAGTTATTTTTAAATAACAGATAATTAAGTCATAAAAATCATGCAAAAGCACAGTTCAACTTGAATTAGAAGTTTAGATCAACTTTAAAACTCAAAAAGATATTGAGTTTCAAAAAGCTAACAACTTGCATTGATTTTCCAATTTGAGTTTAACTAGTCCTTGAATCTGCACATGGATAATTATGATTTAATAAATAAATAAAGTGATTTATTCTCAACTTAATTACTTTTTGAAATAAAATAATTAATTTATGGGTTAATTAACTATTTTATCAAACTTTTATTAAAAACTATATTATTAAATAATGACAACTTGCTTTAATTAATTAAATAAAAATTTAATCAATTATTCATAGGATATTGGATTTATTGTCAAAATTAAATAATACAATTAATAATAGATATAATTAAATTTAATTACAGAATTAAGTGGCAAGATATTAAATCTAATTAATTAAATATGAAAATATTCAATTAATCAAATTTTAGGATAAATGTGATTTATCGCCAAATAATCATTAAATTAAAGATAATTAAGATAATTTGGAATATTGCTAGGAATATTCCCCGATGCAGAATTTAAGATAATCAATTAAGATTCGATGATGTTTAGATGTGCCTTAGGTTATGACTTCGATGTTGATTTCATTCGATTTGTAGATATAGAAGATTAATGAACTTATAACCCATTTTTGGGGTATTACATTTTGGACCTCTTTGAATTACTATGTGAAGCGCAGTGGTTCAAAGAAAGTTTGTGTTTGATAAAGATATGAAATTGATGTTTGAAATTGATAATTGATATGAGATAGAAGCTGATTGATATTGATTTGATATGGAGATAATAGGTCTTGAATGACCAAAGATAATGTTCACTATAACAACAAATGAACCTATGATTGCGAAAGAGTGTCAAAACACCTGATTCCAAACCTTAGGATTGCTAAGAAGTGAGTGACCGATTCTAGACTTGATTGTCTTAGCAGAACTAGTAGGTATCACATCCGAATCCTTCAGTTGCCGAAGAACCAAGGAAAGAACACTATGATCCGATGGTTGCAAAAACTAATACAGTTTACAAGATTAGGAGAATACCAGATTGATATGGATCTTGATGAATCTAATATGCCCCGAGTGATGATAGATTTGCCCTGAGCGATGAGGACTTTTTGATGAATCAGTAACTAGACGTGATTGTTGTCTTGATTACTGAGGAAAGATTGATTTCCATAACGATATGATTTCAAATTATATTACAAACTTTGAATGATGTGCAATACCATGCCCCCTTTGGGATGAAAATTGAAATCTGACAAGAAAAGTCAGCGTTGATAGTCCAGAAGCATGTTAATTGATTGGAAAAGTGGTTAAACACATCCGGAAATGTATTTTGCATCGTTAGAAGGTCCCAAAAGACCAAGTTTGACTAGGCTAAACCATGAGTTAACCATAGTTGACCAAGTTGAAATTTTGACAGTTTGATGTAAGATAAGCAGTAAAGTTGAATTATGAATTTCTGTTATGATCGAAGGTCGAATATGCAAGTATTTAATAATATGAATGATTGCAAATTTTGATTTTGATCCCGAAAAAAAGGATTCTACTTGCTGTTTCATTGGAGGAACCTTCGTGTGAGATTCAACTCTTGTTAGATTTAAAGATGTGAGTGGAGAATTGTTTAAGCATTGAAGTTCGTTTAGTCATTGTGAGATCATGCAACATGCAAAATGCAAAGAGACATGCAAAATGAAATGCAACCTAAGACCTAGGACCTAGTCACTAATCATGTGTCGATTTGTTATCATCATTGAACTTTTAGGTAACTAGATAAATCAATACAATGCCCACTAGCTATGAAACCATAGACACATGAATATCGATTTGTATGTGCAGAATCAATACAACATCCATTGGTCAACAACCATGGATATATGAATATTGATTTTATTTTCGGAATGTCAGATTAGATATAAGCACTAAGGCATAAACACCAAGATGACCTGAATATCATGTCCATTTTGATATAGCAATTTGTATAAGCATCAAAACATAAACATCGTGATGACCTGAATACGCCTTACGTTGCAAACACATCAAACAGTCAAGAGATCATTCTAAATCCAATGTGAATTACCTGTAGTGACCCTTTATCATTCACCTCCTTAGGTAAGATCATGTTTCACAGTAGGAGAAAGAACTCACTCAAAAAGACAATAGTTAGATCAAACTTCCTTAAATTTTTTGGGTATCTATGGTCGAGGTACGCATGGCCATCCAATTCGAGATAGAGGCTCTTATAGTCGGACACCATTTCAATCCAGAATTTTCAAAGTTGTTAGATTTTCACATACAAGCAGAAAACAAAGAAAAGATTATGCCCCCAGTCATCACTCTCTAAATCCTATAAAGGACATCATCGAAGAGCTCGAAGGGACACAATATGCAAAAATTTTAATGCGAATCAGTAAGCATACAAGGAGATAAAAGCATGAAAAGCACAGATTGTTTTCAGTTTGTTTTTTATTGTTGTTGCATTGTTGTAGATGCAAAATCCTTTCTGGAGATGAGACAGACTTGACTGACTCAAATGAAGCTTCAAAGGACTCTGACTAGATATGATACGTCTAAGATACACCAAAGACCATAGGATATGACATTGATTGCCCCCAAGTTTGAACATTGATAGGATACAGACACTTGAGCAGATTGGTGGACAAACTGACTTATTGAAAACAAACCGGAAATGCAAAAACAAACCGGAAGATATGTACAAACTAAAGCAAGACTAAAAGTTGGGAAAGACAAAGATTGCACTGATAGATGGAGCATTTTGAAACAAGTGGCACCCGTTTGCCGGGTTTTCACCATCTTGACAGAGATTCTATTTTTGCTACTAAGGCGCCTATTTTTAGGTTTTCACCAAGGCGCTTTTTTTTTCTCATTTTTTTATATTTTTCATTTTTCAATTTTTTTAAATTTTTGATATTTTTTTATTTTTTTGTAAATCATCAAGGCACCTATTACTAGGTTTTCACCAAGATGTTCATTTTTTCAGGACTTTTTTCAAATTTTTACAGTTTTTTCAAGACATTTTACCATAGATTAAATGCCTTAGGCGTAGAATTTCTTCAGATGGAGAACATTGATTGGTTCTTAGAGCTGTTCTCCTTTAGTCGTTGAGAGTTGATAGGCACTAGAACCAAAAGTAGCAGTGATGACAAAGGGACCCAACCAGTTGGGTTTGAACTTCCCCTTGCGTTCTCGATGGGATTGATTTTTAGGATTTTCTCTCAAGACTAGATCACCAACCTGAAATTCTCTGTGTCTGACTTTTTTGTTGTAGCCTCTAGACATTGTCTTCTGATATACTCTGAGATGATCATATGCTTTTTGTCTGCGCTCATCTAGTAGTTCAAGTTCTTGCAACCTAGACACTCTATAGGCATCATCAGTTACTAGACCATCCATTCTGATTCTGAGTGATGAGATTTCAACCTCAATAGGCAGTACCACTTCAGACCCATAAACTAAAGCAAAAGGTGTAGCCCCAATAGGTGTTCTGATACTTGTTCTGATACTGATTTTGATACTGGTTCTGATACTAGTTCTGATACTTGTTCTGATACTGGTTCTGATACTTGGTATACTTGATAGCATCTTTTTCCATTGTAAACTCTCAAGCAAGATCATATCGTGCAGTCCCAATGTCTAGCAAGGTGGAGAACAAGAGGCATTGGCAAGCTAGTGGAAGAGATGAAAGATAAGAGAATGAAGGAGAATGAAGGGAAGAAATCTTCAAGGGAAAACTCTTCAAGAATACTTAAGATAGGGAAAAATTGTCATGTAAAACACATTTGGACAAGCAATGAAAGGCCAACATAGGATAAGTCACAAAAGTGTAATGCAAGAGTAGGAAAGGATGCAATCCAAAGGAGTAGACATGTCAAGAGGCTTCATAACACTATGTTTTACTCTTTCTTCTATTAGATCAAGACCAAAGGGGAAAAGGATAGTGAAAGACTAGAATGAATGGAGGAAAATAAATATGAAGGCTAAACAGGAAGGGAATGAAAGCAAGATCATCGTAAGATAGCTCACAAGATAGCCAAATGTTCGTGTATAGATCAAAGAGAGAAGATGGAATGAATGAAATATGTAGAAGAACTACGCATGATGCCTGATTGCCAGGTTTTCATCATTGTACTTATCCAAGGCGCCACAAGGGAGTGGTTTTCACCATAGAATGAATTTATTTCTCTTTACTTTTGCTACCAAGGTGCCTGTTTCCAGGTTTTCACCAAGGCACATTTTCAATTTTTTTTTATTTTTTTATTTTTATTTTTTTATTTTTGGAAGAAGGCAAGCTTTTTAGATAGTGCTCCTTGAAAGGATAAACCATGATATGCCAAGGATTCAAAATGATATGCTCAAAGATGCTGATAGGGAAAGAGAGATGGAAGAGAAAAATGGAGAATAAGGTTTTATGTAAAGTGAGTGAGGTTGGAAGATAGAAGAAATAGACAAATGAGGAAAAAGGATAGAAGGTAGAAGGATAATGAATGGAAAGATTGTGAAAGGGTAGATGGAAAGGAAGGCAAGATCAACATCAACACACACCTTGAAGGGTGGCAAGAGGATGGAGGAAATGTGAATGAAGAAATACGTGAAGGAATATGGTGAATGGATAGCAGAGGTTGTGGTTTAGGCGCATGGAATGGAGGAATGCTTTTGGAGGGAGATGAAGTGGAAGCCTTTGGAAGCTTGAATGTCAATTTCACTTTTTGCTCAACACTAGACTCTTTCAAGAGAGACTTTGGAATCCATATAGCCGTAGGATTTTTATTTCCTTTCGATGATCTAGAGAGAATATCTTCAATGATGGATTTTGGAACCCATACTTGTCTTGTAGTTTTTTTCTTAGATATCTCTTTTGACTTTATATTTCCATGTCTATTAGAGGAGACATGGTGATATTTTTTTGATGGATTCTTGATGCAGAGGGAAGGGTGGTGGTATTAGAAACACAATGAGAATTGAAAAATTTAGAGATTTAGGTGTTTGGGCTTATCAAAGAACTTAAATGTATTAAAGACTTGACTTACCAAAATCTTTCCCAAGACCCCTAACTGATATTTTTGGACTTGTAACATTTCAATAACTTAGATTCAAAGATCCTAGGGCTCTGACTGCTATCCCATTTTCCCAGTTTACAAAATGTTCATAAACTGTACCAAAATCCCAATACTCTGCCTATTAACCCTGCTGCAAGCTTAGTTTGATAATAACTCAACTTTTTCTCAAGACAAGAGATAAGAAAATGATGTTTTTAGATACCCTTTATGGATTTATTCCACATAACAAAAGTTCTCATGTGACTGCTTTGGACCAACTCTGCTATCTATAACAGATGCCCTGTTTTGATGCATAAAAGTGACTAGTTTTCCAAAGGAACTATGAGAAACACTTCACCTGGCACTTCCAACTCTTAGACAGTGACTTCTTATGTATTCAATCAACCAAATCCAAAAACAATTAACTCCCAATGCTCTGCAACATCAAGACTCTCAATTTGCTGTCTTCGAACCCTGTCAACTAGGGCTTCTTCAATCTCCAAACATAACACACTTCCGCCTCCAATTGGTGATTGAATCACCTTCAATGCAATGTAATACACTGTTTCAAATTATAAAACATACATTTTACATGGATAGATCTTCAACTATCACACCTGTGCCACCATTCTCACTACTTCCTTCACTGTTCCGGCTGTGAACACACCTATCCCGTGCAGTTTCTGCATGTATTTGGTTAATAACATATAATACAAGTTAGATTTAACTCACTCCATGAATACCAGGCCTTCATACTCATGGAGTGACTTCCATTATCCTAAACTCTTACTGCAATAACAGAAACAATTAAAAGAAAGTCTCTTGACCTACAACTGGTGCAACAGAGAATTAACACAATATAAAATTCATCAACACAACAATTAGATTGGTTGAGAAACCCTGTCAATGCATTTGCAATTCAATCCAAACAAATGGAATTTCAACTAATAGTCGAATTGCAGGAAAACAACAAGACTTTGATTGCTTATCGTTCACCCATACACCAGCCTGTGCACACCAGTGTAACAGTAAATTCAAACCGAATTGAAATTTATAAAATGGACAGTCAAACGATTGAATGAAACCTTATCAATGCATACAAAATTTGATCAAGAAAATGGAGTTTCAAAACACCATCAATTTGCAGTAAAATAACAGAGTTTTATTACTTATCGTGCAACCGTTGATACACCACAGTCTCCTCCCTTAACAGAGACCCTTTTTCCCAAATAAAAGACTCAAAAATAACTACCTAAAAACTAATTCAACCAACGACAATGTTGATTTGAATGTTTAAGACTCAAAAACATAACAAACTAAGAACTTCCCTCCTATTCCTAAACTAGCCGGTTGTATTCAAATGTTTGAATTTGAAAAAACCATACAATGGTTTTATTAAACATTAAACTCTTTTCTATAAGGTCCCTATCCCTTGACCCATTCAAGACTTCTTAAAACATAAATTGGGACTTGGAGTCCATTACAAACAAATTCTTAATCCTTTTAAGGATCATTACAAATGAATTCTTAGTCCTTTTAAGACATTACAAACATAAGACATGACAATCATAACAAAATTTGCATTAATTGAAGCCCACAACAGAGGCTAAGATCCTTGATGTCATGATGTCCTTTGAAGCCTTCTTTATTTTTGACCATGGAACACATGTTGGAGGTGCTCCTGCACCAATTCTTGTATTGCTTCTTTTTCTTGTATTGAACATTCAAGTTACTTCCAAAAGACTTGGGACTTGTGGAAGAAGGAGGATATGACTGGTTTGGATGGGTGGATGAATGAAAAGGATTCAAGGGTATGCATCTATGTTGATCTTGAGGAAAGATGGGAGATGGAGGTATGTAAGGACCCAAGATGGATGGCGAATTAGGAGAGTTAGGAGGGGAAGTGAAGGGACATAAGGACCCAAGATGGAAGGCAGACGTGAAGCCCTTAGTAGTGGTGGAAGAGGTCCAAGGATGGAAGTGGAAGATGCAAAAGGATAATCAATAAGTTCATTAGC
Organism: Chamaecyparis obtusa; assembly: GCA_027943335.1. NCBI lineage: Eukaryota > Viridiplantae > Streptophyta > Pinopsida > Cupressales > Cupressaceae > Chamaecyparis > Chamaecyparis obtusa. The sequence continues at coordinate 751,817 of BSBK01001415.1, forward strand.
ATCTATATGGAAACCAAGGATATCAACATCTTTAGAGTGAGCGTTAGGATTTTCAATAGAATCATGGACATCATGAATATGAGCACCTTCTTTGATAGAATTATTCAAAGCTTGCAAAGACTTAGGAAGAGTAGAAAGTGAAAGTGAACATGGAGTGGTAGAACAAGAAGATGGAAGACTTTGATCTTGACAAGTATCTTTGGATAGCATAAGCTCATAATTTTTTTCTTGATTTTCAATAGGCTTAACATTGGAAGTAACAACACCATTTTTACCAACCTTAATGGAAGTATCATCTTTGGAAAGCACAAGCATAGTAAGGTTATTTTGATTGTCAATAAGCTCAATAGTGTAAGTAGTAACTTGATCTTGCTTAGGAGAAGACTTAAGACATGGTGGACTACATGAAAAAGGATGTGCAAGATCAAAAGAACCCTGAGGTGGATAAGAGACATCATGAAAAGGAGTGGATGACATGGAGGGTTCTTGATCTTGATCTTTCTTTATGTTTTTTTCTTCATCAATTTTTAGAGTCCTCTTGACATAGAGCCACTTTTAAGGACAAGGAAGCATGTTGGGATTGTATGGAAGGCTGTTGCAAAGATGGTGAAAGACTAGCTGAAGTAGGTATTATAACATATGAAGGCTTAGGCTCTTTAGGTTTATCATTATTGAAAGTATTTGCAGCCAGGTGAAGGTTAGCTTGAGTTTCTTTAAGAGGTAGCCCTAGAGGATAACTATAGGGAACCACATGAAAAGTATCAGGGCTTGTGTCGGATGAAGGTTCTGTGAAAGATTTGAAAGACTCGAAAGCTTTAGGAAATGTACGAGTATTGGAGGAAGTAGGGGATGGAAGGGAACCATCACCAGACAAAGGTTCAGCATTAACATAATCTTTCTTGAGTGTAATCTTTATTTTCAGCCTTAGAGTTCTTAGAGGAGAGATCCTTATAGTATTGACGTTTCAAATCAGCATGGTACATTTTATATTCCTTAATAGAAGTAGATGTATCATCTAGATATTGCCCACAAAAGCCATCAAAGTATCTTTCAAAATCAAAATCATATGGATCACCATCATGATCTATCCAATGTGATGGCCCATTTGTAGTAAGTAGGAACACATGACGAGGAGGACTCTTAGGAACAAAGGTGTCATAGGTATCATTACATTTTTTTTCGTCATAGTCATCATAGTCTCCAAAGCTGGATGTGTCACTCTCTGTGGAAGAGGTATCATAAGGGTTATCATGTTGCTCATATTCTGTCTGGGGGCATGGTGACATGTACGTGTCTTTATCAAATGGAAAAGAGCATAGAGTTTCCATGGAGAACTCTTTAGGTTCCTTTTCTTTCTCAAGTTTGTCAAGCTGGACATGCATATCTTGCAGCTGCTTCATCATAGCGATGATTAGAGCTTCTTCCTCTTGTGTATTGATTCTTTGAGACATGTGTACTGATTCTCAATAGCTATTGCTCTATTCTTGACACAATGATTTGTTCGATAGATTCTAGAAATAGGATGAAAAAGCTAAATATCTGGCAATTCTGACAATTTTCTGACAACTTTCAAAAATTTCCCAAATGACACTCTGCAGACTCGTACGATAGTGGGTATGCTGCGAAACGACAGTTACAAAACTCGTATGACAATTGCAAGAAAGATTTTGACTCTTAGAATTTTCTAGCATCAAAACTCGTACGACACTAGGTTGGTTATCATACGACAGTTGGGTATCAATGAAATGACAGTTAAAAATCTCATACGACAGTTGGGTAGCAATGAAACGATAGTTGAAAATCTCATACGACAGTTGCAAGATTTTGACTTTGAGAATTTACTAGCATGAAAAATCGTACGAAACTGGGTTCTCAATCATACAACAGATGGGTTGTAATGAAATGACACTTGATGGAAACTCGTATGACTTTCTAACCTCCTGAGATGACTTTCGACTCCAGAAAAGGATTTTACTTCAGATTTTGCAAATTTTGAGTTTTCAGTTTTGAATCGTTTGTAAATTTCAATGTCCAAATTTGAGGATTGTAACAGGTTTGTCCGTTTTCAATAACCAGATAGATAAACAAGCACACAAAACAACAAGCAAGTGATTTCAAGCATGTCTGAAAATAATGCACAAGGGCAAAAGCAACCTTGCGCATGAACAATCAAGTGACTTATTCGTTCTAATCCTCAGAAGTGCTAATTGTGTATGTTCCAAAAATGTTTTGCAATAACGCACATATACCCTATAAAATGAAAATTTGGCCTCGCTAGGGTTTTTAGTAATGGTTTGACTCTGCAACTTTTATGATCCAAAGGGGTGAACTCCAATCCTAGCGCACCAGGGTTTTGACATAGTCCGAAAACTTAATCTTTAGGAGCTACTAGGGAGATCTGACAACCCAACAATGAACCATACCTGTGGAGATTTCTTCCACAAGGACATTTATATAGCGGCTGTCACTACCACGACAAAAATGGATATTACCGCTTGAGGTTCTGTCAATGCAGTTTGCCTTGTGAAGGGATTGTCTGCTATGGTTAACCCTCTCTAAAGGTGACTCACAGTATGATACCACAAGGGGACTTGGCTCCAGATCCAAGGTTTTGATACCTCTTCACTTTTAACCCAAACAAAGCAAGCGGATTAATCCAACACGCTAAGACAAAGTTTGTCTCACCAAGGTCTATGATATCAACCCCACGTGATCTATCAACCCCTCTAGAGAGAGAATGTATCAATCAATAAGGGAAGACGCACTAACCAATTTTGATTCACCAAAGCTTGTGATGTCTACCTCATGTGATCTATCAACCTCTCCTGGGAGAGAATGTATCGATCAATAAGAGAAGACGCACTAAGCAAGTTGAATGTGAAAGGCACTAAGTATCCTCCCTACCTACAAGGATTCTATCATCAAGAAGGATTTCACTAGGAATCCAATCTCTCAAGAATCACGAATAGTGTTCATAGGGCCTAATTACTATGTGAGCACATATGTATGTTTCCAAAAGCAAATCTACCAAAAGTACCCAAAAAGAAAAAAGAGGAACACTTAACGCTTAAAGTGAATATGAGATGAGTCCACAAAGTGGAACACTTAACACCTCACACAAGCTGAAAATGAGTCACCAAATTAGAAAACAAGTGAGTTCCTAAAAGCACAAAAGGGTTGTCTGGTGGAACAATTAACGCTTCTCTCCTATAGACCCTCCCCTTTATGGCACTGAGATTGCAACCATGTGGCGGAATGAGGGGCCAACAGATTAGCGAGTCCAATAACCCAAGGTAGCAATCAAGATCAATCACAAGTAATCTAAGACTGCTAATAAATACTTAAGGTGTCACAACCTAGTATTCAATTATGCAAATTCATAGAAAAAGCATGCAAAGAAACACTCAAGCTAAACACATGAGAGATTTATTTTAAGGCCAAATTGAGATGTTATTAGATGAAGGAGAATACCTGGGATCCTTGCAATGTGCTTAGTAGATTTTACCTAATTTTTAGCAATTCTTGTTGAGCTTTTTCATGCAAGCAAGTGACGAACTTTCCAACAAGCAAACAAGCAAACAAGATATGCAAAATATATTCAACTTATGAAAACCATAGGGTTAGCTCTAAAAATCAATTGTTATTAGCAATAATAACCAGAAATTTAACCTAAATGACAACTCATATCATTCATTGAACCATGTAAAAAAATAAGTGCATACCCATCACAAAACTTTATTTTTTTTGCTGCGTTTGACCTAGTCAACAAGATCTAATTTTTTTTATATGATTTTGGCCACAAAAATAAAAATTCAGAATAGAGACCCCTAATAAAAAATAGAGAGCTTTTCAAAAATATAAAATTTTTAGAAAAATCTCTTCATTTGTGCCCTAGAGACCCATTTTATCAAAACAGACCAGTTTTTGTAAATTGACTATTTGAGCTATTATATTGCATCTAAATTTAAAATACAAAGAATGGACCCCATGTAGAATTTAAATAGATTTCTGAAAATATAATTTTTAAAAAAAAATATGCTGATTTGTGTCAGATATTAATTTTTTCCAGAATTTCAAGAAAAAATTATTAAAAATTCAAAACATCTTAAAAAATTTTAAATTTTTTACTGTAGCTTCTTTGATATATGTCCAACCTACAAAAAAAATTTCAGTCCAAAAATCTAAGCCGCTTGAGAGATAAAATTAAATCTTTGAAACTTTAGGGCTTTAGCTCCAAAAAAAAAAATCAAAACCAGCATGTAAAGGTGGGTTGCCCCACGGTGGGCGCCCGAAATGTGTGTGTGAATTTTGTACCTGATCTATAGACACAACACTTTAGTAAAAAAATTAGAGGTTAGCTATAATCAAAATCATGCAAAATTAAAATCTAATTTAACCAAGCGATTTACTGCCTTCTAGTAGGTGCGAGATTAATGTTCTTAGATTGCTATCGAGATCAGTGACCTAGACGACACCTAAATGAAGGATTTGAATGCAATTGATCTAGATATGAATTGAATGCAATTAAGCTATTTTTTTGGATTTTAGATGCAATAAGAATGATAAAAACTTGATATGAATCTATGCTAATATGGAAATTGATCTAACAATGATATGAAAAAGAATTTAAATGAATGTAAAAAAAAACAAATTGATCTCACAATAGCCTTGATTCGCAATAAGCTTTGATTCTCCAAATTTCAATTCTCCAACGTGATTGTGCAAATTTGTGGATACTTGGATGCAAATTTGAGAGATGAATTATGAAGAGCTGAGCCTTGTTTTTATAGAAATCCAAGGCTTTGGAGGTGCATGAGAAAAAGCCATAAATCACTCAAATAACTCAGGTTGATTTTTGAGTTATTTTTAAATAACAGATAATTAAGTCACAAAAATCATGCAAAAGCACAGTTCAACTCGAATTAGAAGTTTAGATCAACTTTAAAACTCAAAAAGATATTGAGTTTCAAAAAGCTAACAACTTGCATTGATTTTCCAATTTGAGTTTAACTGGTCCTTGAATATGCACATGGATAATTATGATTTAATAAATAAATAAAGTGATTTATTCTCAACTTAACTGCTTTTTGAAATAAAATAATTAATTTATGGGTTAATTAACTATTTTATCAAACTTTTATTAAAAACTATATTATTAAATAATGACAACTTGCTTTAATTAATTAAATAAAAATTTAATCAATTATTCATAGGATATTGGATTTATTGTCAAAATTAAATAATACAATTAATAATAGATAGAATTAAATTTAATTACACAATTAAGTGGCAAGATATTAAATCTAATTAATTAAATATGAAAATATTCAATTAATCAAACTTTAGGATAAATGTGATTTATCGCCAAATAATCATTAAATTAAAGATAATTAAGATAATTTGGAATATTGCTAGGAATATTCTCCGATGCAGAATTTAAGATAATCAATTAGGATTCGATGATGTTTAGATGTGCCTTAGGTTAGGACTTCGATGTTGATTTCATTCGATTTGTAGATATAGAAGATTAATGAACTTATAGCCCATTTTTGGGGTATTACACAAGTAAGGGTGAAACTTCCACATGATTACGATGTTGACCAACTCAAGAAAGATAAGGAAGATGAAAATCCAATAGGTGCAATGAATAAACAATTAAAGATGTTTCAAGCACAGATTGACTTAATGAGAAGGTATCCAAACCTAAGCCATTTTCTATCGAGTCCTTGTGCCCATTTCATTTTGATAAGAGCTTGGTTATGGCACCCTTTCTGAAAAATGTGGTCTTTCACAAATATGACAAATATACGGGTAAATCAGACCCACAAGACCACCTTAGAGAGTTTTGTGCTCTAACTATTGAATTCATGCATGACACAACCTATTTAATGAGGCTTTTTCCAAGAAGTTTAGGAGGCCAAGCCATGGAATGGTTCTCAAAACTTCCACAAGGGATAAAGACATTTGAGGAATTAGCCTCCAAATTTGTGACTCACTATTCCTACAACATTGAGCATGAGATCACCATGCTTAACCTATGTGACACAAAAGAACGAGATGGTGAATCTTTCCTAGGGTTTCTTCAAAGGTGGAGAATAGTCTTCGCAAGATATCCACGATGCATACCCAAAAAGGAAAAGATGGAGATATTTATGAATAACCTGAATGTGGAGATGAATTATACACTCCAACTTCAATGTCCCCCTACTTTTGAAAATCTTATCAAAAAATGGGATAAAAATTGAAGAGGTTTTGGTTAAGAGAGGGGAAATCAAATTATTCAAAGATAATAAACCAAAGAATCATAACTTGGACTCGGCTCGGACTCGGCAAGGCCGACTTGACCCGTGACTCGTCGATGACTCGACAATGACTCAGCTATGACTCAACAAAAAAAAAATAGAGATTTTTTAAAATTTAAAACTTTTTTCAAGCACCCATTATTGAATAAAGCTTACAAACACTATAACATCATCAAATAGAATCTAATTTGATCACATATATAAATAGTAAACATACATCCATCACATAAGTACAAACGTAAATTGTAGGCAGCTGAAGGAAATAGAAAACATAGATATGCAGAATTATAAAATATAAAATATAAATGTTGTCAAATGTATATAAAATCCATGACATCATGATCAAATGTTCCCAAACATATGTGTAAAGTTATAAAGTGTAAACAACAAAAATAGGTCTATGGCTCAAGCCTCAAGCTCTACTACTCTAGGTCAGCCTCATCCTCAAAGTAGTCTGTCTGCCTCCTACAAATGCGTCTGAGGTAGGTTCTGGATGACTAACAAGCCATAGTCTATGCCTGTGAGGTGCCACTCTGATCAACATCAACTCCATAGGCAGCTGATCATGCTCTATCCTCCTCCTATACCATAGCCACAGCCACAACCTCTCTGTCTGCCTGGTCAACCCACTCATGGTCCTCCTCAGTGAAGATAGGATCGATAGACTTAGTGAGCCACTCGAACTCTGGATCGATCTCTGCTAGAGTGATCGGAGAGGTGTCAGCGTCCAAAATCTGTCTGGTCCTAAGATGGAGGTTGTAATGAATGAAGACAAGATTGTTCAACTTCTCCACAAACAATCTATTCCGCCTCTTCGAGTGGATGTGCTCGAACATTGACCAATTGCGCTCACATCTAGAAGCACTGCATGGCTGACTCAAAATGCGGATGGAAAGTTTTTGAAGGTTTGGGGTTGAAGGCCCAAACATGTGCCACCATCTATCTGAAACAAGGAAAAAAAAAATCAATGTTATTTCCAAGCTCCAATTTTAAGGATATATTATAAAATCAAAATGCATAAGCCATAAACTTAAGAGTTAAGTTTAAGTTTAACATATATTAATATTTCTACCTGGCTGCAATGTTGTCCTAGACTCTTTGCACATTGTGCTTCCAAAAATTGGTCCTTGTAGATGACTATATGCATCTATCTCTTACACTATAGATGCGGTACAGGTAGATATCTTTTGCATCACTGTATATAGGCCATTAAGAACCTCCTCATCTACCTTGAAGCTATCAAGGAAATGATATGCTAGATTGAGGAAATAAGCTGCTGCATAGATGGGCCTATGAAGCTGGTTTTGCCATCTTCTATCAGTGATTTCCCAAAGGGGGCCATACTTATCCGCAACTCCTTTATACCTGGATCTAATGGCCTCCTTGGCCCTATCCATGCCCTCATATAAGTAGCCCATAGAGGGCTTCTCCCCATCAACAACTCGTAGGAGAACTACGAGGGGCTCAGTGACCTACATATAATGTAAAAAAAAAATAGTCAAGTGACAAGTGTGCATTAAAAATTAAAAATAAAAAAAATTGCAAACAAAACATAAATATTTTTACCTCCATGATCTCGTTACAAGGGGTCCAAAAACCTGGCTCATCAAACATATAATTTTCCACTTCCCTACCCATAGTGCTTGTAGAATGGGATGAGGTAGTCCACTCCTCACCAACAAACATGCGTCTCAAATTGTCGCGTGATTTGAGCAAGGATTTCAGTGTGAGGAAATTGGAGGCAAATCTTGTGACACCAGGATGAGCCAACTCCCTTTGCCCCATGTATTTTCTCATCAGGCTAAGGACCAATGCATGATTATAGATAAACTTGCAAATAGTTTTGGCCTTATCAACACATGATTTGATCCATTCAATCTTTCCAATATCCTCTAACATGAGGTCAAGGCAATGGGCTGCACATGGAGACCAAAATTTTTTTGGGTGCCTCTCCATCAAAAGTTTACCTGTAGCAATTTTAAATTAATTAGAAATTTAGAAGTGTTAAGAAAATATTAAATAAATTCATAGATGCCTCTCCATCCAAACTTAAAAAGTTATAACTTATAAGTTTACCTGCAGCAACATAAATTGCTGCATTATCAGTCACCACTTGCACCACATTTTCTTCTCCCACCTCAAGTATAACTTCCTCAATAGCCTCACATAAGTATGTGGCATTCTTCACATGTGAGGAAGCATCGATAGACTTCAAGAATATGGTGGTTCCTAAATATAAAGAAAAATAATTATCAATTATCATGGATCAATAAAAAATTCAAAATCAAAATCAAATTATTCAATGCATTTGGGGAAGTAGAATTCAATGAAGTTATGAACAATCACCTGCGCTGGAAATAATAAAATTTAGGAGTGTCCTATTCCTCCCATCCGTCCAACCATCTGTCATGATGGTGCAACCATTTTGCTTCCAAGGTTTCTTGTGGTCCTCTAGCCCAAGTTGCATATCATTAACCATGTCTAACAAGAGGGGGCCACTTAACTCAGAATTAGTAGGGGCTTTAAAGCCCACCCCACAAATGGTTACAGAATCTATCATACCTTTCCAATAAGGAGACCTGTCACAAATAGATTATGATTAATAATTAGACAAAGCATAGTTCAACTTCAAACTATAAAATTTAAAATTTAATTTTAAACTTGAAGAAACTTAGAAAACAAATAAAAGAGGATTACCTGGCAGCAATAAATGGAATGTTGCAAAAGAACCAAAACTTGCAAATTTGTTTTCAGGCAGCATCATGGACCTCCTTGTTCCAACCCATGCTCTCAAGTGAGGGTTGTGCACCCGGACTAGTGTGTGGCTCAAAAAAACTGTCCAACCTTGATGATTTTCAGACTCTAGGGCCAAGGGTAATTTTTCCACTTGAAGGAGCAACAGTAGAAGCACTAGCACTAGGATAAAAGGGAGGCTTGGTAGATCCCTCTCCAACACAGCCTACAGATGTGGATGTAGATGCAGATGCGGGTGTGGATGAAGAATGGCAGCCAATAACATTTATCTCTTCTCGTTGCCTCTTTCTAGTTTCCTTCTCTTCAACATATTTTTCTAATTGGACATAACAAAAATGAGTTGCCTCAGGAGTTGCCTTAAGACATGGGTCAACATCATTTCTAGGTATGCCGACAATATGGTATTTAAGCCTATTGATGCCACCACTTTACAAAAGGTGCATTTTGTTTGGTTTTTTTGTCTACCGGGAAACTCTTTGGCATATTTCCAACATGGACACTTTAGAGGCATTGGGAACAATGGGAAGAATTTATGTTTTCAAATTGGAATGCGGTTGCAATAAAATTAAAACTTCAAAAAAAACTCTAAAAACAATGGAAAACCATAAAAAAACCATAAACATGCAAGCAAAAATCAACAAAATCTAAAAATTTAACACTTACCTCTTTCAAATGAGTTGAGAACAGCTGCTATGAGCTCCTTGATGCTCTCAATGCTTCCCCAATCCGATTTTGTGGACTCCTTGATGCTCTTCTAAGTCATCTTCCCAGCTGGTTGCAACCCTTTGGCTTCTTTTTTTCCTTCCTCTCTCTCTCTTTTTCTCTCTTCTTCTCCTACAAATCAACTACAATGCCTTTTAGGGCAAATAAAAAAATAAATATGCAAAAGAAAGTTAAAAAAAAGTTAAGATTTTTTATATTTTTTAAAGGCCATCTCAGGCCTGCCACTACGCGGGTCATGAGCCTCAGACTCGGTGAGTCATGGCTTGACCTGCATGACTTGACGAGTCATGCGAGTCAAGGCCATGACCCGCTAGGTGACTTGGTCGGGTCATGAAAACCCGGGAGCCCTTGCTCGGCCCGTGAGTCAGGATAACTCACCTGACTCCCCGCAGGTTATGATACTCTGTAATAAACCCTATACCAACACTAATAACAATCATAACCTATCTAATTATAACAATAATAAAGGAGCCGACAATCACAATGATAAACCAAGACTATGGTTAAAAAACAACAATAAAAATCTTGTGAACGATGGAGTTGTGGAAGCCCACAACTTAAAGGCCACGCCCTTTAACTTATCAAGTGGGTCAAATCCAACATATGATGTTAACCAAATGACCAAGGCTCCTTACAATAAAAAAAACAACACTAATCACACCAAAAACAATGCTAACAACAACAACAACAACAATCCTTTCAACAATGCCAACATCAACAAGCCTAAGCCATTCTTTTCCACATATCAAAAGAGAAAATTCACCTTTTTAGGTGAACATTTGGAAAATGCATTAATGAATTTGGTAGCTAATAAAATCATTACCTTACCCAAATCAAGGCCATATGAACCCCAAGTCAAGCCCGATTGGTGGAATGAGTCTCATCATTGCGAATACCATCGCAACAAAGGACATAAAACAAATGGGTGCATGAAATTAAAACACCTTGTCCAAGATCTAATCGATGATGGAACCATAAAAGTGGAAGGGCCCCAAAATAATGAGGACCATATGGCTTTCAAAAACCCATTCCTAAACCATGATAAAGGGGAATCATCAAATACCAATCATAACAACAAAAGAGGTAATGAGAAGGTTAATTTTTCCCATACCTATGACAACACCATTAATACTCTAAGTGGTGATGAAAACATGATAAATGTGATTGTGGTTAAGGAGAAACCAAAGGAGGCAACATCTAATATTATAACTAGGGGGCAAGCATAAAAGATCACTTTATCAGGAGGTATAAGGAGGTGGCCCAAGAATTATCTTACCAAATCAAACATTATCTTCATCTTCAAAGCAATATAATTTGGTAGATCAATTGCAAAGAAGCCCTACTCAAATCTCTATTCTAGAATTACTCAAGCTTTCACAAACTCATAAGGAGATTATAGAAAAAGCCTTAGTGGAGACCAATGTGCTTTTAAATTTAGATCTGGATAAATTCGAAAACATGGTAGGCCATCTTGTTGCACTCCATTGTCTATTCTTTTTAGAACAAGATGATATGTCTTTAAACCACCCACAAAATCTACCTTTGCATATAGAGGTCCTAATCCACAAGCATAGAGTGAAAAGAGTCCTCATTGATGGGGGGGCTGACCTAAATAATTGTACCTTAAACTGGGTTAAAGCCTTAGGGTTTTTTGAGGAGACTATTGACCCAAAGAAAAAGATAACCATAAAAGCCTACGATGATGAAGAAAGAGCTTCCAAAGGTGTCATAGTACTTCCTATCTGAGTTGGTCCAATGAAAAAGGAGACCATTTTCCAAGTCCTTGACCTAAAATTGACTTACAACATTCTGTTAGGAAGGCCATGGATCCACAAAATATACGCCCTACCTTCAACCTACCAGCAATGCTTCGAATTCCCTTATATGGGACAAGTAGTCATAGTAAGTGGGGATTCGAACCCCTTTCAATATTGTAATAACATGAAACCTATTAATGAATCCTTAGTCCCACATAATGTAGAAGGGTCTATTTCTCAAAGAATAGAATAAGGACAAAGTTCAAAAGATCTTCCATCTTTGAAAGGAAAAGAAAAGGAAGAAAAATAAAGTGTTGTTGTTGAAAATTACCAAGTTCCTAGTAACCTAACTACATCGACTAAAGGAAAAGAAAATGTTAGTGAGGAAAGTGCTCACGAGGAACAGAAAGAAGACCAAAAAATATCTATCCAAATTTACACCAAGGATTCCCATTATCAAAAGATGGATCACATGATGAAGAATTTTGAAAAGCAATGCCAAATCAAACATAAAGGTGTAGGTGAATATTCATTATCTATGATGGATCTATACTTATCTCCCAAATCCCATGGAAGACCATCCAATTTATCTCATAAATACAATGACCACTTTGTGAGAGCAAGAACTTCTTTATCCATAGATGAGGAAGATAATGAAATCTTAAATTGGCTATATAAGGATGAGGAATCAAGTGCCCATGAAAAGCACATTCAAAACATAAGCATTCCTACTCATCAATATGGAAAAGGATTTTAAATAATGCAGAAGATGGGATATAAAGGACAAGGACCTTTAGGTACAAGAAATGAAGGACTATTAGAACCTATTGAAATGTCATGGAGAGATAGTAAAGAAAATAATGGATTAGGGTACCTAGAACAAGGGTACACTCAAAAGAAGTATCCCTTGGTTTATGATCAAATTTTACAACTAGGTTCCCAAAGTGATGAGGATTCAAACAATTGGGAATGGGACTCGTTGTCAAGTGAGTCATGTCAAGATAAAGAGATTGATGTCATCCATACTTACACTTATAGTAAGGGAAAGGAACAAGCCTTAGGATCAAATTAGAATAAAGCTTCAAGTTCTAGCCAAGAGGTCTTAGATAATGTACCAAGTTAGGAAATTGAAGGAAATCAATGGGTAGGAGAGCCTTATATTCCATCATGGAGACCTATTGTAGTAGAATCTAACCCTAGGTTTAACCCAAGAGAATTATACCCTTTAGAAACCCAAGAGGATTCGAGTGAGGAAAATTTTAAACCTAGTTCTCTAGAGCATCTAGAAGAAGCACATATCATAGATTTAAGTGACACAATGTTTGAGCCTTCAAATGAAGTCATGTCCTTAAACCATATCAAACCAAATCAAAGCACCAATCCCTTGGTCCTTATCTATCCCTAACTAATTGAATGGGATTCCATTGAACCTACCATTCTCCCCACATTCTTGAATGATAACTTGGTGTCTGAATACCTAATGCAGTTGAGCCTTCTTCTACCATGGAATATCAAGAGGAAGTGACAAAGGGAAGTATTCAACCTTTCGGTTTGGAAAAAAAAGTGAAAAAAAAAATGGAAAGAATCTAATGGCTTTTTTTTTGGCAAAATTTTTAATATTTATATTAATAAAACTAGTTCAAAAAAGGGCTCCTGGAGAAAAGAACCAGCAAAGAAAAACTCTGTTTGTGACCCATATTACAAAAGGCAGACAAATTTGCAAGAATATAATGTTGAAAACCACATTTTGGCAACATTAAATAAAAAAGAAAAAGAAATAAAGAATAGTTTTGAAGGTGAAAACACAACAAAGGAACCTAAGGAAGAAAGGTTGAACACTTTTCCCGAGCTCTATGAGGAAAGATCACCTATCTTAATTGAACCAATAGAGAAAGTGAACATTGGGTTAGAATCAGAGCCAAGAATCATACACCTAGCAACATCCCTATCTAGTGAAGAAAGAAAGGATTTCATAAAATTCTTCAAAGAAAAACAAATCAATTTTGTATGGTCGTATGATGATATGCCATGACTAGATCCAAATTTAATCATGCATCATTTGAATATTAAAGAGGGAGTGAGACCGGTGAAATAGAAACTGAGAAAGATGCATCCACACATAACATTACTTGTAAAAGTGGAGTTAGAGAAATTGCTGAAAGTAGGGTTTATAAGAGCCATTTACTATGTCGAGTGGATTTCAAACATTGTTCCGGTTTCCAAAGTAGATAAATCCATAAGAATTTTCACATACTTTAGAGATCTTAATCTTGCATGTCCAAAAGATGATTTTCCTCTACCAAGCATTACGGCATCGTAGATCTAACAATAGAAAATTCCATGTTCTCACTTATGGATGGGTTTAGTGGTTATAATCAAATAAAGATGGAACTTGAGGATCAAGACAAAATGGCATTTACATGTGCGTGGAGAATATTCTATTGGAATGTTATGCCCTTTGGTCTCAAGAATGCTGGAGCGACTTATCAAAGAGCCATGATGACCATATTTCATGACATGATGCACAATTTCATGGAGGAATATGTGGATGATATAATTGCTAAATCCCACTCAAGGGAAGAACATCTACCCATTTTAGAAAGGAATTTTACTAGATAGGAGAAATTCAAAGTAAGGCTAAATCCAAAGAAGTGTACATTCAATGTACAATTAGGGAAGCTACTAGGATACATATTTTTGGCCAAAGGAATAGAGGTAGACCCAACCAAAGTCAAAGTAATCATGGAGATGGGGGCACCTCAAAATATCAATCAAATGAGATCCCTTCAAGGAAGGATTCAATCTATCAGAAGGTTCCTCTCTCAATTAGCAAAAAAGTGCCACAATTTCACTTAACTCCTTCACAAGGACACATTGTTCAAATGGGATGAGAAATGTGAAGAATCATTCACCTTATTGAAGAAGTACCTAATGAATCCTCCGACATTAATGCCACCAATCAGAGGCAAACCCTTAATTTTATATATCTCAACGACAAAACATGCATTAGGAACACTCTTGGCTCAAGAGGATGAAGTTGGAAAAGAAAAGGCCATATACTACATAACTAGAATATTGGTGAAGTATGAGTTGAATTACACCTTCATTGAAAGAGCATGTTTGGCTATAGTTTTTGCTTCCCAAAAATTAGGCCATTATATGTTAGCCCACAAAATCTGACTCATTGCAAAGATTGATCCTTTGAAATACCTTCTTAGGAAAATAATATTAAATTGAAGATTATCCAAATGGTTCATGGTCTTAAGTGAGTTTGACATAGAGTATGTGGACCAAAAATTTATCAAAGGCCAAGTAATAGAAGATCAATTAGCAGAGTCACCTTTAGAAGATGAACATCCAATCCAAGTGGAATTTCCAGGTTCTGAAATTGTTAATGTTGAAGCAAAAAAATGGCAATTATATTTTGATGGCTCCTATACACAACATGGGTAAGGAGAAGGGATACTATTGATTACTCCTCAAGGGTCCACAATTATGAAATCATAAAAATTTCTATTCCCATGCACAAATAACATATTTGAGTATGAAGCATTGGTCATTGGCATAAAGTTGGCATTAGAATGAAAAGTAACAGAGCTACAAATCTATGGAGACTCCCAACTAGTGATTAATACAATTAATGACGAGTATCAAACTAAAGATGATAAGTTGATACCATACAAGAACATGATTTAGAATCTTAATAAATACTTCACTCTCATCAAATTTGAGCAAGTGCTGAGGGATAAGAATAAAGCAGTAGATACAATTGCTACTTTTGTATCACTTCTCCAAATACTAGATCAAAGTGCCAGATATGAATTCCTGGTAGAAGAAGTTGAGAAACCCTCATTTGACCGCTCCCATCCTCACACCATTTTTTTACTAATGGGACATGACTCACCTTGGTATAGAGCCATTTACGCCTACTTGAAAGACTAAATCTTGCCCATAGACCAAACCAAAAATAAAAAGAAAAGCTTTATCTGACAAGCCTCTCGCTACACCTTGGTATCTGACACGTTGTATTGCAAAAGTCTTGATGGAATGCTTATAAGATGTCTAGAGAAAGATGAATCAACCATATCCTTACAAGAAATTTATGAGGGAATTTGTGGGTCACATTGGAATGGTTTAACCCTAGCTAAGAAACTCCTTAGGATATGATATTTTTGGCCTTCTATGGAGAAAGATGCGTACCACTTTGCAAAAACCTATCATAAATATCAATATCATGGGAACTTGATCCACGTACTAGTAAAAGAGCTTCATCCTATGAGAACACCTTGAACCTTTTATCAATGAGGTTTGGATTTTATAGGTATGATTTATCCACCATCTTCAAATGGTCATAAATTCATCATTACTGCAATGGAGTATTTTACCAAATGGGTGGAAGCTGTACCCTTATCCACTGCCACAAGAAAGAAAATATCCTTATTAATATTAAATCACATAATCTATAGATATGGTGTTCCTCATGCCATCATAATAGATAATGAAAAACATTTCAAAAACAAGGATTTGAAGGAACTATGTGCAAAATTTCATATGGTACATCACTCATCTTCGATATTTTATCCATGAGGTAATGGACAAGTAGAAACTAAAAAAAAGAACATCCTAAAAATATTGAAGAGAACTGTGGATAATTTAGGTAGATATTGGCACATTCAAATAAAACCTACTCTATGGGCTTATAGAATGAGCATTAGAACGCCAACATGAGCTACCACATTTTCCCTACTCTATGGAGTAGAAGTAGTTTTACCTTTGGAGGTAGAAATCCTGTCTTTAAGAGTCTCATTGTATGGTTTACTAAGTGAAGAAGACTATAGAGTTTCTAGGTTACATGAAATAGATCTATTAGATGAAAGACAAAAACAAGCTTTTGACCAATTAAAAGTGCATTAGAATTGAATGACTAGAAAGTACAACAAACATATTAAACCAAGGACATTCCAAATAGGTGACCTAGTTTTGTGAGAAAATCCAAAGAATCAATAAGAAAAGGAGAAGAAAGGAAAATGGGAAGCAAAATGGTTAGGACCTTTTGTAATCACTTCATCTTTTGGGACATGCACCTATAAACTAGCTGATTGTGAAGGAGAAGAGTTGCAAGAGCCAATAAACAACATACACCTGAAAAGGTTCCACACATGAAGCAATTGAAAAGGGATAAAGAAAAAGAGTATCAAAAAATCAGATGAGAGAGAATCATATTTATTTTACATAGTCAAAAGAGATCTTAAAAATACCAAAAACATTGAAAAGCATAAAAGAGAAAACAAATTAGAAATGCAAAAAAGATCAAAAACACTAGAAAATTGAGCCTGAAGAAAGCTAAAAACATTCAGAAATGATCCTAAAAAATATGTTGTCTTGGTGAAAACCTAGCAAATAGGCACCTTGATGATATGGAAACCAAAAAATTGAAAAAAGAGAAAAATACAAAAAAAATGGAAAAAGAGAAAAAGTACCTTGGCGAAAACCTAGCAAATAGGCACTTTGGTAGCAAAAAAAGGGGGAAAAGCTTGAAAAACATAAAAAAGGAGCAAATCCATTCAATTGGTGAAAAATTGGTAAACAGGAGCCATTGAAAGTCCAAGTTAGTCTCATGCCTAGTGGTCATCCTTGTAAATATTGCATTCACCTTACATAATAAAACCCCACAGTTGCATTTGCAAATACCCAAAGGTTTCATCACCAATGTAATATGCAAATTGTCCCAAGTCCCACAATGCAATCACCTCAAACTAGGGGCAAAATCTACTCTAAAGGAGGAAGAATTCATCAAAGTGAACATCAATTGGACACCAAATCAATTCATCAAAGCACAAGTGAAACACTTACCCAATCGGTATCAATCCTAATCTAAATCTCAATTGAACCAAACACAAAATTTTGATCCAAGATCTCACAAGGACACTTATCTTTATCAGGATTAAAAAAATGAAATGGATAGAACTATGCTTGAATTATGGATTTGAAGAAACAATGCAAATTTTTTTCTAATTGTTGACTTGATTGATGAAATTGTGTCTTTCTAGTGAATTGATGAAAGTTTTAAAACTAGACTAGCTATGATGAAAGCATGATATTTTATTAATTTTTGATTGAGTGTCTTAAGATCAAGGTTTTAAAGTATATATTATTTGTCTAAGGAATGATCATCAAAGAATCATCAAGGACATGTACATATGGAAAATCAAGTTTTTTGTTTGTTTACGCAATAGGATACCTTGGCTATTTTGATGTTAAATATCATAATACCAAAATCCACTTGCAACATAGAATTCAATGAAATCGGTATTCGTACTCTTGTAATTGATTTCAATCAGTGATAGTCATACCAAGGGTGGGAAAGAAACAATAAAGGTGAAAAAGGTATTCATATCAACATGGTTGAAATAGTGATGGTTGTACTAATTTCAAGATTTCAAAACTGCTCAATGATGAATATAAGCTCCTAATTTGTGAATAGTGACAGGTAGTTGCATCCATCCTAGATTAAATGCACTTATGTGATTTTCCTTTCTTAGTTTGAAAGCTGGAAATTAGAAAAGAGAATGAAGGGGGTGGAGTTAATAAAAAATCAAAGGTTCACCAAAAAACTATATGTGATCGAGTGTGTTGGAAATCAAAATCAATTTAAAAACAAAGGTGCTTTGCATTAGACTAATTGCATTTATTAGATTCATTTCATTCATGGTAATCTTGCATCCATTTAGGACATTAACTTAAGTTCATTTAAATTGCATTTCATTAGTTTTCATTCATTTTAGTTCATTTCATCTAGCCACTTTAAGTTGCATTCACTTTAAAAATCAAATCACTACATTATCACATTGGTTCACATCCATAGAATTCATTTTAGAACATGGCATTTACATTAGTTTTCATATATATAATTTCTCCCATCCATTATCTTTCATGATTCCATTTAAGTTACATTACACTAGGTTGCAGTCTTTTTAAATCAAATCTTTCACCATGTTATTTAAGTTCATTACATTAGTTTGCATCAATTAATTAATCCTCATCATTTAATTGCATTAATTACATCATTAGACCATTATTCATTGCATTTCATTAAGTTCATTTAAAAACATTACATTTTCATAATCATCTCATTAGTACATTGCACTGTTCATATAGGTGCATTCATCAAAATTCATACATTTAAACATTGAATTATATTCAAACTTAAATGTGTTAGGTCATTACATTTACATATAAGATCATGATTATATCATTTACATCATTTATCAGTAAATCATCCAAATTCATGCATCACATAACTGCATCTATTGCATTTTCATTACGTAACTGCATCCATGATATTTTGCATCACATTTATATCCTCTGAATCCATTACATTACATACATCCATACCATCAAATGAATGCATCCATAAGTACCATCACATAACATTATTCATTAAACCATTACATATACATCATTATACATCATAAAAAGGAAACCATGTGTCATATGCATCCATTTATTCTATGTCATAAATAAGATAATCACTTGCATCAATAGAAGAATAAAAATGTGCATTCATATCATAAATTGCATTTGAAAAAGTACAAAACAAATCATGTTAGAGATATAATCATATAGATATGCATATCATATAAAGCACTAGTAAAAATGACTCCAACACATGACATCATATAAAGTAAATCTATCAAGGAGTATCAAAGTCCATAAGATCATCTAAATCCATCAAAAGTATAACAAGTATCAAATCATAAACAACATCATCTAATAAAATAATAATGAGAGTCCAACATCTCGAGATAAAAAATGAATCATCATAATGTACATCAACAAATGGATAATCATATAAAACTTAACTTCTAGAACCAAAGACACCATCAGGACCACAATCAACATCTGGAGCTCTACTCGAGCTAGCTTGTAAACTGTGCTGACTCATAGCATCTTTAAAGGTTTGCATCATCACATTGAGATGGGACACCTGATGTCTCATCTCAGACATCTCAGACTACAAATATTGAACATCAGAGACCAATGTTGGAGCATGAGGAGCTTGTACTGGTACCTATGGAGGAGCTTGAGTAGGTGGAGCATGTGGTGGAGCTATGGAAGAATATAGAACATAAGAGGATGGAACAGACGAAGATGGAATAGAAGTATATGGAAGAACAAAATAAGATGGCATGGAAGAAGAAGAAGGATCTTGTAGAGGTGGAGGTGTTGGAGGACCCTATTTCTGATCTAACAAAATCTGTGCAGCCTAGGCATCCACGTCAGTAATGACCTGTGCACCAACCTGCCTGAATACCCTAACTCTATGTTGGCCCCATCTAGCCACCTTGTCCACACTCACCTAATGTAAGGCTCTATAAGCTCCACCTCTAACCCTCACCTACCCACCCCTCATCCGTACACCACCCCTAGGAGGAATAGGAGCAAGAACTATCAAATGTATTAAAATCCTACCTCCTCTGTCACCTCACTGACCCCATCATCCCCAATGACCTTGTCTCCAACCTCCACCACCATCCCCATCCCCACCATCATCATCATACTTTTCCTCTATCCCTAGCACTGGCTTAGCTAGATCTGTGAATCTAGGAAACAGGTTTAGAGCAAACCACGTTTCGTAGTCATTAGTCATGTCCACATCTGTTGGAAAGTTATGTTTTGGGGCACTAGGGATCACTTGAGGGTTGTCATTTATGGAAAAACTTATGCTAGAGTGATTACATGATGAGAGGTTCAGTACTGGAGTCACAGTCATAAAAATGACTAAGTCCATAATCAGGGTAACAGGGTACAGTACCACAATTTTGGTCAGCGCTGGAATTGTATAAGGTATTATGGCTTGAAAAGTTAGTAGAAGGCCTTTCGGTATATGTATATGCTTTAGTTAAGAGTGCATAAGTTTTGGTGATTAGATAAGTGATATACAATGTTTGAAAGGTATGTGAAGATAGTAAAATTAGTGTAACAGGGCTTATGAATAGTTGTCGTGATTGCGGTAAGGTTACTTGGTATGGTAACATGCTAAATTAGGAGAATGGAGTATATTGCCAACACTTGGGTAATAGATGATCATTGACTTCATTCTTACCCTTTACATAAATAATTATTATGTTTTGTATGATATTTGTGAAGCCAATTGGATAGAATTTTTTGTATAAATATAGAATGCTTTTATGAAAGCACGTGTGGTATTGATGAAGTGAAAAAGTAAGGTTGTGAATCTAAGAGCAAAGATCAGATGCGAGATCGGTAAGAAGCAAACATATAACTGTAACTATCTAAGCAAGATAAGTGCTTGTATTGTTCATATCTTGAGAACTCTCTGTAACAAGTTTTGATTGTAAGAGTAGTTTTCTCACCACCTTTAACCAAGTGTTTGATATACCCCTAACAGGGTTTTAGAATCCTTTAACAAGGAAATGTAATATGTAATCATTAGCTCCTAACATGGCTAGATCTCTGAACATGGATATAATATTTTAGTGCATAGTTGTGGGTATCATCCCCATGGGGGTTTTCCCTTATTAGGGTTTCCTTGAGAAAAAATCATGGTGTCATGAGTTAGATGTGTTATGCTTATATGTTCTTTTCATTTCAACATTGTTTTGGTTTATTTATAATAAGTTGAAGTTTAAACTAAAGTTTAGTAATACTAGTTCACCCCCCCTCTCAGTATTACCTAATCCTAACAATTGGTATTAGAGGTATTAGCCCTTAGAGAGAAAGCCTAACAACTTAAGGGAGATCAGAATGGACTTGGAAAATTTACAAGAGAACTTTGATGAAACACTTGAAGATCTAGACAAAGAAAATGTTGAAAATGGCTTACTGAAATTCAAATTGAGAAGAGCAGAAGGTTTCATCAGAAAACTAAAGGAACAACTGGAAGATTCAAGAAATCTGAAACAAGATCTTATGGACACGATACAAGAAGATTCAGGCAATGATACATCAGATCAAGTGAAGAGGCTGGAGCAAGAAAAAGAAGTGATCAATAGTTTGATGATAAAAGAGATTTGACATGAAAAGGATGCTAGGAACAAAATTTAAGAATCACTGAAAGCAACAAAATGAAAAGATAGGATAGATGAAGACTGAACTTGATCAATACAAAGACAAATATCAAGAATTGGAGAAATATAATCAGATTATTAAAGGTGAACTCACTCAAGCCAAATTACATATTGAGAAGTTGCACATGAGCAGTGACAAGATTGATGAACAAAGAGAAAGACAAAATCATAAAGGAGATATGACTGGAGTTGGATTCAATGAAGAAGAATGTTCTAAAACACAAGAAGAAACAAATGAAGAAAAAACTAAAGAAGGACCTACTCCCGAGGAAAGACCCACTCATGAAGAACCTAAAGAACAGTTCAAACCTTTAAGAGGTAGATGTTTTGAATGCAACAAAGTTGGTCACATGAAAAGAGATTGCATAAGTAGAGGTAACTCTAAACCCTTTACTAGCTACTATTTTAACTATTATGAATATGGACACAAGAAAGAAGATTGTAGAAAACTAGATCAGTCTAGGTATAAACAAGATTATGTTAGAGAAGAAACAGTAGCCAAGATCACATGTAAAAAATGCAATAACTTTGGGAATACAACAAGGTACTATAAGTTACAGACTAATCAAGATAGAAGGAGACCTCCTACTTGTTACAAATGTAACAACCTAGGACACATAGAAAATTTTTGCAAATATAATGGAGAGGACAATAGAAGATGACCAAGAAGATCTAGTGAACCAAGAGGACCACCTCTTGTGGTTATAAGAAAGAATGTTGGTGATAGTGGTAAGAGTCTTAATGAGTACATGGATGAATTTGGGAATCATTTCAAGAAATCAGAGAGAAAGGAGGATGAGAAGGTATGGAAAGTAAAAGTTTTAAACAAAGCAGTGGTTCAAGGAGAGACAATAGATGATACTGTATCTTCGCATGATGAGTTCTTTGAAGCATCAACCTAGAGGGCTGCATGACCTTAAGGAAAGCATTGGACACAATGAACAGAATACATCTAGCCCCTGCATATGTGGAGTAAGATCATGCAAGATTAGGTATGTTGTGTATAGACACTAAGGAATATATGGATGAGAGTGCGGTACTTGGAAATTCACTTTCTGTGTTTGTAAGTTTTATACTGATTGGACAACATGCATAGTTGAGCTACCCGTGTTTAATGAACATACTCAATTTGTAATGGATAAAAGGACTTGAAAGACCTCATTTATACACCATTTATTGATCAGGGTTTAAGGTGAGTAGAGTTGAGAAGATTATCAGTCATCTAGCAGAGTGATCACGTGATCACGCAAAGCAAGTTCTAGATTTAGATGTGTTTAAGGTATTTAGACCCAATCTCCTAAAGAAGTTATGGATGCACTAGTAGTTTATGATGTTGTGGATAGACCTAGGTATAAATTCAAAAGACATCCCTTCAAATATTGTGAGGATGATCTAGAGGGAGTGTTTTCACAAAGCCTCGTAGGTGTATTGCATGTAGAGGATATTAGGGCATACATACATTGCAAGTATGAGATCATTGGGGATGTAAACATCTATAGTGAGCTGGATAACATAATAGAAGAAAATGGATTTATGATAGAAGAATTCAAACATTTTTCTGATCAATCCGTCATTAAGCTAACCCTACTCAAGAAATTCACAGAAGCTGAATGGTTTAAGATCATTCTTAGCAGAGTTCATGATCAGTTTATTTGGATTGGAGAACAACCAGTTAAGATTTGTGCACAAATGATCCATGAAATTACAAGCCTTGATAATGAAGGATCCCTACCTATATCAAAAAATAATTTGAGGAAACAGGCAGAAACCCTAACCCATTCCAAGTGGGATAAGAGGGCAATGACAGTTAATGACATCTTTTAGCAAGATGTTAGGTTGGTAGAAATGTTGGTGGGCTACAAACTATTTTATAGTAGTAGACCAAATTTTGTATGTACTGGATTTGTAATGATGGCCTATAGGATGTTCAAAAGGAACAAGAAGTACAACCTTTGAAAAGTACTTGCACAATTGTTCCTTGAAAATGTGAAAGTGATAAAGAAAGATAGGACTAAATCATTTAGGTTTGGGTCCTTGTTAGTCCACATGTATATTCATATCATTTACAAATCTCCTGGCATGCACCCTAGAGCATGGAAAGACAATGAACCCAGTGGACTTCAGATCTTAGAGAGCTATAGAAGATATAATAAGGACTGGGTAGATGGAGAATTGTTTGGCATGATTAAGATCCTACAAAGGAAGATGAAAGAGAGGTGCATAATACCTGAGGAGTTAGTTGAAAGATATAAGGACACCATCTGTTTCATGGTTGAAACTGATTGTGTGTGTTTCGAGGTAGTGGAACCAAGGAAAAAATGGTGTTACCCTATGGGGTATGAGGTCATATCTAAATTTTTGACCATGAAAGTAGAGCATATACTGACAGCTGAGATAGACCCCATAGAGGAAAGATGGGGAACATACAAAGAGAAGTATGAAAAAGTCAGAGAAGAGAAAAAAAAAGTTACAAGAAAGATAAAGATAAGTAAAATTGTTGAAGATATCACTGCAAAGGTAGGAATAAATAAAAAGAAGTTGATAGACATGAGACATAAGATGGAAGCATCCTCAAGTACAACCATTGATGCTTCTTCTTCTTTAGAAATAGAGAAGACATAAATACCTACTATTGATATTGTTGACTTATTAACATCCCAAGAAGAGGTAGCATAGGAAGTTGTGCCTGTGATCACACCTAGGAGATCTACAAGATCAAGCAAGAAGGACAACCCTAAGGAGAAAGAGATATAAGTGAAGAGAAAGAAGAAAGAGGAAGAGGTAGTTTAAAAATTTGAAGAAACAACACAGAAGGATCGAGAAACCTTGTGGAAACCTGACCTCAAATCATTATAGAAAAGAATAATAAATGATGGAAATATAAAGACAATGGATAGATACTATGAGAGATATACTTCTGAAGATCAAGCTATTATTGAAGACACAATAATTGAGCACTTGTTGATCTTTAAGAAAAATCTATTAGAAGTTGAAGAAAGTATTCCTAAAGAACTATATAGAAAACTGGAAATTCGGAAGCAATTGGCACAATCAGAAGATGAGAACATAAGAAACAAGGCTATAGAAGACATGCTACATGTTGTCTCTATACAAGAAAGGGAGAGGATAATAAAAGAATTAAAACCCTTACTGAGGACAAAGGCTAGACTAGTGAAAATCATGGCTAGAAAATATGATGAAGTGATTGAGGACACTCAAAAGGTATTGGATCAGATCCTAATGAGTGATATGCCAAAGAAGACATCACCTCCTAACATCACCAAGCCTACATCTCTGGGACTAGGGGAAATTTATAAGGTAGTAGAAGGAAGTGAGAAAACTAGCATGCAACCAGACTTCGTGTCTTTGGTTTTCCTATGACCCTTGACACTTTGCATGATGTGAATGATCCATTTTTGGATAACTTGGATAATGCGATTGAAGTTGAAGTCCAAGGGTAGGTAGAGGAAGAGAAAATAGAGAAGAAACAAGAAGATAAATCATAGGAAAGGAAGGAAGAAGATATTGAAACAAATAAAGTAGCTAAGGTCAGAATAGAGAAAAAATGAGAACCTAACACCTCTTCTACCTTATTGTTGGAAAGTATGGCCAAACCGGTAAGTGCTAGTGTAGATAGCATGGATGAGGATAAGCTTATGAGGCTATCCTTCATGGATTTTGCCAAAGCTAAAGGGAGATCAGTTCAAAAAGCTGAAAAAAGAATTAAGGTAATGGATAGGGCTGTAGAAATAATAAACAAGCTACTTCCCTCACTGATCATCTTTCAAGAAAAAGGATGAAGCATAGAACCTTAGTATAGTATTGGATAGCTTTGATAGTCACTTTGACTCATTGCTAAAGACTGCCAAAGACAAGTCTGAGAGGAAATTTTTGGAGAAGAAGTTGAGAGACATCTTCTAGTCCATCTCATGGGACTTATAAATTCTCAAGGCTACCACTCTTAAGGTTAAGAGTTGTGTCACACAAGGCAGGAAGATTTACAGCTACTGCATAAGTCCTTGCAGACATGTAAAGAACATTGAGGAGATCTTATCCAAGGATAGGAATACTCTTGATAGTTTGATGGACAATTATGAATCATCTTCACTAACTGTGGCATAATTAAACAAAGAAACATACATAATTTTGGACAAAATAAGTGTACTAGAAATATAGAAAGGGAGAGTTACAGATAGATTTGGCTTGTTAAGAAGCCTACTAACCACTAAGCTTACAATGATGGAGTCACATCTTTTGGAGATGGAAAAGGTAGAAGGCTCAATGACTGTGCCTATAGAGCTTAAGGAAAAAGAGACAACATTATTTGCACTGGATGGATTAATCCATGTCAGTGAGCTACTGTTAAAATCATGGGCTGAGGAACTAAAGACCTTGGAAAACTCCTTCTAAGATGTCTTAAATCTAGTAAGTAAGCATTGAATCCTTTTGTGCTTAAGTTTTGAAATTTTGAATGTACCTTTTCCATTGATGTCAAAGGGAGAGGAAGAGAAAGAAAAGAGTAGTATGTAGAGAAAAGTAAAAAAAAAGGATATATAAAATGAAAAAAGTAGAAAAGAGAAAAAGAAAAGAGGAGAGTTGTATTGTGACACTTAGTCATTTTTCTAAGTGTTGCCATCAATAAAAAAGGGAGAGATTATTGGCAAGTGATGTTTTGGGGCACTAGGGATCACTTGAGGGTTGTAATTTATGGAAACACTTATTTTGGAGTGATCACATGATGAGAGATTCAGTATTGGAGTCACAATCATAAAAATGACTAAGTCCAGAATCAGGGTAATAGGGTACAATACTATAGTTTTGGTCAATGATGGAATTATATAAGGTATTATGGCTTACAAAGTTAGTAGAAGGCCTTTTGGTATATGTATATGCTTTAGTTAAGAGCACATAAGTTTTTGTGATCAGATAAGTGAGATACAATGTTCAAAAGGTATGCAAAGACAATAAAATCAGTATAATAGGGCATATGAGTAGTTGCAGTGATTGTGGTAAGGTTACTTGGTATGGTAACGTGCTAAGTCAAGAGAATGGAGTATATTGCCAACACTTGGGTAATATATGATCACCGACTTCATTCTTACCCTTTACATAAATAATTATTATGTTTTGTATGATAGTTTTGAAGCCGACTGGACAGAAGTTTTTGTATAAATATAGAATGCTTTTATGAAAGCATGTGTGGTAGTGATGAAGTGAAAAATTAAGGTTGTGAATCTGAGAGAAGAGATAAGATCTGAGATCAGTAAGAAGCATAGATATAACTAGAACTATCTAAGCAAGATAAGTGCTTGTATTGTTCATATCTTGAGAACTCTCTATAACAAGTTTTGATTGTAAGAGCAGTTTGCTCACCACCTTTAACCAGGTGTTTGATATACCCCTAATAGGGTTTTGTAATCCTTTAACAAGGAAATGTACTATGTAATGATAATCTCCTAACAGGGCTAGATCTCCTAACATGGATACAATATTTTAGTGCATAGTTGTGGGTATCATCCCCATGGGGGTTTTCCTTTAACAGGGTTTCCTCGAGAACAAATCATGGTGTCATGAGTTATGTGTTATGCTTATATGTTCTTTTCATTTCAGCATTGTTTTGGTTTATTTATAATATGTTGAAGTTTAAACTAAAGTTCAGTAATATTGATTCACCCCCCCTCTCAGCATTACCTAATCCTAACAACATCAACTATGTGATCTCTCATATCCCACGCAAGGTGGGATAGTTGTAAAACCTCATCACGAGCCATGTTGTAGTCAATGTGAGGACCCCAAAAGAACCTCTCCACTTGTAGTTGGGCATATAGAGCCAATCCTTGTGGAATACCCTAGATGCATCTGAACTGGCACAATACTCTCATAAAGCAGAATCTCTCAATAATCAAGGGCATCCACCCTATCATCCAGTGAGGCATACACATAAAAGGAAACTTTGATGCATCCTCTAGCTATGCCTCACAACCAATGTATGGTCACCAAATGACCTAATCAATATCATCAATCATTCACCGCCAATAGTCCAACTTGCCCAAATGGGCCTACACCACCATACCCTCGTACATCCAAGCGAAGGGCCAGCCCAGATCGTGATGCTAAATTGAGATACATCAAGTGATAGGGATGTGCTCCCATGTCCATAGTTCTAAAAGGACCACCCAAACAGATAGAGTAGCCCCGCGCTGAGAAACCACATCGTCCAACTCATGATATAAGTGAGAAGACACAGAAGAACCCCAATCAAATTAGTGAGGCTATGCAATCATATCATCCATAAGATGACACCAATTGATGGAAAAACCATGACCTCATTGATTAGGTACAAGGAACCCACCAACAAGTGCACCCTAAATTGCAAGAAGAACTGGAAAGGATGGAAACTATGCCCACTGAATAGACTCATCTCCAATGGTAGGATCTATAAAAACCCACCTTCATGTTGTCCCATCATACACCTTATTGTAGTAAACAAGCTCTCGATGAGTAGGGATGTGCATCAAATGATATACATCTTTGGGAGTAATAGTCATCTCCCCCATCGGTAAATGAAAGGTATTATGGTCAGAGTGCCATTGCTCTGCCACAGCTATAAGTAAACCCTGATTCACGTGGAATTGAGGGAGAGAAAGAAGGAATGACAAACCCCATCTACCAATGACTTGGCACTCAGGACCACTCAGGTCATTGATCATGATAAATGACAATGGGTACAGACCACAGACACCTATCTTTATAAGCTCGACCTAAAAAAGAAAGTTTAAACACATCAGTAATTAAAAACATCAAATATTGGATCATCTTAATTCAATCAAACATTTCAACCTATCAAACCACAATCAATTTTCCTGATTCTATTCAGAGAGGATGGAAAATTTATCATCATCCACCATCTAAATCAAGATTGACTATAAAAAATTCAATATGATAGGACTAGAACTGACATCATATGACTTGCTATCAATTAGACTTAATACCTAAGCTAATCAACTAATTGACAACACCAGATGGATCAGAAAACTGACTCAGAAGTTTGCAAATTTGACCAAAAATGGTACACGCACTATTTTACTGCTCGAAAGTGCTGAAAATCAAAAGCCCAGTTTAAAATAGTAAAAGCACTGTAGAAATTATTAAAAGTGCTACAAAAATTTGTACGTGCTACAAAACTTAGTACACGCTATAGGAAACCCCTGTATGTGCTGCTAAAATAATCAAAAGTGCATTGAGAATTATATGCGCTAAAGGAAAGAGCGATTGCAATTTATGCCCTAGTTCTATCATTTGTACGTGCTACTAAAACTTGCGGATGCACTACAGAAAACCATGAATGTGCTTTAAGAAGTTGATATGTGCTACTAAAACTAGTGTACATGTTGTTAAATTTGAAAAAGAAGAAAAATCTAATTTTTTGTAAAAAAATCCAAAATTTTTTAAATTCAATGCAGTAAATTGACAAAGAAGGTTGTCGGAGTACTCACTGAAGGTCCAGAGCCTGGAAGACACTGGTAACAGTGGCCTTGCTTGAATTTGTGCTCACGAATAAGGATCACCATTGTCAAAAAGGCTCAGAGAGGGATAGAGAAAAAAGTTAAAAGGGGAGGTAAAAATGAATAGTAAAAAGGCCTTTTACCCCTATATATAGCCCATTTTGACCTAAAAGGTGCTGTTTAGTAGAAAAATGACCATGAACCCAAATTTTTCACTCATTCAGCCAAATTAGGGGCATTTAACATCACATCGACGTAAATACATAATCGGATATGAAATTGAAATTCATTATTAATTGAACTCGTTCAACACAAATTGATGAAAAACATAAAATCTTTTATCAGACTCAAATTTCATTTTATTTTTGAGGGGGCATACACTCGGATAATTAGGATCGACATCATAATCGGTGAATCAGGGGAACGATCATCAAATCAAAGCGCATTCTTTTAATCAAATTTTTTTAATCTCTTATCAATCGAAAGGGGCATCAAACATCAAATCATATCAAATCAGATATCATAGCAGGTGACTTATCATCAGAATGACCATCAAGGACCTAAAATCAATCAACACTGCATCAGTTTTATCATTGAAATTCATATCTTCTATCAAGCATCAAATCAGACATCAAAGCTAATTAGGACTTGGCATCAAAACGATCAGAACATTCTTTGAACTAATCCACTTTGTGCATCAATTCAAAGAGGGGCATTTTTAATCACCTGAAAATGGACAAGATCAATTAAGTAAGCAACTAAGGAAAAAATCAAAGCAATTAAATCAAATCAAACTAAAATCAAAGCTAAATTGCAATAAAGCCATAATCCAAATTTAATTGAAAATTAAAAGCCATTAAATATTTTTAAATCAAATAAATCATGATAACTCATGATAAATCAATAAATTGGATTAATTGCATAGTTCATTTAAATCAAATCAACCCATTTAAGGGGTACACATGGCTAAACATATTAATAAAATTCAATTAATTAAATCCTAGTTTCCCTCAACCACCAAATGAGAGGAAAATGCATCAAACAATATGATTTGAGATCCAAGCTCACATTGATCAAACTCACATCGAATCTCCATCACACATAAGGATAAAGAATCTTGTCCACCCATTTTGTTCTCTTGTCCCAAGATTTGAGGACAAAATATATAAATGGTCTCCAAAGGTGGAATCATGGACCTAAGCCTAACCCAACCATGATCAAATCAACTCCACCCCCTACCCTTGCCAAAATATATAAAAGAAAGGCTAAAATCAGGCATTTATCATCCACAATTATTTGAATAATATCAAACCTCTTGCAATTTTAAGCTAGAAAGGAAAATCTAGGAGCTAATTATATTAATTTCTTTTGGAATTAATTGTTTTAGCTTTGTTTATCATATTTTCTCATATTAGGACTGTCACTAATGGAAGCTTCCTGAGAGCTCTTTATTAGCATCCCTAATTAGAGAGTCATAGAGTGCTCATTTGTCATTTATCTTGCTTATTTAGATTGCTAGTTCTGGTAACTTAATTCTTATTTTGAGTTATTTGATGAAACTAACCCTATGAAGGTACTTTTCATAGCACATAGAAACATTGTATACAATGGCAGAAGAAATGAGGGAATAAACTATTTGTTAGTACTAAAGAATTCATTGGTGGGAAGTTGTAAAAATATTTATTAAAAAATGAAGTACATGATGAGAGTAAAAGTTAATAAATATATGTATTGTTTTCAATAGCTTTAGGCTCATTAGGGTTACATGAATAATTGTTTGGTTTTTTTGGCCCCATGTAGGAACTATGCATGGTTATTAAATTCAACAACAAAAAAACAAGGGAAGATGAGGTGGATTTTGCCATCATTGTAGACAATTTATTTGACTTGTCCTCTAGTGCACCATTGACAAGTCTAGTTTCAACCCACAAATTTGCACATAGCATAACTTCCTAGCCAATGGACAAGAGGGTATTTAATTAAAGTTATTATTCATCTGGATTTGAGCATGGTAATCCCTTAATTTTTTATGCAGTAGACATGGCAATTGGCTTTGCTAAAACTAGCAACATGCATTTATTATGGAGCAACACCCACTCATTTGTCACAAATATATGTATGAATGATAAAAAAATAGATTCTTCTTCAGAGGTGAGTGTGGAACTTGACTATGACATTAGAATTTTCCAATCATAAATTGTAGGTTTTGTATTCCGTAAATTTGAGAGAAGTGTGCATGAAATTGATTTTGAATAGGGTCATCCCCAATTTGCCAAAATATTTTGTTTAGGGTTACAATTGTTGTGAAGCTATGTCATAATGTGCCCTCGTAGAATTCTGAAGCATACATTGGGATGTCTTTCACTGGTGGTAGTTATCCCATGTGAAGCCTACCCTATCCCGTTATAGTTCAACACAAATTTTCTAGTTCAGACTCTTCAATTGATATTTTATTTTGAGATACTTAGACTAATTGGACATATGTTATTATTTGAGGATTGATAATCCTATGTTATGTTTATTCTGCACCTTGTTTTTTGTTGATTAATATGCTTAGTTGATGCTTTATGATAGTTGATTCAGATATACCTATGTTTAGGATTATGATTTGATGATGCAATATGCTAGATATCTTAGATGTTTTATGATGCAAATTGATTTAGGAATACATGTTTATGCATATTGGGATCAAATGCAGATGTTAAATTAAGTTATAATGGATTAGTAAAATGCAGATGCTAGTTGCGATGTGTTTTATCATTTACTTTGCTATGTCATTATAGTGATTTCTTGGACTAGTGATGTTTGCAATGAGTGTGTAGGAGATTGATCATGGCTCTAAATGCAGGGATAAAGAGTGAATCTATGTTTAATAGTAAAACCAAGGTTTTGTCTAGTGAAGAGACATGAACCTTGTCTTGTATTTTATTCATGAATGTGTTGATGAATGTTAGTATTTAAATTAGTAAATGTGATTTATGTATAGTAATGTGCTATTTATGAATGGGTTGTAATTTATGTAGTGTCACTTGACATATAGGTGTATGAGATGTTGGCATGACTAACCCTTTTAACTAGGATAACTATGACACCAACTAGAGGGTTAATCTATAGATTTCCCATGCTTACCCCAGGGTTAGGAAGCCTCTAGAAGGGTCAAAGAAAGTTAAACTTGTATGTTAACTTCAATTGAGGTTTGGTAGGGTCTAGGAAGCTTCTAGAGGGTAGGTAGGGTCTAATTTAACTACCCCACTTGGTATACTAAGGGTTAGGGGTTAAATTTTGGGCATTATGAGGCCCAAAACTGATTAATAAGACCTCTATAGCACCCCCAAAGTCAAGCTATGAGTTTAAGAGTTTGGAGAATTTGGCCAAGTCATCTTCTCAACTCTATAGTCTTCAAACCTCATTTATGAGGGGAGCAAGATATTTGGAGAAGTTATGGAAAGGGTTATGGTTGTAAGTTAGCGGCTAAGTAGGAGGCCATTTAGAGGGTTTTTAGCAGACTTTCAAGGGTGTTCACCCACTCTCTACTCTTAGAGACTTGCTATAATTGGAAGGACCTTGTTAGTTGGTTTCCTGGTTTTAGGTGTTGTCCTTTGAAATTTTGATTTTTGATGCCTATCTCCGAGTTTTGTGATGTAATTTCCAAGCATTTCCAGTCCCAGAGCTCCAAAATTGTTTAAAGTTTGAAAAACACTAGGTTTTAGGACTAATTGCCTTTAAAAATCCAAAAAGCCCTAATATTTTCTCACCCAAGTCTATTTGGCTGTTACTTTTTCAAATCACTTAATGGCCTATTTTAGCATGTGTGCTTTATATTTCTAGGCTAGTCGCTTAGTCTCCTAAACAATTTAGCATATTCCTTTTTAACTAGCGATTATCCAATTTCTCTTTGTCGCAGAGTCTCTGAAGGATGGAAGAATATTCTTTGTCTTCAAATGACTCAATGGTTGCCTTTAGTCACCGAGTCTCTAGATGACTATTGTGAGATCTAGCGACTGCTATGATAAATTTTTGCAAAGTGACTATGGTCGCTTTATCTCTAGATCAAAATACCTTCAGTCAGGTGATCTCTGAAAGAAATAAAGAGTTGAGATAATATTTAGTGATTATGAGGTTCGCAGTTGACTGTTGAATATCTGAATGCAAAGTGGAGGTCTATTTTGCAGGTCGCCAGATCTCCATATTATTTAGCAGTTAGTTCTCTTATCCTGTGACCTGGTGATTTTAATAGTCCTGTGTTCTCTTGGTTCTAGTGGTTATGTTTTAAGCAGTCAATAATTCAGTGACACAGTTATCTCTAAGTCTCCCAATAAACTAGTTAAGTGATAGAAGGTATGGCGACTTAGTGACAACCGTTGGATGAAGTTTTAATTGACGGTTGATGTTTAATCTCATTACCTGACTGAGGTTAAGTCATTCTTTTGGCCACTTGGAGAATAAAGGTGTTCGCATAGTCTCTAGTCTTAACCATAGTCAAAGGAAATATCGAGCAACTAGGAGATTTCTTCAATCACATGGTCACAAGATGATCCTGAGTTAATAAAAAGGTTTTTGCATAGTTTTTGTCAGCCATTGATTTAATTTTGATCATGTGGTGGTCGCGTAATCTCAAAGTATAACTATGGGTTAGAAAATTATCCAGCAACCTTGAGGTTTGCCTTGTCGCCCAATCTCCAGGTCAAACTCAAGTTAAGAAAGTTGCTTAGCGATTAGGAGAGTATCTTCAGTCAGGTAATCGCCAGATGATCTGCAGTTAAGTGTTAACTGAATTTAAAAAGTTGAAAAAGTATAAGTATCTGTTGCTGTATTTTGTGACGTGTCTCTTTTTGATTGGTTGATAAAATAGAAAAAATACAAAAAAGTAAGCGGACTTGACTATAGTCGCTAAATCTCTAGAAAATAAATCAAAGGTTTTTTCTACCTTCAGTCGCTGAATCTTCGAATAGGTGAGTCAGGAGGTCTCTAGAAAAGGTTTGAAAAGTCAATAGGCTTTAGCGACTGGGAGATTCATTGAGGTCGCTAGATCTCTTAATGGCCTTTTTTGTAGGTCTCGAGATAGAATTAAAAGGAAATAATTTTGCAGAAATTAAGAGATTGACTATAGTTGCTAGGTCTTAGAATGAAAAATTTAAGAAAGCACATAGTCGCCCAGTCTCCAAATAAATTCAACTGGGTTCAAAATATTCAGCAACTATGATAGCCGCCATATCTCCAAATGAAATAAAGTCATTTAACGACTAAATTTTTCTTTAGTTGCCAGATCTCTGAAAGTGTAAAGGAGGCACCAAATTTTTAAGTGAATACGAGGATGTCTTGTAGTCGCTAGGTCGCTAGAAGTTGAAATTTGATTACCTGTCATTTTCTCGGCTTATGACTAGTGAATTAAGTTTTGAGTGTGCCAAGTAATGGTGGAAGTGACATAATTCTCAGCTTTTAATCTCTAACAGATTGCTGCATTCAATTCTGCTAAATAAATATAGTTGTTCATCACTCATTTCAAATTACCAAGCATTCAGAAAGCCAAAGTGATAGAATTTCTTGAGATCTTTTGGAGTAATTTCAACATTCAAAACATTCAGAATTTGTAGAGGAGTTCAATTTTTCAAAAAAAATGAGCCAATTATCTATCAGTGGGGCTTCTCCCAGCAAAGGAGCTAAGGAGAAAGCTAAGGAAAGCTATTCAGATGAATTCCTCACCTTACTGCTGGGCTCATCACAAAATAAGAAGTTAGTGATGATTTTTTTATTGATGAACTTGCATACTATAGAGATGCTAGGACACCAGATGTCACTAGAATGTGCTTGTTCAAGTAATTTTATAAGAGTTCTGAGAATCCTGTCACTGTCTCAAACCCTTGGACATTGAGGTTAGCAAAATTGATAGTTCTAGAGGTTTTCCTAGACACAGATGTCCTAATTGTTCTATCCCATTTCTATGATCCCCTATCTAGAACATTTAGGAAGGGTGATGGTTCTCCTCTGGTCACCCTTGATCAAAATTCATTCATAAGAGCTTTCAGTATCCAGCTCCCTATGGCTACTGAAATTAATTTACAGGCCCTGGCCAATAGGTATGTTAGGGAGGCTACCATTGTGGTAAAAGAAATCCAAAACCATGTTCCTCGAGAGAACATAAATTATATTGTACCAATGGTAGGAACAATCCCATATGCATACAAGGACCTCCACTTTTATATAAAGTACATTGCATATGGATTATGCAAGGTTTTAGGGATTGATGGTGGAGAAAGGATCTCGTCAAACCTCCTGATGATGGTTTTGGACTCCAAAAGTATTCATGTGACAAAAGGATCTAGCCCTAGGTTTTTGTAGTATTCTTTGTTGATGCACTTGATTTTGTACTTCAATTATGATATCATGAACATGTAGTGCCTTGAGCCACATATGATGCATAAGGGACAACAAAATCTAGTACAATTTTGGATAAGGGCTTGGAGTCCTTCTTCCTCGAGAAGTGATTTTTTTGTATTTGAAAATTGGATAGTTCGGCCTATCCTCCTTAGTTTAGGGCTTAATCTTTCAAGGCTATCCAAAAAGGTCTTGTAGCTGATAAGGCCTCAACAATTTGTTGATAAGTGGACTAAGGGTCACAACTGGGGAGATATTTACTATGAAAAGGATTATACTATGATTAGAGTATATGGATGCCCTCAGCCCCCCCACATACTACCATTCTTTGTTCCACCAAGGGTGGCATTTGTAGAATTCATCTGGTAGCTAATGCTAACTGATAAGGAGCACTTGGTTCCACATAGAAAAGGAACTTTTACTCCAAGGCACTTTAGAGTGCATAATCTCACAATAGGCAAGAATGCCTTCAGTAAGGTGAATGATTGGTTGGGGTGGTTCAGAATGCATGGTACTTCCCACAGGTATGTTGATATAGAGGGATTCATGGTTGCTGCTAGGAAATATTACATGCCCAACATCCCATTGAATAAGAGACATGAGGAGTATCCTGAGGAGGATGTATTAGGAAATACAATAGAAGAAGAAGAAGTGGTAAGAAGATCTGACTAGATACATGAATTATATGCCATGGAGAAATGGTAAAGACAAAAAGGATTGGCATTCAATGGTTTCTTCCCCAATCTACCCTATCTCCAAAGGCTTGAACAAATGATGGCCCAATTCAATACTTTGATGAGGACTTTTGAAGATCAGATTGATGAGACAGACAGAAAGATGGATGTCCACTCTGATTCAGAATGTGATGAAGATAGTGATGGTGGCTTCTCGGTGCACAACATCCCCCCTATAGAAAAAATAATGACTGAAAAACATCAAGCTAGAGAAAGTATTGTTGACTTGATAGAGCTCCATAGTTCTCAAGATACAAATGAGCCTCCTGCAAAGAAGTAGAGATTATTAGTTGGAGAATCTTCTCAAGCAAGGAGAAAAGACAAAGTGGGATCCCTCTTCACTCGAACTAGTGTCCATCACCACCAGTTGAGGAAGAAGATAGGAGAGGAGAAAAGAAAACAAAAATTGGAAACATAAGATGTTGAGTTGCCCTTGGCTCTATGCCAAGATAATGTTAGAACAAGATGCATTCTTAAAGGATGAAAATTTTATAGAGTTAGATGAATTCAAGAGCTTCTTGATATGGCACAAGAAACAAAAGGTTGCATCCAGTGTTCAAATCACTGAAGAGGGTCAAGTTCCTAATGAAGCAGTGAAAACACAAATGGAATATGACCCTAAGGCAAAGAAAATCACCCCAGAAGAGGCCAGACAACTTGTTAGAGATAGCAATATGCTACTTGTGCCTAGGTGGAATTTATATTCAGATTTTATTATTGATTAGATCAAGAGATAGGAGGATGTAACTTTATCCTCAGAAACCCAAGTAGGGGAGATTATTAGAGGGTTTGGGTATAGCTAGAGAAATCAAGCATTGGCTCTATGGAGCCTGTATCCTAAAGATAAAAAGCCATCAATTTTGAATGTAAAAGAACAAATGGATGGTGACAAAATTGTATGGTCAATCCATAATACATGAGACCTTGAGATCTCTCAAGTGTTAACCAATTTTGCTAGGCTCAACGAAGACAAGACCAAGAAATTACCAGAGAGATGGTTCCTTTTTGGAGGACTACAGTGCACTTTTGAAAGATAGAGATGTCAAAATAATGAAGGAAAATGCATTGGAGAAGTCTTTGGTAGACTTAGAGTAGCAGATAATCAATACTCCTATAGCTACCCCTACACCTCCTGAACAACCTGCATTTCTAGAGGGTAAAAGTATGAGTGAAGAAGTTTTTGCAGAGATTGAAAAAATAAAAATAGGGAAGAATGAGGCTATCCTACAAGCCTTATTGAAGATCTTGCAGCACATAGTTGATAAATTCAAAGATAAATCTAATTTGGTTTTTAGTGCTTACAATAAATTACCCAAATTGCAAGTAGAAGTAAATAGTTATGTTTCTATTTTAAATGGTTATTATGCAACTTGGTCAGTCAAAGCAACACTTTTTGAAAGATTGGCAGTTGTTCAATCTTTAAGAACTGATATTCCAGAAGTTGTTTTACAAGTGGGGGAGGAAATAAATAGAGTAAAAGCCATATTGCCACTTTTTAAAGGCAAATCAAATCAAATTGAGGCTAAGATAGCCATGCTCAGTACAGATTTCAATAGGTTTATCCCTCCCATTAAAGATGCAGATGGTGTAATGAAGAGCCTTGAAAAGTGGAAATCAGATTTTGATCCTTTATTGCCTACAAACGAGGCATTTCTAGATGAAAGTAATGAAGTAGATGTGGAGAGATTTAATAACACTCTAGGTGAAGCCATAAAGGCAAAAATGGAGCTCACCAGATTTTTAGTAGATGTCAAGGTAATAACAGATGGAACATACCTAGAGTTATAAATGGGTGATAGAGGAAAAAGTAACTGCGTGGGATGAGACCACAAAGCCCAAGAAGATAAAATCTATTGCAGTTGACTTTGATATTTTGGATGATGAGTAAAGAGGACACCTGGAGTACTGGACACTTGACCTCAGAGCATAGGGATGATAAGCTATCAATAAGAATGGTGTAAGTTAGCTGGAATGGCAGTCACCATATCTTGCAACGACTCAAGAAGCTATCATGAATATCTACAAATAAAGGTGTCAGTGATCAATGAGCCAGGAAGCATAACAGTTCAAAAATATTTTTGTCTTTCCATCACCTGAGGGCTTATTGTATTTTTTTTAATATTCTTTTTAGGGTTAGGGCTCCAACCATCAAAAGGTTGTTGCATTCTCATTTGATTAGATAATTCCAAGATGGTTGAGCTATATATAAGTTTTATCCCCGCTTTTGTAGAAGAGTTGAAAAGATAATAGAAAAATTGAGTATAATTGCTGCAGAGAAGACTTCTGAATTTTGTGTTTGAACTTTTGAGCATGAGTCTTTATATGTAATTTATAGGTTCATTTTAATACAAATACACTACAATTTCTATCTTCTATTATTGTTGTCTCTTTACTTGTATGTTTACTCTTGTATGTTTTATTTGTAAGGCATTGAAAATATACTAATTGTTAAGAAATTCCTTCAATTGATTATGAGTTTCTCTCAAGGAGAGAATTAAAATTCTTGTTATCAATTGCAGAGAGTAAACTTATGTGTAGGGATCTTGATGATAATAGTATTAGATTGATAGAATAGTTTGTAAGGCATTCTATTCAAATTGTAGATTATTTGCAAGGCATACTATTGTATTTATTTTAAAATAACCTTGTGGATTTGCATTTGAACTCCTTTTCCCATTAGATTAGGCACTGGTTTAGTGTTTGTTTCTTACAATAAGTTATCTTTCATAAGTCTTAAAAGCATTAAAATTTTATCTCATTACCAGTACTTTTACTTTTCAAGAATTATCTGCATGTTTGTTGGAGGAATTGTATCCAAGTGATATGATTTATATTTGTTGATTCCTTGAAGAGAGAATCAAGATGGTTACCCTTCCTTGAGTTAAACTCAGAAAAGGAAGAAGGATGAATATCCTTATACCACTAGTCTATGCTATCAGATTTATGATTTCTATTGCTATACTTTGTATTAGGATTGTCTGCGCTATTTGTAGAGTAATGATGTTTTATTGAGATAATTTGAGAGATAGATAGCATAATAGTGAAGAAATCAATCCACCATTTGAAAGTTTACTTGAAACATAATAAATCATTTGAGGCAATACCCGCCTGAGTCCTATGGAGCTCGAAGCATAAGGAGGATCCTATCCAATCCTCATTAATTAGACTATTTCTTGCAAACTTGGAGCCCTTTAAACTGAGAATCAAGCCTACATATTAGCCAAGTTTGATCCCACAAGAAAGAGGTCTATCAAATTGGCGAATCTACTGGGGATCAAATCTTTTACAAAGTTATAAGTAACCCAGGTTCCAAGTTGAGTTTGACTCCTAGCCTTCTTATTTCATACCAGTCAGTCACCATTGAAGATCAGAGTTTTCCCTTCATCTCTCTATATCTTGTTCCTTTATTAGTTTTTGCCTATATATATTCTCCCAAGGATAATATCTCCAAATCCCCAACCAAATTGGGTGGCAACTCTTTACAAAATCTTTGTGCCAGTGCTCCATAAGAGACTCCCTATTTCATAATGACCCATAGAAATACAAGGTCATGGAGAAAAGAACATCTAGAAGAAAAGTTAGAAGGAGAACTTCCAAATATGTCAAGGAGAAATCAAATGAGGAAGGAAAGAAATAATAATGACATGTCTTTCACATGGAAACATAAAGGAAATGTGAGGATAGAGGACCCTGTTCAAACAAACTAGGAGGGAAACACATCAGAATATGAGGAGGTAGTTGACTTGGGCTTAAATCAGAGTGAAGATTACTATTCACCCTCTGAAAAGGATAGAGGGAGAGCACAACCCCATAGAAGAGGAATCCCTAGAAATAATAGAAGATCTAGAAGGCAAAGTAGGAATAGACAAGACTTTGTTCCTTCTTTTCCCCTTGGTTCCTCCTTACAGGGTCACCAAGTGCCTAGTGATCACCAAGAGGAAGTCCTTGCCCAAAATTCTTCATAAAAAACAACCCTCCCAGACTCTGAAGAAATTTTTGAAGAAGTGTTTGAACTAGAAAGAAAGATCTGGGAGCAAGTTGCAATAAGGCAAAAAAGAGAAAGAGAAAGAAGAAAAGGTTAGACATGCTATGATTAGGGCTGAACAACTGAAGAGACAATTGTTGGACTATGAAGCTATAAATTATGTTCCCATATTAGAACAAACAAATGAACAACCCAATATCCAAGAAGTACATGAAATAATAAACCCCATGGATAAGGGTAAACAAAAGGCTATAGGAATTTTAATTAGTGAACCAAATCCTACCAAAAACTCTTTTGATCAAGCAACAAGATTAGATGTTGACCTTAAGAAGGCAAAAAGAGAACAAGAATTTTTGGCTAAAGGATTAGAAAAGGCAGAGCTAGAGGCTACTACAACTGAGATGAAAAGAAAGATTGAGTTTCTTAGATAATCTTCTAGACCCACTAATAAAGTTTCCACTTCTTTAGTACAAGGTGCAAATGTTTTGAATACTGCCAAAACTATCCCTTCATCTACTGTCCATAAAGTCTCCAATGTTTCAAATATTCATACATCTACATCTTTAGGTGTTGGCCCATCTCAAATAGGATCTATTCATGAGAGGCACAAGTAGTTAGTTTTTATTGGAATCCCTAGATACCCTAATCCTATCCCTGATGAAATTAGGAAAAAACTCCCAAAATTCATTGGAAGTAATGTAGTCACTTGTGAGGAACATTGCCATAAACCATGGGATAAAATGTTTAAAAGTTTATGGTGACTCTGAGCTTGTGGTAGCACAAGTTAGATCCAAGTATGCTATTAAAAATGATAGATTAAAATTGTATAAACATGCTATCTGGGATCAGATTGAATTATTTGATGCCTTCAACATCTGTTGGGTGGAAAGGTCTAAAAACATTATGGCTTATTTTTTATCTAATGTTTCTTTAAAAAGAGATAATGTAACTTTGTCTTGAGTATCAATAGTGGACATAAAGAGTAGGCCAACTATTCTAAATAAAATTTACAATTGGTAGGTCTTTGAAGATGACCATGACATTATAAAGTTTATTCAATGCCTTGACACTTATGAAGATCAACTCATAGACTGCAACACTTTGGTTGAGTAAATTGATGGTAAAGATATGGTCATGGGAAATGAGGTAATCCAGTTGAGTACAAATCATATTCCTAAAGGTTTACCTGAACTAAAAGCATTATATAGTGGCCAAGATGATCACATGTTAAAGACTAGTAATGCTAAAATAGAAGATTTAGAAGAAGTAAACTTGGGATCACATAATACACCTCAAATGATTTATATTGGAAAAGGGTTGGATCCTCAAATAAGATACAATCTGATAAAGTTATTAAGAAAACACAAGCATGTGTTTTCATGGTCTTATGATGACCTAAAAGCCTATAGAGAGGACCTTTTCCAACATGAGATCCCATTGAAGCAAGATGTTAAACCATTTAGACAGAAACAGAGACCTATTAACCCATTATTGGCTCCCAAAATGCAGCAGGAACTGGTCAAGTTGAGTGATGCAGGAATAATCCAGCCTATAAAGGCACTCAACTTGGGTATCTAACCTAGTCCCAGTTAGAAAGAAAAATGGTGATATTAGGTTGTGTGTGGATTTTAGAAACTTGAATGTTGCATCTCTAAAAGACAATTATTCTTTGCATAACATGGAAGAAATGTTACATAAGGTTACTGGATGTGAATTATTGTCTATGATGGATGGATTTTCTGGATACAACTAAGTTTTGGTGAAAGAATTTGAACAATTTAAGACTGTATTCACAACACCTTGGGGAACTTATGTGTACGTCAAAATGCCATTGGTCTTAGAAATGCTGGAGCAAATTTCCAAAGAGCCATGGATGTTGCATTCAAGGAGTACATAGATATGAGGTTACGTAGTTGTATACTTGATTAGATCTAGGAGAGATCTATGAGGCTAGGGTAGTTTACCTTGACATGTAGTAGGAGGTGGCTTGCAATAAGCGTAGGGGCCCACAAGTGGCTGCCAAGATCACTTATTGTAAAGTTTCAGTAATCAAGTGATAACCTAATATAATTAAGGGGTATTTAATTGAACCTAATAAGACAAGTGTCCTCGCCCATGCTTGAGTGCTAGTACAGACTAAGGTGGAGTTGAGAAGATGACTAGCCCCCTTTAAAGGGATGAGTTGGCATAGTTGATGACTTCGTCAGTATGAGAGGTCATTGATGTTGTGTATGGTCACTTGGGTGCTGGGATCCAGAGAGATTACCAAGACAAAACTCAAGGGTTAGATGTACATGATGACACCTTCCTATGCATAGTCTGGTTATTCTACATGTGTCAGTTGCCTCTGGATTAGTGAGTTGTACCTTTATCTTTATCATGTTGTATCTTGAGTTAGAGTGCTTTGAGGATCCTTCTGCTTAGGGTTTTATC
The DNA here is from genome assembly GCA_027943335.1 of Chamaecyparis obtusa. Taxonomy (NCBI): domain Eukaryota; kingdom Viridiplantae; phylum Streptophyta; class Pinopsida; order Cupressales; family Cupressaceae; genus Chamaecyparis; species Chamaecyparis obtusa. Next base: position 794,476 of record BSBK01001415.1, read on the forward strand.
CTTGTTTTGTATTGGTTATCCAATTGGGGTTTGTGGTTATCTCCTCAATAGAGTGGGGTAGGCCTTTGTGGTTCTACACAGATGGGTGGCAGTGATTATTTACCATTTGAGATTCGACGTCCTAGTGCCAGTGCTTAATGGTGGTCCTATAGTTGGTTTCCTTATGATATTTCATTGATGCTTCTTTCTTATCTTCATATTTGTAATCTTGTATTAGTGTATCACATGTGATACCTAATCTGGACATTGTATTATCATAGTTAGTTTTATTACTACATACTCTACGACATGTGTAGTGGATGTCAGTTTATGTACCTATCATGGATGTCCATGAGGATAGTATTTATTGTTATCATGTAATTGTAATTTTTATGTTATGGAATCTTTTATTGATGTTAGTTCTAGTTGTGTTTTATTCTTAAGTAATTATGCGTCATGGAACCCTTGAGTCTTGTAATCTATGTTGGATGTTGTCTCAATGTGAGTAAATGGTAATTGCTTCCGCACTATTGTTTATCTTGTTTGTTAACTTTAGAAAAAAAAAATTGTTCACCAAACTTAGTAGCATGTTTAGGTTAACTTCTCTTGGGCTCCTTGGCAGGGCATTACAGCCTATTCGAAGAAAGAAGAAGATCATTGTTCTCATCTTGAAAAAATATTTAACAAGGCTTTAGAGTACGGTGTGTCCCTAAACCCAAAAAAGTGTAACTTTGCAGTTAGAGAAGACAAGCTATTAGGGCACATTGTATCAAAGGAAGGAATAAGAATTGATCCAGAAAGGGTAGAGGCCATCTAGAGGGTCATTGCACTAAAAAATCTAAAGGGTGTGCAATCTTTTTTGGGGAAAATTAATTTTGTTAGAAGGTTTATTGCCAACTTTGCTGAAATTGTCAAACCAATAGTCAATCTACTCAAGAAGGATGTTAAGTTCTAATGGATTGCTGAAGCTCAGCAGGATTTTGACAGAATCAAAGAGGTTGTTTAAGAGGAACGTATATTGAAATCTCCTGACTACAAAAAACCTTTCTCACTATTCTCTTTTGCATCATTTCACACTATTGCTGCTGTATTGTTACAAAAGGATGAAGAAAATTTTGAACATCCAATTGCATTTTTCAGTAAGTCCTTGCAGGCTGTTGAACTGAATTATGAGATGATGGAAAAGAAGGCATATGCATTGGTAAAAGTTGTCAAATCTTTCAGGCCTTATCTAGTATGTGCTAAGGTTATTGCATATGTTCCACATGCAACAGTAAAGGATGTTCTTACATAGTCAAAGGTCACTGGTAAAAGATGTAAATGGATCACTAGGATCCAAGAGTTCAACTTAGAAATTCATATTACCAAGTTAGTGAGGGGATTAGGTCTGGAAAAGTTAATGATTGAGGAAAACATGGATTTAGTCCAAGTTAATAATGAAGGGATATTAGATTTGACAATAACAAGTATTGAAATGCAACCATATTATGCTGATATTGTTTATTTTATCAAGCATCCCAGATGCCCAGAGCACATGACTGGAAATCAAAAGAGAGCCTTAAGCCTACAAGCTTAGAAGTACACATTAATACAAGGGGATTTGTACTGGAAAAATAGGGATGGACTTTTGCTATTTTGCCTTGACAAATATCAAGCAGAGAAAGTCTTGAAATAAATGCATGCTGGTGTTTGTGGGGGGCATTATTCTACAAGGACCACTGCCCATAAGATTTTAAGAGTTGTCTATTTTTGGCCTACATTATTCAATGATTCTTTCCAATTTGTTAAGAGATGTGAGGCTTGTCAGAAGTTTTCTTCTAAGTTAAAGTATTTAGGAGCATTGTTGTTAAATCTAGTAGTTGCAGAAGCACCCATGTGGGGAATGGACTTCATAGGTGAGTTTGTTGAGAAATCTAGTGGTGGACATAGTTGGATACTTGTTGCAACTGATTACTTCACAAAATGGATAGAAGTTATCCCTACCAAGAAGGCAACAAGTAGGGTGGTGATTGATTTTTTGCTAGACAACATTTTGACTAGATTTGGTGTTCCTATAAAATTGATCATTGATAATGCAATGTGCTTTAGGTCAGATGAGTTTAAGGATTTATGTAAAGAAAATGGAATTATAACATCTTACTCATCTCCCTATCACCCCCAAGAAAATGGACAAGTTGAATCCAGTAACAAAAGCATTCTAAAAATTCTAAAGAAAACATTGGAGAAAAATAAAAGAGCCTGGCATTCAAAGCTGAAGCTTGCTCTGTGGGCAGATAGGATTACAATAAAAAAGGCTATAGGGAAGTCTCCATTTGAGCTTGTGTATGGATTGTAGTCAAGGTTTCCTATCAATAGATTGATGCATGTATACAAATTTATCCAGGATGAAGAGTTGGATATTTTGGAGCCAATGCAGGACAAAATCATGCAATTAACTGAATTGGATGAAATGAGAAGAGATAGTCAAAAGACCAATGTCAGGTTACAACAAAAAATGAAGTACCTATTTGATAAGAGAGCTACTACCAGAAAATTCCAATCAGATGACCTAGTACTTCAGTGGAATGTCAGATTAGAAGATAAAGGAAAGCATAAGAAGTTTGAATCATTATGGCTTGGTCCCTACATAATCCATGAAAGTTTTATCAAGGATTCCTACTTGTTAAAGAATATGGATGGAAATTTTTTGAGTTGCTAGTGCATGGGCAATTTTTAAAACCTTTTTTTAGCTAAAAGTCCTGATTTGTATGCACATGTAAATTTCTTGTAAAAATCTGTATAGGTTTGTTTCTCCTCTAGTTGCGTGTTTTCTTTCTTGCTTTAGGTTGGTCAATTTTGGTCTGCTTTCCCAGAGATCTGTGGTTCTTGATTAAACTTACCTTTAAACATCCTTAGATAGAGTCACTGTTAGTTGGTTTCTTGGTTTTAGGTGTTGTCCTTTGAAATTTTGATTTTTGATGCTTATCTCTGAGTTTTGTGATGTAATTTACAAGCATTTCCAGTCCCAGAGCTCCAAAATTGTTTAAAGTTTGAAACACCCTAGGTTTTAGGACTAATTGCCGCTAAAAATCCAAAAATCCCTAATATTTGCTCACCCAAGTCTATTTGGCTATTAATTTTTCAAATCACTTAACGACCTATTTCAACATGTGCGCTTTATATTTCCAGGCTAGTCGCTTAGTCTCCTAAATAGTTTAGCATATTCCTTTTTAACTAGCGATTATCCGATTTCTCTTTGTCGCGGAGTCTCCTAAGGATGGAAGAATATTCTTTATCTTCAAATGACTCAGTGATTACCTTTAGTCACCGAGTCTTTGGATGACTATTGTGAGATCTAGTGACTGGTATTATAAATTTTTGCAAAGTGACTATGGTCACTTTATCTCCAAATCAAAATACCTTTAGTCGGGTGATCTCTGAAAAAAATAAAGAATTGATATAATATTTAGCGATTATGGGGTTTGTAGTTGATATCTAAATCTCCAAATGAAAAGTGGCGGTCTATTTTGTAAGTCACCAGATCTCCATATTATTCAGTGGTTAGTTCTCTTATCCTGCAACCTGACAATTTCAATAGTCGTGTGTTCTCTTAGTTCTGGCGGTTATGTTTTAAGCGGTCAACAATTCAGTGACACGGTTATCTCTAAGTTTCCCATTGAAACGGTTAAGTGATAAAAGGTATGGCGACTTAGCGACAACCATTGGATGAAGTTTCAATTGGTAGTTGATGTTTAATCTCTTTACTTGACTGAGGTTAAGTAATTCTTTTGGCAACTTGGAGAATAAAGGTGTTTGCACAGTCTCTAGTCTTAACCATAGTCAAAGGAAATATCAAGCGACTGGGAGATGTCTTCAGTCGCATGGTCGCTAGAAGAGCCTGAGTTAAGAATATTTTTTTTGCACAGTTGTTGTCAACCATTGATTTAATTTTGATCATGTGGTGGTCACGTAATCTCAGAGTATAACTATGGGTTAGAAAATTATCTAGCGACCTTGAGATTTGCCTTGTCGCCCAATCTCTGAGTCAAACTCAAGTTAAGAAAGTTGCTCAGCAATTAGGAGACTATCTTCAGTTAGGTAATCGCCAGATGATCCACAGTTAAGTGTTGATTGAATTTAAAAAGTTGAAAAAGTATAAGTATCCCTTGCCAAATTTTGTGACGTGTCTCTTTCTGATTGGCTAATAAAATAACAAAAATACAAACAAGTAAGTAGACTTGACTATAGTCGCTGAATCTCTAGAAAATAAATCAAAGGTTTTTTTTACTTTCAGTCGCTGAATCTCCGAATAGGGGAGTCAGGAGGTCTCTAGAAAAGGTTTGAAAAGTCAACAGGCTTCAGCGACTAGGAGATTTATTGAGGTCGCTATATCTCTTGATGGCCTTTGTCGCTAGGTCTCAAGATAGAATTAAAAGGAAATAATTTTGCAAGGATTAAGAGATTGACTATAGTCACTAGGTCTCAGAATGAAAAATTTAAGAAAGCACATAGTCACCCAGTCTCTGAATAAATTCAAAAGGGTTCAAAATATTTATCGACTATGATAGTCGCCAGATCTCTAAAAGAAATAAAGTCATTTAGCGACTAAAGTTTTATTTAGTCACCAGATCTCTAAAAGTGTAAAGGAGGTGCCAAATTTTTTAGTGATTACGAGGATGTCTTGTAGTCGCTAGGTTGCCAGTGATTACCTATCATTTTTTTAGCTTACGGCTAGTGGATTGAGTTCTGAGCATGCCAAGTAATGGAAAAAGTGACATAATTCTTAGCTTTTGATCTCTAATGGATTGTTGCATTCAATTCAACTAAATAAATACAATTGTTCATCACTCATTTCGAATTACCAAGCATTTAGAAAGCCAAAGTGATAGAATTTCCTAATATTTTTCAGAGTAATTTCAAGGGTCAGAACATTTAGAATTTGTAGAGGAGTTTGATTTTTTAGACAAGATGAGCCAATTATCTATCAGTGGGGCTTCTACCAGCAAAGGAGCTAAGGAGAAAGCTAAGGAAAGCTATTCAGATGAATTCCTCACCTTACTGCCAGGATCATCACAGAATAAGAAGGTTAGTGATGATTGTTTTATTGATGAACTTGCATACTGTAGAGATGCTAGGACACCAAACGTCACTGGAATGTGTTTGTTCAAGTACTTTTATAAGAATTCTAAGAATCTGGTCCATGTCTCAAACCCTTGGACGTCAGGGTTAGCACAATTGATAGTTTTAGAGGTTTTCCTAGATGTAGATGTCCTAATTGTTCTATCCCATTGCTATGATCCCCTATCCAGAAGAAATAAGAAGGGTGATGGTTCTCCTCTGGTCACCCTTGATCATAATTCATTCATAAGAGCTTTCGGTATCTAGCTCCCTATGGCTACTGAAATTAATTTACAGGCCCTGGCCAATAGGTATGTTAGGGAGGTTGTTGTTGTGGCAAAAGAAATCCAAAACCATGTTCCCTGAGAGAACATAAATTATATTGCACCAATGGTAGGAACAATGCTGTATGCATACAAGGACCTCCACTTTTATATAAAGTACATTGCATATGGATTATTCAAGGTTTTGGGGATTGGTGGTGGAGAAAGGATCTCGTCAGACCTCCTAATGATGGTTTTGGACTCCAAGAGTCTTCATGTGACAAAAGAATATGATTACATAGGATATGTAATAGAAAAGATGCATGAGGGTTTACAGGCATTGAAGAACCACATGTCTAGTTCTACCCCTAGGTTTTTGCACTATTCTTTGTTGATACACCTCATTCTGTACTTCAATTATGATATCATGAACATGGAGTGCCTTGAGCCATAGATGATGTATAAGGGATAGAGAAATCCAGTACAATTTTGGATAAGGGCTTGGAGTCCTTCTTCCTCGAGAAGTGATTTTTGTGTATTTGAAAATTGGATAGTTCAGCCTATCCTCCTCGGTTTAGGGCTTAATCTTTCAAGGCTATCCACAAAGGTCTTGTAGTAGATAAGGCCTCAACAATTTGTTGATAAGTGGACTAAGGGTCACAACTGGGGAGATATTTACTATGAAAAGGGTTATACTATGATTAGAGTATATGGATGCCCTTAGCCCCCCCACATACTACCATTCTTTGTCCCACCAAGGGTGGCATTTTAGAATTCATCTGGTAGCTAATGCTCACTGATAAGGAGCACTTGGCTCCACATAGAAAAGGAACTTTTACTCCAAGGCACTTTAGAGTGCATAATCTCACAATAGGCAAGAATGCCTTCAGTAAGGTGAATGATTGGTTGGGGTGGTTCAGAATGCATGTTGCTTCAAATAGGTATGTTGATACAAAGGGATTCATGGTTGCTGCTAGGAAATATTACATGCCTAGCATCCCATTGAATAAGAGACATGAGGAGTATCCTGAGGAGGATGTATGAAGAAAAATAATAAAAGAAGAAGAAGTAGCAAGAAGATCTGACCAGATACATGAATTATATGCCATGGAGAAATGGTTAAGACAAAAAGGATTGGCATTCAGTGGTTTCTTCCCCAATCTGCCCTATCTCCAAAGGCTTGAACAAATGATGGCCCAATTCAATACTTTGATGAGGACTTTTGAAGATCAGATTGATGAGACAGACAGGAAGAAGGATGTCCACTCTAAGTCAGAATGTGATGAAGATAGTGATGGGGGCTTCTCGGTGCACAACATCCCCCCTTTAGAACAAATAATGTCTAAAAAACATCAAGCTAGAGAAAGTATTGTTGACTTGATAGAGCTCCATAGATCTCAAGATACAAATGAGCCTCCTACAAAGAAGCAGAGATTATTAGTTGGAGAATCTTTTCAACCAAGGAGAAAAGACAAAGTGGGAGCCCTCTTCACTAGAACTAGTGTCCATCACCACCAGTTGAGGAAGAAGATAGGAGAGGAGAAAAGAAAACAAAAATTGGAAACATAAGATGTTGAGTTGCCCTTGGCTCTATGCCAAGATGAAAGAATGTTAGAACAAGATGCATTCTTGAAGGATGAAAATTTTATAGAGTCAGATGAATTCAAGAGCTTCTTGATATGGCACAAGCAACAATAGGTTGCATCTAGTGTTCAAATCACTGAAGAGGGTCAAGTGCCTGATGAAGCAGTGCAAACACTAAGGGAATATGACCCTGAGGCAGAGAAAATCACCCCAGAATAGGCCAGACAGCTTGTTAGAGATAGCAATATGCTACTTGTGCCTAGGTGGAATTTATATTTAGATTTTATTATTGCAAATCAAGAGACATGAGGACATAACTTTATCCTCAGAGACCCAAGTAGGGGAGATTATTAGAGGGTTTGTGTATAGCCCAAGAAATCAAGCATTGGCTCTATGGAGCCTGTATCCTATAGATAAAAAGTCATCAATTTTGCATGTAAAAGAAAAAATTGATGGTGAAAAAATTGTATGGTCAATCCATAATATAGTAGACCGTGAGATCTGTCAAGTGTTAACCCATTTTGCTAGGCTCAACAAAGACAAGACCAAGCACTTATCAGAGAGATATGGTTCCTTGTTGGAGGACTAAAGTGCACTTTTGAAAGATAGAGATGTCAAAATAATGAAGGAAAAGACATTGGAGAAGTCTTAGGAAGACTTAGAGCAGCAGATAATCAATACTCCTGTAGCTACCCCTGCATCTCCTAAACAACCTGCATTGCTAGAGGGTAAAAGTATGAGTGAAGAAGAGGTTGCTGTAGAGATTGAAAAAATAAAAATAGGGAAGAATGATGCTATCCTACAAGCCTTGTTGAAGATCTTGCAACACAGAGTTGATGCATTAAAAGATAAATCTGATTTGGTTTGTAGTGCTCACAATAAATTCCCTGAATTGCAAGTAGAAGTAAATAGTTATGTTTCTATTTTAAATGGTTATTATGCAACTTGGTCAGTTAGAGCAACACTTTTTGAAAGATTGGTAGCTGTTCAATCTTTAAGAACTGATATTCCAGAAGTTGTTTTGCAAGTGGGGGAGGAAATAAATAGAGTTCAAGCTATATTGCCACTTTTTAAAGGAAAATCAAATCAAATTGAGGCTAAGATAGCCATGCTCAGTATAGATTTCAAGAGGTTTATCCCTCCCATTAAAGATGGAGATGGTGTAATGAAGAGCCTCGACAAGTGGAAATCAGATTTTGATCCTTTATTGCCTACAAAAGAGGCATTTCTAGATGAAAGTAATGAAGTAGATGTGGAGAGATTTAATAACACTCTGGATGAAGCCATAAAGGCAGAAATGGAGCTCACCAAATTTTTAGTAGATGTCAAGGTAATAACAAATGCCAGATGGGAGAGGCAAAAAACATAGCTACAACATACCTAGAGTTATAAATGTCCGACAGAGGAAGAAGTAAATGTGTGGGATGAGCTCACAAAGCCCAAGAAGATAAAATCTACTGTAATTGACTTTGATATTTTGGATGATGAGTAAAGAGGACACTTGGAGTACTTGACACTTGACCTTAGAGCATAGGGATGATAAGCTATCAATAAGAATGGTGTAAGTTAGCCGGAATGGCGGTCACCATATCTCGCAACAACTCAAGAAGCTATCATGAATATCTATAGACAAAGGTGTTAGTGATCAATGAGCCAGGAAGCAGAATAGTCCAAAAATATTTTTGTCTTTGCACCGCCTGAGGGCTTATTGTATTTCTTTTTATATGCTTTTTAGGGTTAGGGCTCCAACCATCTAAAGCTTGTTGCATTCTCATTTGATAAGAGAATTCCAAGATGGTTGAGTTGGATATAAGTTGTATCCTAGTTTTTTTAGAAGAGTTGAAAAGATAATAGAAAAATTGAGTACAATTGTTGCAGAGAAGACTTCTGAATTTTGTGTTTGAACTTCTGAGCATGAGTCTTTATATGTAATTTATAGGTTCATTTTAATACAAATACATTGCAATTTCTATCTTCTATTATTATTGTCTCTTTACTTGTATGTTTACTCTTGTATGTTTTATTTGTAAGGCATTTAAAATATACTAATTGTTAAGAAATTCCTTCAATTGATTATGAGTTTCTCCCAAGGAGATAATTAAAATTCTTGTTATCAATTGTAGAGAGTAAACTTATGTGTAGGGATCTTGATGATAATAGTATTAGATTGATAGAATAGTTTGTAAGGCATTCTAGTCAAATTGTAGATTGTTTGCAAGGCATACTGTTGTATTTCTTTTAAAATAACCTTGTGGATTTTCATTTTAACTCTTTTGCCCATTGGATTAGGCACTAGTTTAGTTTTTGTTTCTTACAATAAGTTATCTTTCATAAGTCTTAAAAGCATTAAAATTTTATCTCATTACTAGTACTTTTAGTTTTAAAAAATTATCTGCATGTTTGTTGGGGGAATTGTATCCAAGTGATATGATTTATATTTGTTGATTACTTGAAGAGAGAATCAAGATGGTTAACCTTCCTTGAGTTAAACTCAGAAAAGGAAGAAGGATGAATATCCTTATACCACTAGTCTATGCTATCACATTTATGATTTCTATTGCTATACTCTGTATTAGGATTGTCTGGGCTATTTGTAGAGTAATGATGTTTTATTGAGATAATTTGAGAGACAAATAGCATAATAGTGAAGAAATCAATCCACCATTTGAAATTTTACTTGAAACATAGTAAATCATTTGAGGCAATACCCGCTTGAGTCTTGTGGAGCTCGAAGCATAAGGAGGATCCTATCCAATCCTCATCAATTAGACTATTATTGTGGAAAGCTTGGTTAATGTCTCATAGAGTCCTAATGATTTTGTTGGAGAACCTCATTGATGTTCATGGGTGTTTGGTTTTCTTTCTTGTTATGTATTTAAATTAGTATTGATATTTATTTTGTTTTGCTAAGGGAGTTTTCAAGGCACAATCATCATTAGGAGGGGGTGGGCAAAGTAACCTTGAGAGGTGAAAGGGTTAGTGACAATCTTGATAGTGTAGTGTCTCCCCATGTGTGGGATGGATAAATATGGATGTTTTTGTCTCAATGAAGCAAATTTTTTCCTATGGGTAGTTGGAGGCCATAAGCAACATTCTTGGAAAAGAGTTTGTTTTGAGCCCATGTGTGGCATTTGTTTCTTTCATATTTACTTGACTTCTTCTCATGGGTATTGTCCACTTTAACCCCATGTTTAATGGTATTTTGAATACTTATGTGTTTTCATTACATTTGGGAGTTTTAAGTATTTTCCTATTTGAAAAGTTGTTTTAAGTATGTATGTTTGTGTTTCTTCACTCTTTACTCCCCTAGCTCAGAGGTGGCCTTGTAAAGGCCTAGGTTAGGAGGTGAGCCTCCATGGTGAACCCATATTTGTTATAGGTTTATGCTATGGATTCCATTGGAAAGGCTATGGGCGCAGTTTTGTGGAGACCTCCAATTTTGTGAATTTTTTTTTCTCGTAGCCTTATGGTGAATATGTATTTTTCATAAATTTATAAAGGATAATAATTTATGTATTCTAGGAGTTGACAGTTGTAAAATTTATTTTATGTATTCTAAAAATGGAGGGTTGTTAAATTTTGTTTTGTTAGGATTTGGTAACACTGAGAGGGGGGGTGAATTAGTGTTACAATACTTTAATGAATTCTTAAACTTGTTTATCTTCTTCAAACAACATATAAAGATATAGCATAAGATAAATAACCATGCAACCTAAAAAATCATAGAAGAACTCAGAATACCATATTTATTTTTGAGGAAATCCCTGTTAAGGGAAAAACCTTGGTGGGGATGGTATCCACAAATATCTGCACTATAAGTATAATGACCCTATTAAGAGTTTTGACCCTGTTAGGATCTGAGTATTACAATAGGAAGGTCGAGGTTAAAGGACAAACCCTATTAGGAGTCTTTTAAAATGTAATCCTAATTAAAGAATCAACCTTGTTAGGAGTCCAACCCTGTTAAAGGCAATCAACCCTGTTAGAGGTGTGCAATAGGTGCAACAACACTTATAGACAATCTGTTGTCCTGAATACAAAGAGTTAACAAATTATTCCTTGAAGAAATCCTCTTATTCTCCTTTCTCTTGATCTCTTCTCTTTCCCTTAGATTCCTTTATAGTTCACATCCATCAATGCTTTTTCCCATTTCATCACACACTTTTACTAAAGTCTCTGTATACTTCTACCTTGTTAGAGGTATATTACAAAATCTAGTTGGCCTTACTCTAGCAAAACATAATATTATTAACTGTGCATTTGCATGCTTCATTAACATCCTTAGTCAGCCTTAGATCCAAGACTGTATCCAAAGATAACTTTCCAATCACTCACAAAGTTGGCCTTAGTGATTGCCAATAAGTTATACCCTATTTACTATCTTCACATCCAATCAACTGAACATAAATCTTTGATACTATGATATTAACATGTGCAACCTTACAAATGTATTCATTCATGTCTTTCCAAGATGTATCTAAGATCGCATGCCTTTAGGAGGCTTTTGTGAGGATTGCTAACCTTTTTTGTAAGACTAGGTCACATGAATAGTTTGTGGACTTAGGAATTTTTCCTTCATCAACTATATACAAACATATTAGTGATGTCCAATATGTATGATCATAAATATGATAAGTATTTCCATAAATGACAACATTCCATATGTGCATGTGCCTACATGTGCATATGTGTGCATGCGTTGACCACTTGCCAACAATCTCCCCCTTTGGCATTGATGGCAACACTTAGTGAGAAAAAAGAATAAGTGAAACATCAAGACAAAAATGTAAAAGGAAATATTGATAGAAATGCAACGCATAAATTTGACACATGATCTCCAAAAGAACCTTTCTTTTAGTTATGTTTTTTTTTTCTTTCTATATTCTTTTCTTCAATATTTTTACACTCTTTTCTTCAATCTTTTTCTTACATTTTTCTTCAATCTCTCCCCCTTTGACATCAATGACAAAGGGTACCAAAAATGGCCGACATAGCTTGCAATTTTTTTTTTTGAAGTTGTTCAAAATAACAACTAATTTGTTTGTAGCACATCCCTGTAGCTTGTTTTCAAAATCTGCATATCTGCATCCCAAATTGCCTTAATTGCTTCTACAACCTAAATCAGTGCATTGAGACCATATGTGGCCTTGTTTGCTTCTTCCACATCTATAGGTACTAATCTCTGAAATGTTTTGAGGCCAAGTTGAAGGTCCTCATGAGTTCTCTCCAAGACATTGATCTTTGGAGTCAAGAAGCTTCTTAATTCAGAGAATATTTTCTGAATTCTATCCTTTTGAAGTTGTAGGGTATGGATTTTATCCATGATCTTGTTTGTTTCCTTGTTTATGTCCAGTATTTTATTATTTTTAAAATCCTCAGAGAGTTTTATCGAAACCTCTTCAACCTGAGCTATAATATTTGATATACTATTTACATGCTTGTGTGAAGTCATGCAGAGTTTATATAGGCCTTGTCCATCCTTAAGACAAGATTTCATTGCCCTTTTAGTGGTAATCAATGTATTAAGATCACTCTTGATTCCATCAAGAGTATCTTTCATCCTTAGCCTTTTGAAATCATCTACTACTTTTATTCTTGCTACTTCATCGAAGCTATCAAAATTTTATTCTACTATACTTGGAACATTATCTAGACTACTTATAGGATCTATAATATGTGTAGGAGGTGTAGTAAAAAACTTACTCAAAACTTGTGTAGCTCGCTGGATTATCTTGGTAGTTTTGTCAGTCTTATCTCTAATTTATCCTTAGCTTTAGCAAAAGAGAGTATTGACCACTGCATCAAATTTGTGACATCCATGTCCTCTAAGTTGGTTGGAAGTGATTGAGAGCCACTTGCCAAAAAACTAGGTGTAGCAAAGGGAGTGATTGGTAATTATTTTGGTTGTTCCTCTTCTTTTCCTTTTTCTTCTTCCTTTTCTATTTCTATTTCTATTTATATTTTTTTTTCTTGTTCCTTTACCTTTTCTTTTCCTTTTTCTTCATCTTTTCCTTCTGATACATGTGCTTTTTTAGGTGTTTTCTCTTCTTGCTACACTTTTTTAGCTGATTCATCTTGAGCGATCTTGGGAGACTCAAGATCTTCCACTATTTTGTTAATGTTGGTTAAGGTTTCACTCATCTAAAATGGATTAGATGTATCTAGTTGTGTATCAAGTGAAATCCCAACATTATTAATGAAGAAATCAGGTAGGGCTGTGTCAACTACCTCTGTTTCATTTGGATCTTTAGCCTTCTTTGTATTTGTGTGCTCTGTAGAAATTACTACCAAGGCTAGAGTCCTTTTAGACTTGCCAAGATCAGGTTGCTGCTCTAGGAGTAGCTATCCAATCTTGTCATGAGTTTCATGTTCCACCAATTCATACTTCTGAGCCATGAACTTGATGATTCTTATTTTAGCTCTTAATTTTGGCCTTAGCTTCTCAAGCCACTCTCCCATCTCACTCCTTATCATGGTTGGCATATTCTTCAATAGAATATCCTATCTCATCTTGATGTCCTCATTAAGAGATCTTTTATTTCTTCCTTCTAATCTTTCATACAGGTCCTTACTTATTTGACCCTCCATTTCAATTAAGTTCTTCTTCAAGGTGAGCATGTGCCCTACAACTATATCTTCTATCTTTATTTTCTCCCCTTCATCATATCTATCAAAATATTTCTCAATGGAGTTTAGCTTACCATCATTTACCAGTCTCTTTTGTAGAACTTTGAGATAGGGCTTGAATAGATTCCTTTGTGTACCCTGGTCCTTTTTTTTAAGCTTCTTTTGTCTTTTTCTTATCATCTTCAACTGACATCAAATTAGCCACTTGAATTTTCTCACCTTTTCTTCTTCTTTCTCCTTTTCTTTTTTTCCTCTAATTTCTCTTTGTCCATCATTTGGACTTCCTTGTTTGGCTCTTCTTCTGTGGTCTTTTTCTCCTTGTTCTTCTCATGAGAGGATGGAAGAGTGTCCACTATTTTCCTTTTCTTTATTGGTCTGCTAGCCATAGCCTTAGGTTTGGCTTTGGGAGGAGTTTGGCCTTGTGTAGCAACTCTTGCTTCCTGTCTCTACGATATTCTCCTGGAAGGTGCAGGTGTGTCATCTTTCTCTTTCTCATTATCTTCTTCAACTCCACCACTTGAGGTGCCTCTATGTTAGATTCCAGAGGGGGAATTTTGAATTTCTCCCCAAGTTCTATCACCTTCTCCTTGATAGTCTTCATTTCTTCTTTTGATATGCCATGCTTCCCTTTTTTTTTATCAACAAGGGATTCAACTTTCTTCTCCCTTCTCCCTTTCACCAATTCTTCCTTAACTACTGTGCATTTTTCTTCATATGTACCCCATCTTGGAACATTGGGGTATTTAGGGGATTGTAAGACATGTTTAATATGAAGCTCTAGAACAATATAATCAACTTCATACCCCATAGGAGTAGCCCAAGAAGTTCTAGGTTCTATTGCCTCAAAACTGTTAGAAATAGGGAATACTGAGAGGGGGGGTGAATCAGTATTCTGCAAACTTTTACTTTTGCCCAATTATGGATATAACAGATTAGCTTGATACTTGCATAATAGATTAAACTAAAGAACATGCATAATAGTAAAGCAAATGAACTCATAACACATTATTTGTTCTCGAGGAAACCCTTACCAAGGGAAAACCCTGGTGGGGATGATACCCACAAAGATCCACTAATCAAAAGTATCTTGTTAAGGATGTTGACCCTGTTAGGAGCGTGTTACATATATATAGTGTCTCAGTCCTGATTAAGGGACTCTAGGCCTTTTTAGAAGCCTCAACCCTGCTAAGAGTTGGTAGTACAAATTCAAATGATTACAAGATGAGTTCACTGCCCAAACAAGTAATGTACAATGATTTCTGATTACAAAAGTAGGGCAAGGTACATAACCTTATACTTCTTGCTTGAATTTCACAACTTCACATCAATATCTTTCACATACATATGTTCACCTCTATATCATTACATCACATTCTCTACTTCGCATTACATATGCCTTATATTTATACAAGTTATTACGAATAATAACTCTTACAGTCAGCTTTACTAAACATAAAGCACTTTACAAAATACATTTTAACATTCACTACCCAAGGGTTAACATCTAGAATTTCATCCCTTTATATGATTAAGACATTATTTTGATAAACAAAATAATCCCTTAACTATTTACCAATTCTATCTTCTTCTCTATCCTGTCGGCCTTAACACTATCTCTGGCAATACTGCAATAACTTCTTCCATACATTTTGTACAGACTTTCACTCTTAGGTGAGTCTTCAATATGCATCATAGTATCCATGTTCAAGTGGGCAAGTACTGAACTTACTTCTATCGATGTTGCCAATCAAAATAGTCTTTGGTTACACTAGGAAAATGCTGCTTACACTTAGACAATTTTGCTCTATGCTCTGTCATACTTTCTCTCTATCATATGCGGTCTTCACATAATTCATATGTTTCCATACTGAAAACATCTAGATATCTAACTCAGCCAAATTTCCAACAATCTCCCTCTTTGTCATTGGTGGCAACATATGAGAAAATTGGCTAAGTCTCAAAATTTCAAAACTAAAAAATTGTGGCCATAGAAAAAATTATATCTTCACTATCCTTATAACTCCATATATCTTAACTTTTCTCCCCCTAGGAATATACTTCCTTATCATATATATATCAATTTTCTGCTATCAATCCCCCTTTGACAACAATGACAAAAAAAGGGTGCCAAAACTGTGTTCTCAAAATTGTTTACCTTGATTCAAAATTGTAGAGCCGGTAGGCTTGCAACACAATCTAAAAAGTTCACTTTTATGCACTCTATTTCTTTCTCCCATGCCTTCTTAATGGTGTCTGCAATACTGAGTAGTGCACATAAACCATAAGATGCGATCTTACATGCATGTAGGTTTGCAAAGTTGAACTTCTCATAAGATGTCTTGGATGAAAGACATTCTTCCAACTGTCCTTCAATGATACTTATCTTCATAGAAATGTGCTCTCTTAGAAGAGAGAATCTTCTCAATTTCCTATCTTTTTCATCATTAAGAATCCTTATTTCATGATTCATTTTGCTGATTCTTTTCTCAATATCCAGTATCTTTACATTAGGACTAGTTAATAGATTTACCTCTGACTGAATTTTTGCCTCTTTTTCTCTTATCTTCTCAGTTACTTCTGATACATGGTTATCTTTATTTGTACATTGAATATATAGAGCTTTTCCTCTGTCCAAATGCCTTCTTAGATCTTTTATACATACATCCAAAGTATTGATATCATTTCTGATATTTTGACTTATATCAAGAAACATTTTAGCCTCATAGGTTGCCTGAGCCTTCACTATCGCTATATCTAACAAATTAGTGAATTCATTGTCAAATGTCTTCATCACTTCTTTGGATTTTATCTGTGTATCTACCTCTATTATCTGATTAGTCAGAACACTCTATAAATTCTCTGTTACTTCTTGGAATAATCCTTCAAGGATTTTCACCTTCTTATTCTTTCCAATTATCTTGTTCAGGGATGAGATCAACTCCATTTGATCATCATCATCAACTTCTTTTCCAATATCAACAAAAATTGATTAAATTTTTGGTTTCTTTGCTGCAATCTCAGGGATAGGACTAATTTCCACTTTGCTTGGTATTTATTTTTGTCCTTGAATCTCTGTATTAACTTGAATTTTTTCTTGTTTCTCTTCTTCTTACCTTATTTCCTTTATTTCTTCCTCAACTGATCTGTCCTACTCTTGCAAAGATGAATTGTCAACAATGTTCTCTAAGTTGCTAAAAGGATAGTCATCACTGTCCAGTATGATGTTGGTTCATTCCACATTCATAGATTCATCTTCAATGTTAATTGATGGTGGTGGAGAGGGACTCTTCTGATGCTCAGCTTCCATAGCTTGTTCTGCTGCACTAGAGTGCTTACCACACTTGTTGTCATCACCTTTACAACTGCCTGCCCAGTTTCCTTATTTATTTCCTCATAATTACCTCCCATTATCAGAATTGTTCTCCTTTTTGTCCTTAGATGAGTACCAAGTTCTTTCATGATTTATTTAAAGTGAGCATCATCTCTAATGTCACATAGCTTTCTCAAAACATTCTCTCTGATCTTGTTATCTTCTTTAGTTTCTCTCTTCTTCTTGTTTACTAGCTTCTCAAATAAATCATCAGGTATCTTTCCTTGAATTGTATTAAATTTATGGTCTGCTAGGATCATATATCTTACAACTACATTTTCCAAGTTTAATCTCTTTGAATAGTTATATAGCTCATAATACTTGTTCATATTTGAAAAGTCTCCATCATTAATGATTTGTTCATTTACCTTTTCAATCTTAGGCTTCCATTTCTTCTTCTTAACTTATGTATCTTCATCATATTTAATTTCTACAACTTTCCTTTGCACTCGAGAAACTATTATCTTCTATCTCTTACTTGGTCTAGTAGCTATTTCTTTCACTCTTTTCCCTGGTGGAGTGGAGGAAGATCTTGTAGATTTCCTTATTTCCCATTCCTTCTCAACTTTCTCCACTTTTACTACATTCTACAAATTTCCAGTCTCATCTGCAACTGCTAACAGGGGCAGAACAAACAAAACTTCCTTTTGTCCAATATCTCTAAGTGCTGCTGTTGTATTCTTTGCAATCAAAAATTCACTCTAACATACCTGTATCCTTTAGGATTTTCTTTATAGTGCTTTCCACTCTCTTCTTAGATAGCTTTTCTTCTTGAATAGACTTTGCGGGGTTAAAGTTCTCCTCAAAAGTCCCAAATCTATTGCTAATTACATCCAATTTACATTTCAACAAGTTATTTACATATTCTTCTGCTTCAACTTCAAAAATTTCATAACCAAGAGGGTCTATGAATTCTACTCTAGGTTCAACTACTTCAATGAAGGTAAAGTTAGTGTCAACCATAAAGCATACTTCATTTTTATACTTTTCAACTATAGCCTGTGGAATTCTTGTTCTTTCCTTCATCAAGTTATGAAATTATTTGATCGCTAAGGTTACACTCTCATTAACCTTATCTATGGGATATCTCAGATACACTCTCTTAATTCTGTCCATGGTGGTTCTATTATCATTCCAGTCTTCTCCAATAGCAAATGGAAATCTTCTCAACAAATGGAAAAACATATATGTAGTCAATGATGAGAATCTAAACTGGGAATTCTTAGTCTTCTTTATCTTTTCTAAGTTCTCAAATAACTGAATTCTCAAAATTTCACAAATATCCACTTGCACTTTATCAACACACATCAAATAGGCTTCATGAATCATACTAGTTGCCATGTCATCTTCTCTAGAGTTGGCACAAAACTTAGATGTTAAGATCTTGCATAAATATCTAACATCATCTTGTTGAATCTTACTGATCACTATTCCTCTACCATTGTAGGATGACTTAGTATTATCCAGTACTATTTTCTTTACATTCTTCTCATTGAATGGTATTACTCTAGATTTTGAGAAACCGGTTACTTCATGAATTAGGTCTTCTATTATATCAATCACTTTGTCATCTAACCAAAACTTTCCATTATGAATTTTGCTCAAAATGATTTTAGTACATTCTTCATCATCAAATTCATGTTGTAGTGAATACCTTATAATTTCATTATCATTCAAATGTTCATATCCAACTTTCAATGACATATCCTGGTTGTATAGCTTCTCATATTCCTTAGTAAAATTACTTTCACTTGGGGTTTCAATTTTGCATCCCAAATAGATTCTAACATTCTCTAAATATAAAACTTCATCTAGTCCATATGATAATGCTAGCTTAGGATCTTCCTCCAAGGGTTCTACTAGTTTCCTTTCAATCTTAGGTTTGATTTTATCTCTTATACTGTGAACCAATGAAACATCCATATCTTCTACAAATTCTCTAATTGATTGATAGATTTGCTAAGTAAAATACCTTAATTCCATGATTTAGGGATTTTCATAGATCCAACACAAAGTTCTTTCACCAAATCCTTGCAAACTACTTACAATCACTGCTGCTTCGACCTCCTTAACACTTGTAATTGCTTTAATGGTCAAACAATACTGATCACAAGCTTTTAACTCCAATATTTTGACTCGCATAACTTCATATTAGCTCATGCGCTCTTAACCATAGCATCATTATATCATATACTACCTTACATTAACTACACAAGACTCAATTCATCCTATACTAAATTCTATGCTATCCTAAGTTCCTATTCTAATGCATTCTTTATGAATTAAGTACTTTGAGATGGGTTAGGAAGAGATTCACTCTTACCATTAGATACTTCACCTTTCTGATTACGTTCAGTGCTGAATGTGTCTCCTTGATATGTGGCTTTAACAAACTTCACTTCTTCTAAATTACTACAACAACCTCTTTGACTGTTGCTTGCATTCTCATTTCTCCTTGTATGACTTCTAGGGTTAGGGTTTCTCATGTTATTCATTCTACAAAACCTTGTCGTATGACCAAATTTTTTGCATATCTGACAAACTATTCCATTGTTTCCATATATTGGTCTAGTCTGGTTGATTTGTGATCTTCAATTCAAGGCAATGTGTCCAATCTTGTTGCATCTATGACATACTACTCCATTTCTTCTGTTCATATCTTTAGTAGGTCTCTTATTTGCATGGTTAGTATCTCTAAACATTCTACTATTATTATTATCATTAGATCTAGGCTTCTTACATTCAATAGCTCTATGTCCAAAACCATGATAATTATAACAATAACCATTAAGAGATTTAAATTGATTACTTGTACAATCTTTCTTCATATTACCAAAAGTATTACATACAAAGCATCTACCTTTAAATTCTCTCTGCATACCTTTAGGTGATTCTTCTTGTTTAGGTGGTTCTTCTTGGTTAGGTGTGTCCTTAGATTTGTTAGCTTCATCAGACTTCTTTTCTTCTATGTTCTTAGAAACTTTCAGATCTGGTTCCTTGCTTTCTTCACTTACCTTAAATGAGTTAAATCCAAGACTAGTTTTATCATAGAATAGCTTTTGATAAGACATTTGTTCATCAATCTTCTCACTGGTGGAATATAGTTTCTCAAGTTGTTGCTTAGACTGAGTCAGTTCACCTTTCACTATTGTATTGTACTTTTCAAGTTCAGCATACTGTAATTTTATTTTCTCAAGTTCAGATGTCACTTTACAAAGTTTAGATTTTAGATCTTCATTCTTAGATTACAAATTTGCTTCATTCTTGTTGTTTCCATCTTTCAAACTCAACTTCAAGTTTACTATCTTTAATTCATCTTTAAGGATCTCATTTTTTTTTCCCAGATTATCATCACAATCTTCACTTTGAATTGTAGATTCCTTATCTAATTTTAGTTCTTCCAGCTTCTTTTTTATCTTCACAATAAGGTTCTTTGCATCATCATATTTTCCTTTCATAGTATCTCTTTCTTTAGTAAGTATATCAATCTATTCAAGAGCTTCTTCAAGATTCTTCTTTAGTTGATCCATATCCATAGAGATCTTACTCAAGCTGCTAGGCTTTCTTTGAATGATTCTTTTTTGAGTAACTAAGCTTTGATACTAATTGTTAGAAATAGGGAATACTGAGAGGGGGGGGGAATCAGTGTTCTACAAACTTTTAATTTTGCCCAATTATGGATATAAAAGATTAGCTTGATACTTTCATAATAGAGTAAACTAAAGAACATGCATAACAGTAAAGAAAATAAACTCATAACACATTATTTATTCTCGAGGAAACCCTGGCCAAGGGAAAACCTCGGTGGGGATGATACCCACAAAGATCCACTAATCAAAAGTATTATGTTAAGGATGTTGACCCTTTTAGGAGACTATTACATATATATAGTGTCTCAATCCTGATTAAGGGACTCTAGGCCTTGTTAGAAGCCTCAACCCTACTAAGAGTTGGTAGCACAAATTCAAATGATTACAAGATGAGCCCACTACCCAAACATGTAATGTACAATGATTTCTGATTACAAAAGTAGGGCAAGGTACATAACATTATACTGCTTGCTTGAATTTCACAACTTTGTATCAATATCATTCACATACATATGTTCACCTCTATATCATTACATCACATTCTCTACTTCGCATTACATATGCCTTACATTTATACAAGTTATTAGGAATAATAACTCTTACAGTCGGCTTTACTAAACATAAAGCACTTTAAAAAATACATTTTAACATGCACTACCCAAGGTTTAACATCTAGGATGTCATCCCTTTATATGATTAAGACATTATTTTGATAAACAAAATAATCCATTAACTATTTACCAATTCTATCTTCTTCTCTGTCCTATTGGCCTTAACATTGTCTCTGGCAATAGTGCAATGACTTCTTTCATACATGCTATACAAACTTGTTCTCTTAGGTGAGTCTTCAATATGTGTCATAGTATCCATGTTCAAATGTGCAAGCACTGAACTTACTTCTATCAACGTCGCCAATCAAAACTGTCTCTAGTTACACTAGGAAAATGCTGCTTACACTTAGACAATTTTTCTCCGCGCTCTGTCATACTTTCTCTCTATCATATGCGGTCTTCACATAGATAATATTTTTCCATAATGAAAACATCTAGATATTTAACTTAGCCAAATTTCCAACAAAAACATGTGTTATCAGTTTCTATTATGAAACATATGTCATTTTTATATTTGTCCACTAATCTCCAAGGAATCATTTCCCTTTCAGACATTTGTTTATGAAATAGCTTCATCATCCCTGCAACTTCAGCATACCTGTTCTACTCATCACTTCTTCTGTAGCAGTCACTAATCATCTGAATGGTGCATCTATCAGATCTCCATAGATACATGTTAGGAAATATTGTCATGACATGAAAGAATATGTACATTATGTGATGCAATCCAAGGGATGGTGGTGATGAACAACAACTGATTTAGAACCTAATTGAAGAATCTATGATTAAAGATCACCGAGGAGTTACTGATTAGATATGTAATATGATTAAATTAGTATTATGTTGTCATTGATGTCAACTAGCTTGACAACACTTATCTTGTAAGTTACTATATCGAAACATCTGAAGAAAGGAGTGAAAGAGATGAAGAATAGAAATATCTACATGAGGAAGATGTATATGTTAGATGAGGATAAGGAATACATTGAATAACTTGTTGATGAGTCTATGACCTTATGATATTGACTTGATTACGTTGCATTCATCTATGATGAAGAATAGAGCTAAAAGACACAAAGCAGTGTTGTTGGTAAATGAACCATTTTAGTATACACCGACGGAGTGTAGTGTATATCAAGCACAATGTTAATTGAGCTTGTGTTCATTGACACATTTCTTTGTTACCTGAGTAGGAGAAAGGAATTAAATGATTATTTTAGCTGATAGGATTAATGAGCTAGAAAGTGTATGATTTCAAGGTAACAGATAATGTTTGTTATGAAGATCGACGACAAACAAAATTTAGGAAGATCTAATGGAGCAGATTGAAACGTGTTATTGACACATCAACCAAGGAAGTTTAAAGTGGCAAAATCAATGGATGAGATTAGGTGACAAAATCTGATGGACAAGAAGAAAATGGTTTACATGTCTATATAAGAGACTAGATTTTCATAATGAAAATATGTCGGAAGAAGGAGATACTACAGAATTATCGCATGAACAAGTTTTCATGCATTCTGCTCATACAGGTTAGTGAGAACTGAACTGTAGAGCATTACCAAGTGACAAAGAGTAATTACCGATGGATAGTAAGTTGATACATTGTTGAATCTAAAGTGTTACATTGATCAGAAAGATTTGTATGAGCTGAATATTGATCTGTAATCTACAATTGAAGTTGTATTAAGGAAGATCACCTACTGTTACATATTTAACCATTGTACACAGTCAAATCTCTTAACCGAGTGGACTAAGAAAGTCTTATTATGTTTGATTCATAGAATGAACATTGTTATCCTATCAACTCCATAGTGAATGTTGGTTAGATGATAACAATTGGTCTAAAATCCTCTAACAAGGTCACACCTAACAGTGTGTTTGTAACCTTTAACAGGGTTGGGTCTTTACTGACCTCACTTCAAAAGAGTGAATATTTTGGGTTGTCGGTCCCAAGTGGTTTTTCCCTTCACAGGGTTTCCATGTTAAATCTATTGTGTTATGTTTTTGATTGTGATATTTGTTTGTTATCATACTTTGCATATTACATGTTAGATTTGATCGGTAATTGCTATATGTTTTAGACTGGTAATCTGTAAAAGCATTGATAGTATAAGTATTTTAGTTTATCGAGTATTAGAAGTTGAAGTATTTGTTTTGCATTATACATTTTGACTTGGGACACTGTTTAACTAATTCACCCCCCTCTCAATTATTCTAAAAATTGGTATCAGAGCATAGGTTGCTTAGAATAAAGTTTTAGGGACTTTAGCACAAAGATCTCAAAATGTATAAGAGGGAAGTGCCAAGATTGAACAAAGAGAACTTTGCAGTATGGCAAAGCCGGATGAAGTTGCACATATCTGGAATTGGGAATTCTACACTAGTATTGATGGAGAATGGCTACATTGAATTGACCCCTAGTCCCTTACTCTTGATCAACTAAAAGACAGGAATGAACACAATATTACTATGATGGAACTTGCTGCTGCCTGTACTAATGCCGAATTTGAAGATAGTAAGGGATGCACTATAGCCAAAGCCATGTGGGATAAACTTGCACTGATATACAATGGTGATTTAAATGTTAAAAGAGCCCGAGCTGAAATCCTAAGAGCCAGATTCGATGATATGAAGATGAAGGAAGGTAAGAACATTGTGTAGTACACAAATAGACTAAAAGAGGTAGTACATGCTATTAGAGCATCAGATGGAGTTATTGATGATGAAATAATGATAAGAAAGATTCTCAAAACTTTACTGCCAGTTTATGCAATCAGGATCTCTACAATTCATGAAACAAGGGCTACATCCAACCTTACTCTTGACACTCTGATTGGTAAGCTTACAACCTTTGAATTGAATAAATTTGATAATAGTGTTGTACCGATTGTTGAGTTTTCTTTCATGTCTTCTTTGAAGATTGGTAAGTCTAGTAGCAGGAATAATAAGAATGATGATAGTGATAGCAATACCGATGATGATCTTGATGAACTTGAAGCTCCTATGGCCAAAAGGTTACCCAAAGGTAAAAGAAGGTATAGAGGTAAGCTACCTTTGGCATGCTTTAACTTTAAAGAGGTTGGCCACATTGCTTTTAGATGTCCACATAAGAAAGATGATGAAAGATCCAAAGACCGATGTGAAGGAAGCTATGTGATGCAGGAGCATCCTGGGTGTAAGAGCAATCTTGCATCACCCAAAAATATTTCTATCTTTGTATTCAATAAGGGCTATTTTGTGCAGAGCTGCTATTTATGGAAAGTTACTATTTTTGGTAATTTTTGTATGTGCTCAGAATGATCTGATTTCTTTCTTGGAGGTTCATTTTGGTCATATAAGTCTGCCAGTAAAGTTTCATTGCCAGATCAAGTGTATATTGGAAGATATTGAAGATTTTTGGTATTGGCAGCAGGGTACAGAAACTTTGAACTCAGTTTTGAAGGCTTTAGAGGCCCCGAATGAGGTCAAAAATTTGGGTGACGAGCGCTTGCGCCAGTCAAGCCTGTAGAGCGCTTCGTGGAATTTCTGAAATGGGGTTATAATAGCCGATCGGGTCAACTGGTGATGACTTATGGTCTTCGGAAGTTGGGCCACCTGAAATGGCGAAAAATAGTTTTCTTCAAAATTTCTGTTCGGGTTTCAAAGGTTATCTTGAGCCAACTATGATGTAATAAAATGTAAAATAAAATAATTCTAAGTTTGGTCGGCCTTATTGGCTAAAATTCTGGAACCTTCCCAGGTGGTGGAAAGTTGCCTATATAAGGAAGGCTGTATTATTGTCTTAGGCAGTTCGGAATAGTTTTGGGTAGTAGATCTGGGTATTGATTTGAGGCTTTGTCCTATAGAATATTGTAAGGGAATGCCCATGTGGCTTTGCATATTGTAATTCTAAAAGTTTGTAATTCCACATTTGTGGAGATAATAAGAAGCCAATTTTCTATTTTTGCATATTACTGTTGTTGTTTCTCTATTTCTGTTATGTGTTTGTGGTATTAAGGGGAGCGCCCTTCATCACTATGGTACGAGAGTCAACAGGAGCTACCGATACAACAACATAGACAATCGAGACAATAATGACAAAGGGAAAAAGGTATGTTACATAGCTGAAGATAATGAATTTGAATCTGATGATGATGATGATGTAGAAGTTGTGTTTGTTGCTATGAAAGATGACTTAGAGGAAGAAGAAAAAAATGTAGAAACAACATTAATCTCTAAAGTAAGCAGAAATGATACATGGATCATAGACAGTGGCTGTACACATCATATGACTGGTGATGTAGAGAAATTTGATCAACTTGATGAATACAATGGAGGATCTATGAGAATGGGTAATGATGCACCATTTATTGTAAGAGGTAAAGGTTCACTAATGATTAATGATAGGATAAAATGTGAAAATGCATATTGGGTAGATGGAATAAACTATAATTTGCTAAGTGTGGCATAGCTGAACAATTTAGGCCACCGACTTTCTTTTGAGAGAAAAAAGGTAAAGATTTATGATGATGGAGGAAGACTTGTCAGAATTGGTACATAATCCAGAGGTAACCTATTTTATCTTGATATTGATCAGTCTTCTTATTTGATAATGAAGGATGAAGATGCATGGTTGTGGCATAAAAGGTTATGCCATGTGAATTTTGATAACATGATCAAGATCAGTAAGAAGAAAAGGGTTAGAGAGTTGCCTAACTTTTCAAAACCTGATCATGCTATGTGTCATGAATGTCAGAAAGGTAAGATGACGAAATCTAGTTTCAAAAGCAAAGACTATTCAACAAAGAAGATACTTGAGTTGGTTCATACCAACTTGTGTGGTCCTATGAGAACTCAGAGTTATTATGGTGATAGATACTTTATTCTTTTTGTTGATGACTATACTAGATTGATGACTGTTATGTTTCTAAAAGAAAAATCTAAAGCATTCAAGATGTTCAAGTGGTATAAGGAAAAAGTAGAAAAAGAGACTGGTAAAGAATTGAAATGCTTAAGATTTGATAGAGGAGGTGAATTTATCTCTGATGAATTTACTAATTTCTGTAATGAGCATGGTATCAAAAGACAGGTCTCTGCATCAAGGACACCCCAGCAAAATGGCATTGCTGAAAGAAGAAATAGGTCAATAGTTGACTATGTTAGGACACTGATGTTGCAAAATAATGTTTCCCAGATGTATTGGAAAGAAGCTGTCAGCACTGCAGTCTACATTCTTAACTAAGTACAACTGAAGAAGGACACCAATCAGACACCCTATGAGTTATGGTTTGGACACAAACCTACTGTAAGTTGTTTCGGAATTTTCAAAAGTAAATGCTTTATTCTAAAAGATGAGAGAAATGGTAAATTTGATTCAAAAGGTGATGAAGGGATATTTCTGGGATATTCCACTAAAAGTAAAGAATATAAATTTCTAAATAAGGTTACAAATAAAATAATTAATAGTACTAATGTTTGAGTTGATGAGTTTGATGAGAAGAACACATATGAAAGTAGAAAGGAACCAGAAGACTATGGTAGATTCACTTACATTGAACAACCATAGTATCTACCGAAGCCTCAACCTGTGATAACTGGTTAGCAGGAAAACAATATAGAACAACAGGAAAGGGAAACCGATGAGAAGGATAGAACTACTGAGCAAGCAAATGAACCTAAACAGGATGAACAAGAAAGAAGAGATCAAGTACTAGAAATATTTTTTAGGAGACATCATCCTGAGACACAAATTATTGGAGACAGACAAGCTGGAATGCAAACAAGGAGCAAAGCAAGACAAGGTACATGTCTAGTTTGTGAATTTGAGCTGAAAAATGTAAAAGTTGCATTGGAGAATGATGAATGGGTTAATGCAATGAAAGAGGAAATAGAGAAAATAGAGAAGAACAAAACTTGGAGTTTAGTACCCCGACCTAAGGACAAGAATTTTATTGGTACTAAGTGGATTTTCAAGAACAAACTAAATGAAAATGTTGAAGTTACAAGAAATAAAGCTAGATTGGTATGCAAGGGATATGCACAGGAGGAAGGCATTGAATATGGTGAAACATTTGCACCTGTTGCTAGACTAGAAGGTGTTAGAATGCT
The DNA here is from genome assembly GCA_027943335.1 of Chamaecyparis obtusa. Classification (NCBI taxonomy): domain Eukaryota; kingdom Viridiplantae; phylum Streptophyta; class Pinopsida; order Cupressales; family Cupressaceae; genus Chamaecyparis; species Chamaecyparis obtusa. Next base: position 821,687 of record BSBK01001415.1, read on the forward strand.
ACTTGCATACGCTACACACAATAAATTCAAATTTTATCAAATGGATGTGAAGTCAGCATTTATGAATGGTATACTTGAAGAAGAGGTCTACATAGAAGAACCAGAAGGGTTCGTTGATCTAGACAACAAAGACATGGTATGTGTATGCAATGAAAATATAGACCTATTTTCTGCAAATACAAAACATCAAAAACACCAAACAAACACATTAGATGTTAGTAATCTCAAATGCAACTAAATAGTTAATTTTCACTACAACCTTGGATGAGCTAAAACAAGGGCACCCAAAGCCTTGTTTGATTTTCTCTTTGAGATTATGTGGGTATGCTCTCTCCAACACAAATGAAATGAAAAACTAATGCAAATCTATGGGATGCAAGCTAGATGATGGTGAAGGAGTTGAGAACAAGTATGAGGAACTTGTCCCAAGCTTCACAAATGATAAAGATTAAGATTCATGAAAGATTGATTAAAGACTATGATAATGAAAACAAGATTAAGAAACTATGCTAGAGATGCAACAAGATCTAGATTAGAAATAAGATTAGAATGCAAAAAAAGAACTAGAATTAGAATGATTAAGAATAATAGAAGATGCAAGAATAAAAAGAACTTAGAAGAATTAGAACCTAGACCTAAAATGAGGATTGAGGCCTCCTTTTATAGAAAATGAAAAGAATTGGATGGTGGAGATTAAGCGGCAAAAGAATGAGTGGCTAGGATTAAAGGTTAGATAGGGTTTGGAAAAGATGAAGAGGCAAAAAGAAATGAGTGGATAGAATTAAGAGGCAAAAGGTGAAGTGGCAAAAGTCAAACTTCACTTTTAAAGGGAAAGAGAAATTTTAAAATGATTGGTGGAGAAAAAAGATGGAGAGGTGGCCACCTTGGAAAAGGTGATTGTGCACATGTTTAGAGGTAATCCACCTTTTAATCAAGATTAGAGGAATATTTAGAAAAAGGTAAGCATAGGAAAAGGGGAAAAGAAATTAAATTAAAATAAATTTAATTTAATCATGGTTTAGAAGAACTTTAGGCTAGTGGAGGAATAAAATAAATTTTATAAAGGGAAATGGAGGGATAATATATTAAATTAAATTTAATATATTAGAGTATTTAAATAAAATTTAAATACAAAGGGAAAATGAATTTATTTAATTAAAATAAATTTAATCAGATAAATAGATGAATATAATGATTATAGTCAATTATTAAAATTAAATATAATGTTAAGGGAAAATATTAATAAAAATTAATATTAGTGTGAAAGGACAATTTTAGGTGTCTACATTTTTCCCCTTTGATGTGGTGTCGAAATTGGCATCGCGTCAAACAAGAAAACAAGATGCCCCAAGAGTCATGCCTAAGTGACGATGGGAAGAGGATGAGGATGGTGCCCCCTCGAGAAAATTGGGCAAAAATAATTTTTGATAATTTTCTCGAAAAGGAAGAGAGAGGATAGAGGAAGTGAATAAAAGAAGGCCTCCAATGCAAAATGAACCTAAATGCAGACTATCATTGTGTCAACATGGGAGAGCGTATCCTATTTTGATATTGTACTTGACGTTATGCACCAAGGTATGAGAAACCAAGATGACCATGTGCCAAGTATGTGATAAAAAATGTCAAATACAATTATATGTCTTATGACATCATGATATGGAAGACCATGATGCCCTTGTGATAATAGGATGCAAAGACCATGATAGATGCAAAAATTATTAATACATACAAGCAACAAGAAAGCATGCACAACAAACCAAAAGCAAACCAACATATTGCCCCTAGTCAAGATGAAAACCAATTGATTGATTAAGTGACTGTGAAGGCAGGGCCTCAAGGATTGGGAAGGATACATCCCATGATGATGATTGGATTTGAAATTGATCAATTGATTATCATATGATTTGGTTTAAGATGATGCCTTGATTAAAGATTAATGTACTAGATTGCAAGATTGGAGTGCATGGATTAGTATTTATTGCACTTGATTGGACTGATTTGGGATCTTTTGGATCATATTCATTTTAAAAAAAAAATTTCAGGATCATATATCAATTTTTTTGAATCTTTTTAGGATCATTTTATACTGTTTTTGGATTTTTTTAATTTTTTGAGGTTCATTTTATAATTTTTTTGAATTTTTTCAAAATCATTTTATATTGTTTTTGGATTTTTTTTAAATTTTAAATTTATCTTGATGAGAGGATTGGATAGAATGGGATTGGAAGAGAAGATGATTGGATAAGATGAGATTGAAAATAATGGGAAGAAATGGATTGGATTAGAAGATAAATAGATTTCATAGACAAGATGGTTTGAATAAGATGAAAGGATGATGAAAGGATTGGATACGATGAGATATGAAAAAAGATAAGTGGATTGGGACCAATGACAAGGGATAACCAAGGAATGATAGAGGATGGAAGGATGGAGAGATGTTGGATTAGATAATGAATGGATGGAAGGGAGGGATTGGATATGAGATAGATGGAATGACATGATAGGAAGGGTATGATATGGAATACTATAGGATGAGGGATAGCAATTTATAGGATGGGAGGATGGGGATGATGGGGAGGAGGTGGATGAGTTTCCAAGGACCATATTGCAAAGGAGTTAGATGCCCCAGACCATAGGTAGGAAAATTAAGAATGGAAAGATTGGGGATAAGGATGTATGGAATGGAAAGATGGTGTAAGGGACACATGAAGGAGATGAAGGCTTGGGAATTGTCCGAAGCATGCATGGATGTTTTCTTTTTATTTTAGCACCTCTAGCTTTTTTATGAATGAAAAAGGTATGAAAGTGGAAGGTGGATGGATAAGGGATATGAGATGGAGGTATGAAGAGGATAGGGGATAATGATATAGAGGATATAGGTGGAATTGGCTAATAGGTAATGGATGGAGGAAATGTATAGGGTAATCAAGACCAAGAACATGGGAAGGCATATGGACTCAAAGAGTATTATGAATGATGGATTAAGGAGATGAATATGGCAATGACTATGAGATGGAGGATAGGGATGTCAAGATCAAACATGTGAAAATGGATGGATAATGAGTAAGGGATATGAAAGTTACAAATGGATAGAGGGGATGCATAGGATAGTCAAGATCAAAGATGGGAAAGGAAATAATAATGAGCTTAGATAGGACAACGGATGGTGGATAGGGAATGTGGAAGATATTTATGGTAGCATAGTATGGATGGATCTTGCCCCCAACTATAGAGGTCAAGGGGATGAGGATATGAGAATGGATAAGATATGATAGGTATGGTGGGGAGATGGGAGGGAAGATATGATGGATGGATAGTGAGAAGGAATTGTCCCCAAGTATGAAGAAAAAATAGGGGATTACACATGATGCCTGTTTGCCAGATTTTCATCATGGTACTTGTATAAGGTGCTTGATTACCAAGTTTTCACCATGGGATGATTTTTTTCTTCTTTTTTTTCTTTTTCTTTTTTTTTTGAATTTTTGGAGGAATTCAAGCTTGATGCTCTTTGGATAATGTTCTTTTAGAAAGATATGCTATGATTAGCCAAGGCCGCTAAAAGGTAAGCTCAAAGATGCTAATATATGGAGGATAAGGTAGATGATGGCTAAGGATTTATGTGTGAGATGGGATAGGGGAATGGGAGGATATGATATGGAAGGATATGGAGTAGATATAGGAGTTGGATATTGGATAGGGTATTGAAATGATTGTTTGGGATTAGGTGGAAATGATGGAAAGATCAACATTGATACACACCTTGAAGGGTAGTGGATAGGAGAAGGGAGAATGGATTGGCTAGCGTGAGGTTTTGATGTAGGAAGTGATGTGTATTTTGGAACACAAGGACCCAAAATAGATGGAGGAGAGATGGAAGATATTTTGAAGAATATGGAGTGGAAGTCTTTGGAAGCTTGAATGCAAACTTTGATTTTTCTTTTATATTCCAGTCCTTTAAGAGAGACTTGGAATCCACATAGCTTTTGATTTTTCTTCACGTTTATGAGCTTTTGACCACAATTCTTCCATGATGGATTCAAGAACCCATATTTTCTTTGATTTTGTTTTTTTCTTGGAGGACCCTTGTGGTCTCTTGAGTATTTCCATTTTCTTTGTAGCCACATGTTGATTAGATAGGACATGGTGATCTTTGTATGTAAGTGGATTCTTGTATGTTTTATTTTTATGTTGTACATCCAAATTGCTTCCAAAAGACTTGGGAATTATGGATGAATGAGGCTCGTATAACTAGTTTTGATGGATGGATGGATATAAATCTCTCAAGGATGCATGTCTTTGTTGATCTTGAGGTATGGTAGAAGAAATAAACGATGAGCTAGGAGTGAGAGGTATAGTGGATGGAGGAACATAAGGACCTAAAATGGATGGAAGGGATGAAGGGTTTAGCATTGGGATATAAGGGCCCAAAATGGATGGACGGTATGAAGGATTTCCTTTAGGGATATAGGGGCCCAAGATGGATTTGGAAGATAATGAAGGAATATGTTTATGGTTAAATGGAGGTATAGAAGGTGTAGGAGGGATATGAACATCTATAGAGTGAGTGATATCACCAAGGCTATCAAGTGTAGGGTTTCCTTGATCTTGAAGAGGATCCTTAATAGGAATAATAAGAGCTTGAGGAGAAATAGGATCTCATGAAGGATTAGGATCTTGCAGTGGTGGATCAAGAAGGAGAGTGGGATATTGTGGAGGATTAGGATCATGAGGGGAATTAGGGAGAATAATGGGATCTTGAGAGGGATTGGAATCATGACATGGAGATGAAGGGGTACTTTGATCTTGACTTTGGGGAGGATTATCTTGTGGAGTGGAAGGGATGGTAGGACTTTGAGATGGAAGGATATCGTGGAATGGAGTGGAGGGAATGAGATCATGAGATGGGGTAATTTGATCTTGACATGAAGGGAGATTAGTGGAAGTGGATGCTAAGTCTTGGGATGGAATGGTATCATTGTTGGAGGTGGAGGGAATGCCTTGATCTTGATTAGGAATGGAATCATGAGGTGGATCAAGAGGGATAGGTGGATTTTTCAAAATAAGTGGATCAAGGAGTGGAGGAATGCTTGGATCTAGAGGATGAGAGGAATCTTTGTTAGCATGCTTTAGGATAATTTCTTGACATGTGTGGAATTGTGAGGGTGATGGGTTGGAGGGGTTAGGATCTTCAACTTCAATCTCTCCTTTGTCAATGAGGTCTTGGACAAATTTTTTAAACTTTAAGCACTTCTTGATATCATGACCCTTGATGCGATGATAATCACAGTTTTCATTTTCCTTATACCAAGTAGGTTTTAGTTTACTCTCATCAAAGGGAATAGTGTTAGGAAACACCATCATGTTTTTTTCAACAAGTAGGTGGAATATGACATCAAGAGGGTCTGCAAGGGGAGTGTATTGTCTAGCTTTGGGTGACTGTGAAGCTTTGGACGATAGGAATGATATGGGTTTTGGAGGATTAGGATTGTGTGGAGGTTGAGAATTATGTGGAGGATTGGGATTTAATGGTGGATGAGGATTATGGATCTGGACAAAGGGGGGAGGACACATGTCTTCAAAGGTTTTCTTTTGATGATAATTTTGTAAGTTAAGGACAATGTTTTTAAGCCCTTTAATTTCTTGGGAAAGGCTAAGCATGTGAGAGGAATCATGCAGGTGATGGAAGGAATTATGTGTGGATGGAGGATAATGAGGTTGATTTCCCTTGTCAAAGGTAGAAGAAGGATAAGGAATGTGATATAGATTGGGATTGGATATGAATTGAGGATTTATTTGGTAGGTGGGTTGAATTGGAGGTATAGTTGAGGATTAGGGTTTGGCACTTTGAAGTCCTCAACCATTTTGTCAAACCAATCCATATTCATGATGTTTGAATTGGAGATTTTGGATTAGATTAGAGGAAGATGATGTAGAGGAAGATTTGAATTAAGAGGGAAAGATTAGATGATGGACGAAATATGAACTTAGGACTAGGAGCAAGTTTGGATTATTGATTTAAAAGGGAAGGGCCTCAAGGATTTGATATGTTAGGAATGAATGCTAAAGTGTTTGGCACCCATTCTATAGTAGTTGTTGCATTCATGACTATGATTTTCATTGATGTCAACACAGTGTTTTACCGAACACTTAGAGAGAAGCAGACACTCTTTTGATTAGTGCACGTGGGATATTATAGTTGGAGCTATGCGACATTGAGGATATAATATTTGATATGTTATATGTATATGGTTAAGAGTGTAGACATTAATTCTTTTATTCATGAAAGTTATGAGCATTTTGGTGGAAGCAGTATTCAGGCAGTGTTCCTGAGTAGCAGTTTTTGGAAATCGGATGATATCTCCTAATCGTGATGGAATTTGGATTTGCGTAGTTAAAGGGAAGTTAGAGACACATTGATAGTGACATGGATGATAGTGAAAACTTTGAAGTCACACAAGTGAAGATTTATTGTATCTGGAAGCTGATAGTTTTATGTAATTTTGGTGTAGTGTGTGGAAACTTTTATTTTGTAAATGTGTGTCGACTCATTTGTAATTATTTGAGTGTGGTATAAAGGAAGGAATGTTTTTTCTTGTTTTAATGATGATGTGTGATGTAGTATGCATGAAGTGGAGAAAAGAGCTAAGTATGAGAGCGAAATTGTGAAGGAAGACATGCGAAGTACAAAGATTTGAAATTGAGATCTGATGTAGTAGTGAGTGTGGTTTGGCATAGTTAGAGAAGAGGTAACATATTATTCTATTGGATAATGAAAATATTAATTGGATAGTGAGTTCAGTGATCTTACCCTGAAGCTATTTGGGCAGTGGGTCCTTCTATCTTCCATAACTCTTAACAGGGTTAGAATCTTTTAACAGGGATTCAAAATCTCCTAACAGGGATTTATATGTACTGAATGTATTTCATAAGACTCCTAATAGAGTCCATCCTTTCACAAAGAATATTCATATTAGTGCATCTTTTGTGGGCATCATTCCCACCAGGGTTTACTCTTTGATCAAGAGGTTCCCTAGTCAACATATCTTGTGTTATTGTGTAATTATGTATGAATATCTTTCTATGGTTGGTAATTATATTGCTTATATGGTTTAATGCTGTTGAAGATGATAAAAGTTATAATTATCTGATAACTAATTCACCCCCCCCCCCCTCTTAGTTATCTTGGTGGACTTTACTTTATAACAACTGGTATCAAAGCAGTAGGTCTTTGAAAGAGAAGTTTAACAGATTAAGGAGATCCATGGTGAATTTCAAAAAAGAAAGCCCTAAGTTTGATGGAGTAAATTTTGATAGCTGGAAAGAAAAGATGAAGACACATCGACTATGTTTAGGACCAGGTTATTGGTTGACTACAAAGAATGATAAGACTATCATTGAAGAAGATATCTTGAAACATGCTCTAATGATGAGAGAGATCTATTCATGTGTAACATACTTGCAAGAGAAGCACTTTTGACAAAACTTCCGGAGAATGAATATAGTCAAGTAAAATGTTTAAAAAAGTCTCATGAAATTTGGAAAGCTTTGCACTCTACTTTTGAAGGTGATGAACATGAAAAAAGAGTTAGATTACATAACTGGATATGTGCATTTGAAGATATAAGAATGTTGGAAGATGAATCTGTTAGAAGCTATATTGGTAGAATGTCAAAAATTGTTGCAGGGATAAAATCTTGTGGAGGAACAAAGACAGAGAATGAAGTGATATGGAAAATTCTGAAGACATTGACTCCTGTATTTAAGCAAACAACACAGATGATTGAACAAGTTATACCTTGTACTATGAAATTTACAAGAGAGACTCTTCTTGGAAGATTGGAAGCGGCAGAAAAGAACCTGAGGTTATCAGGAGACTTACCTAGAATGGAGACAACATTCAGTGCTCTTAGTGATTGTCCTACATTATCAAGAAGCATCAGTGTGAGTGTAGATTATGCTGGCAGCAGTAGATCTAGAAATGAAGAAGACAAGAATATTGAAGAAGGTATTTCCATGCTTGTGAAAAGAGAACCAGACAGTAAGAAATTTTTTAAATGTTAGACTTGTCATGAATATGGTCATTTTGCATCTAAATGTCCTAAGAGAGTTAAGGAGTACATAAATAATTTCAAGCCTAGAAGATCTAAGGAATGTTATTATGCTAATGATGAAGACCTTGAAGCTATTATTGAGAGAACTTTAAGTGAAAGTGATACTGAGAATAATGATGAAATAGGATTTGTAGCAATTAAAGAAGAAAATTATGAAACTAATGTTAAGGAAGAAAAAGCTTTAGGTTCCCAAGTTGAAAAGAAAGTTGATTGGATTATAGACAGTGGTTTTTCACATCATATGACTAGAGATATGAAAAAGTTCATAAAGTTTAACAATTATGATGGAGGAGTTGTTAGAGTTGGTAACAATGCACCTTGTTTGATTAAAGGTATAGGATCTATTACTCTTGATGGAAAGACTAATACTAATGATGTTTATTGTGTGGATGGATTGAAACATAATATTTTAAGTGTTGGACAGTTAGTTGATAAGGGATATCAAGTTTGGTTTACTGAGAAAACTTGTGTGATAAAGGATAAAGATGGAAATCTGATTGGAACTGGATCTAGAACCAGAGGTAATGTATTTCAGTTGAATCCTACTGAGATGACATGTTTGATTAGTAAGATTGATGATAGTTTGATGCAGGAGCATCCTGGGTGTAAGAGCAATCTTGCATCACCCAAAAAAAATATTTCTATTTTTATATTCAATAAGGGCTATTTTGTATAGAGCTGCTATTTATGGAAAGTTACTTTTTTTGGTAATTTTTGTATGTGCTCAGAATGATCCAATTTCTTTTTTGGAGGTTCATTTTGGTCATATAAGTCTGCCAGTAAAGTTTCATTGCCAGATCAAGTGTATATTGGAAGATATTGAAGATTTTCGGTATTGGCAGCAGGGTACAGAAACTTTGAACTTAGTTTTGAAGGCTTTAGAGGCTCCGGATGAGGTCAAAAATTTGGGTAATGGGTGCTTGCATGGGTCAAGTCTGTAGAGCACTTTGTGGCATTTCTGAAATGGGGTTATAATAGCCGATCAGGTCAACTGGTGATGACTTATGGTCTTCGAAAGTTGGGCCACCTGAAATGGCGAAAAATAATTTTCTTCAAAATTTATGTTTGGGTTTCAAAGGTTATCTTGAGCCGACTATGATGTAATAAAATGTAAAATAAAATAATTCTAAGTTTGGTCGGTCTTATTGGCTAAAATTCTGGAACCTTCCCAGGCGGTGGAAAATTGCCTATATAAGGAAGGTTGTATTATTGTCTTAGGCAGTTCAGAATAGTTCTGGGTAGTAGATCTGGGTATTGATTCGAGGTTTTTTCCTACAGAATATTGTAAGGGAATGCCCATGTGGCTTTGCATATTGTAATTCTAAAAATTTTTAATTCCACATTTGTGGAGATAATAAGAAGCCAATTTTTTGTTCTTGCATATTATTGTTGTTGTTTCTCTATTTCTGTTATGTGTTTGTGGTATTAAGGGGAGCACCCTTCATCAAGTGGTATCAGAGCAGGAGTTCTTGAGTGTGTAAATAGATCGCCAACTGTGAGGCAGTTTGCACTAGGACTGTGGTTAGGGTTTTAGCGTGCATCGTGAAAATACCTCCACGAAGAGAACGTGGTGGAAGAGCTGGTGCTGTGACACCTGAGGTTAGAGAGCTGCAGAGACAAGTGCGAGCATTGCAAGAAGAGATTCGCAGAGGAATGAATCTTAATGTCAGAGATGAAAGCGAGGATGAAGCTGAAGAAGAATATCAAGAAGGAGAAGCTGAAATTGTGAACCAGGAGGAAGAAAGACTTTTTCAGGCCATTTCTAAGATTGGGAAAAGACCTAAGATTGAGGTTCCTACATTTTCTAGAAATCTTAACCCAGAAGAATTGATCGACTGGATCAATGAATGTGAGGAATATTTTGAGTATGAAGATGTTGAGGATCCTGATAGAGTCAAATTTGTGAAGGCCAGACTGAAAGGTCATGCGAAGATATGGTGGCAAGAGATTCAGTTGGAGCGAAATAGAAGGGGAAAGGAGAAAATCATGAGATGGGATTGGATGGTGGATAAATTGAAGTGACAGTTCATTCCTGTTGATTATGAGCTTGACCTACTGAAGAAAATACAGAGTTTGAAGCAAGCAGGAAGATCTATTCAGGAGTATATAGAGGAGTTCTATCGACTTCTCATCAGAACAGGCCATGCAGAAGCTGATAAGAAAAATTTGTCTGATACCTTAATGGGTTAAGGCCAAGCATTCAGGAGGAGTTGAATCTGGTTTGAATGAATAGTATTGAGGAGGCATACCAGTTTGCCCTAAAAGTAGAGGAAAAGCTGAACAAGAAGTTTGAGAGCAGACAAAATGGAAGAGGTCATGGTGGAAGATCTAGCGGACGGTCATATGGTGGCCGAAATGAAGATCTGAAAAAGAAGGATGAGGCTAGTAGCAGTCAGAATTAGAGAAGAAATAATTCCAATCATTTCCAGGATCATAGTAATAGAGATCAAAGAGGAAGAGGAAGAGGACAAGGATCTGGAAGAGGAGGATTCCTTGGAACATGTTTTCACTATGGAGAAGAAGGTCATAGGGCATTTGAATTTCCTTAGCGCCAAGGTAGAATAGAAAGGACAAATGAAGGCTAGGCCAGAGTTGCACATGTAGATGAAGATGCTAGATCATCAAATTCTGAAGATGCTGAAAGAGGAGAAATGCTAATTAAAAGAAGAGTCTTGCTGAGTGGTGAGAATGAACATGAACAAAGGAGGAGCCTGTTTCGCACTCGATGCAAGTGTGAGGTTAAATACTGTGATGTGATTATCGATAGTGGAAGCACTGACAATTTGGTGTCAGAAGAGATGGTGACAAAGTTGAAGCTCAAGAGATAGAAACACCCACATCCATATCAGATTGCCTGGGTGCAGGATGACCACAAGGTCATGGTCAGTGAACAGTGCCTGGTAAAGTTCAAGATTGGTGGGTACCAAGATGAGGTACTATGTGATATCATCTCTATGGATGCATGTCATATGTTGTTGGGTAGACCGTGGCAGTTTGACAGATGTGCTGTACATGATGGTCATGCGAATACCTATTCCCTGACAAAGGATGGAGTGCGACATAAGCTAAAGCCATTGAAGGAGACCGAAGAAAAGGTATGTGGTAATGCAAGAATAACATTTGTTGATGGAAGAAAATTCCTAGATGGTATGAGGCATGAGCATGTGTGTTTTGCTTTAATTCCAAAAGTTGGTAAAGAAGAAGTAGATGATGTACCTGTAGAGGTTGCAGATTTGTTGAATGAGTTTCAGGATATTGTATCTGATAATGTACCTAATGGATTACCACTAGTATGGAAGATCAGTCATCAGATAGATTTGATTCTAGGAGCCAGTTTTCCAAACAAGGCAGCACACAGAATGACAACAACAGAAAGTGAAGAGTTGAACAGACAAGTACATGAGTTATTGCAGAAGGGGTTGATTCGAGAGAGTCTGAGTCCCTGTGCTGTACCAACAGTATTAGCACCAAAGAAGAATGGAGAGTGGAGGATGTGTACAGATTCCAGAGCAATAAACAAGATCACAATCAAGTATAAGTTTCCATTACCACGAATGGATGATATTATGAATTGTTTGAGTGGAGCTGTGTATTTCTCAAAGATAGATCTGAAGAGTGGATATCACTAGATTCGGATCAGAGAAGGAGATGAATGGAAGATTTCCTTCAAGACAAAGGAAGGACTGTATGAGTGGTTAGTCATGCCTTTTGGGCTAACCAATGCACCGAGAACTTTCATGTGGCTCATGAACGAGGTTCTAAAAGAATTTTTGAGTAAGTTTGTCATTGTTTACCTAGATGATATTTTGATTTTTAGCAAGACATTGGAGGAACATATGATGCATATTCATATGGTGTTTGAGAAGTTGAGAGATGAGAAATTATTGATTAATTTGAAGAAGTGTAGTTTTGTGAAGAAAGAGTTAGTGTATTTGGGATTTGTAGTCTTAGCAGAAGGTCTAAAAATGGACCTAGAGAAGGTACAGGCTATCCTTGAATGGCCTACTCCAAGGAGTGCTACTGAGGTAAGATCTTTTCATGGTCTAGCTAGTTTTTATAGAAAGTTTATCAAAAATTTTAGCAGTATTTGTGGTCCCTTGACTGAGACAATGAGAGGAGATAGAAAAGAGTTTAAGTGGACTAAAGGGGTAGAAAAGAGTTTTCAATTATTGAAACAAAAAGTTACAGAACAACCTGTTTTAGCCCTTCCAGATTTTAATAAGGTGTTTCAAGTAGATTGTGATGCTAGTGGTACTGCAATAGGAGCTGTTATGAGCCAAGAAGGTAAACCTGTTGCGTATTTTAGTGAGAAGTTAAATGATGCCAAGAGGAAGTATTCTGTTTATGATCAGGAATTTTATGCTATAGTTTAGGCATTAAAGAAGTGAAGACATTATCTGCTTCCTAAGGAGTTTTTTTTGTATATTGATCATCAAGCTTTGCAATATTTGAATAGTCAAAGAAAGTTGAATCAGAGGCATTTGAAATGGGTTGAGTTTTTGCAGAGTTATTCATTTGTTTTGAAACACAGGAGTGCAAAGTCTAACAGGGTTGGAGATGCTCTTAGTAGAAGGCAACTATTGCTGACAGAAATGCAGATTGAAGTGGTTGGGTTCAAGGAACTCAAAAATTTGTATCCAGAGGATCCTGATTTTGGTGAAGCTTGGAAAGCTTGTACAGAACCTGTTACTCTAGACAGGATGAAATGGTTGGATTTCATCATTCAGGATGATATGCTATTCAGAGGGAGTCAGTTGTGCATTCCCTGAAGCTCTATGAGGGAGAATCTCATCAAGGAGAAGCATAGCGGAGGATTGGCGGGACATTTTGGTCGTGATAAAACCCTTGCTTTGGTTAGTGAAAATTATTATTGGCCATAATTGCAACAAGATGTCAAGAATTTTGTACAAAGTTGCAGAGTATGTCAAATGGTGAAGGGAGTGAAGCAGAATATAGGGTTGTATCAGCCATTACCTGTACCAGAGAAGCCTTGGGAGGATATCAGTATGGACTTTGTTCTTGGTTTACCGAGGACACAGCGGGGACATGATTCAATTTTTTTAATAGTTGACAAATTTTCGAAGATGGCACATTTCATTCCATGCAAGAAGACTAATGATGCTGTTCATGTAGCAGAATTATTTTTCAGAGAAGTGGTGAGACTACATGGTTTGCCAAAGACCATAGTTTCAGATCGAGATACTAAGTTTGTTGGATATTTTTGGCGGACATCGTGGAAGAAGTTGAAGATAGATTTGAAGTTCAGCTCATCACATCATCCACAGACTGATGGACAGACAGAGGTGGTGAATAGAAGTTTGGAAAATTTGCTGAGATGTTTGGTTGGAGATAAGCCAACAGGATGGGATTTGATTTTACCACAGGCAGAATTTGCATACAATAATTCTATCAATAGGAGCACTGGTAAATCACCATTCCAGATTGTATATGGAAGTAGTCCAAGAAATGCATCTGAATTGAGAAAGATAGATAAAGGAGAAATAAGTAGTACTGAAGTTGAGGACTTTGCAGAACACTTGAAGAACATCCATGAGGAGGTGAGGAAGCATATTAACATAAAGCTAAGGTAGATGAGAAAAGGAGACATAAGGAATTTTAGGTTGGTGATGAAGTCATGGTTCATTTGCGGAAGGAGCGGTTTTCGGTTGGTACATATAACAAGTTGAAAATGAAGAAGTTTGGGCCATGTAAGATACTAAAGAAGCATGATTCAGAAAATGCATATGAGGTAGAATTGCCTAGTGAGCTGAATATTTCACCAGTGTTTAACATTTCAGATTTGACAGAGTATCACGAAGGAGGTGTTGAAGATGAGGTTGCAGCAGCACAGTGGAGTATTCCAGCAACCAGTTCAGATATCAAGGAGATTGAAGACATACTGGATAGTGGTGTTGGCAGAAGCACAAGGAACAGGACATATGAAGAGTATTTGGTCAAATGGAAAGAATGACCTATTGAAGATTCATCATGGCTAACAAAGGAGGAGGTTAACCGTCTTGGTTTTCCTCTGCACACCTGAGTCGTGGCAAGGTCACTTCTCAAATTACCCCGGGTGTCTGATGCAGGAGCATCGTGGGTGTAAGAGCAATCTTGCATCACCCAAAAAAAATATTTCTATTTTTATATTCAATAAGGGCTATTTTGTGCAGAGCTGCTATTTATGGAAAGTTACTATTTTTGGTAATTTTTGTATGTGCTTAGAATGATCCGATTTCTTTCTTGGAGGTTCATTTTGGCCATATAAGTCTGCCAGTAAAGTTTCATTGCCAGATCAAGTGTATATTGGAAGATATTGAAGATTTTCGGTATTGGCAGCAGGGTACAGAAACTTTGAACTCAGTTTTGAAGGCTTTAGAGGCCCCAGATGAGGTCAAAAATTTGGGTGACGTGTGTTTGCATGGATCAAGCCTGTAGAGTGCTTCATGGCATTTCCGAAATGGGGTTATAATAGCCGATCGGGTCAACTGGTGATGACTTATGGTCTTCGGAAGTTGGGCCACCTGAAATGGCAGAAAATAATTTTCTTCAAAATTTATGTTCGGGTTTCAAAGGTTATCTTGAGCCGACTATGATGTAATAAAATGTAAAATAAAATAATTCTAAGTTTGGTCGGCCTTATTGGCTAAAATTCTGGAACCTTCCCAGGCGGTGGAAAATTGCCTATATAAGGAAGGCTGTATTATTGTCTTAGGCAGTTCAGAATAGTTCTGGGTAGTAGATCTAGGTATTGATTCGAGGCTTTGTCCTATAGAATATTGTAAGAGAATGCCCATGTGGCTTTGCATATTGTAATTCTGAAAGTTTGTAATTCCACATTTGTGGAGATAATAAGAAGCCAATTTTCTGTTCTTGCATATTATTGTTGTTGTTTCTCTATTTCAATTATGTGTTGGTGGTATTAAGGGGAGCACCCTTCATCATAGTTGGTTATGGCATAGAAGGCTTTTTCATATAAAATTTGCTAATATTGTGAAAGTAAGTACTACACTTGCAGTAAGGGATTTGCCTAAAATTATGAAGCCTACTGACATGATTTGCAAAGAACGTGTGATGGCTAAGAAGAAGAGAAGTTCATTTCCTAGTAAGAAGTTCACATCGGAAAAGAAGTTGGAGATTTTTCATACAGACTTGAGTGGTCCTACCAAGACTAGAGGATTCTATGGAGAAAGATATTTTATGATTCTTGTTGATGATTTTACAAGAATGATGTGGATTGCATTTCTGAAAGAAAAATCTGAAGCATTTGATAAGTTTAAGATCATTAAGAACAAAGTTGAGAATGAATTTGGAATGAAGATTAAATGTTTGAGATCTAATAGAGGTGGTGAATTTACTTCTAGAGAGTTTAACACTTTTTGTGAAGTGAATGGTATTAAGAGATAGTTTTTAGCCCCTAGAACACCTGAACAAAATGGTATTGCAGAAAGAAGAAATAGCTCAGTGACTGAAGCAGCAAGAGCTATGTTTTTTAAGAATGATTTAGCGAAGACATTTTGGAGAGTAGTGAATACAACAATATATACAATGAATAGAGTACAAATCAGAGCAGACACAGACAAGACACCTTATGAATTATGGTTTGGACATGCACCCTTAGTTAAGTATTTTAGAATTTTTGGAAGCAAATGTTATATAAAGAGAGATGATGATATTGGAAAGTTTGATCCTAGAAGTGATGAAGGTATTTTTCTTTGATATTATTTGAAGAACAAAGCATATAGATGTTACAATAAGAGAACTAAAACTATTGTTGAGAGCGCAAATGTTAAAGTTGATGAAAAGTTCAAAATTTAGGAAAGAATGTTTGATTATGAATTTGATGAAGAAGCTCATCCTAAGCCTAACACTGAAACTACTGAATTATTCTATGAAACTGATAGTGAATTGTTGAATGAAAGTCATGCTGAAGAAACAAAAGAGGAATCTAGAGAAGAATCTATAGTTGAAACAATATCTAAGACTAAGACACCGAACAGGTATTTATCAAGACATCATCTTGTTGAATAAGTTATTGGAAGTTTGGACAGAGGAGTTCTGACTCAAAATAAGGTACATTTATGTTTGATTTCTCAAATTAAACCTAAATCTACTAGTGAAGCTTGTGAAGATGAACATTGGATTAATGCCATGAGAGAAGAACTAGATCAAATAGAAAAGAACAAGACATGGGAATTGGTCCCTAGACCTAAAGACAAGAATGTAATTGGAACTAAATGGGTATTCAGAAACAAGATGAATGAACAAGGAGAAGTTATAAGAAACAAAGCAAGATTGGTATGTAAGGGATACTCACAGCAAGAAGGAATTGACTATGAAGAAACTTTTGCACCAATAGCAAGAATTGAAGTAGTAAGAATGTTTTTGGCCTATGCAGCTTTTAAGAAATTTAAAGTGTATCAGATGGATGTGAAGTCAGCATTTCTGAATGGAGAATTGGAAGAAGAAGTCTACATTGAGTAGTCTGAAGGTTTTCCTTTGACTCAAGAAGGAGACATGGTATGTAAACTGAAGAAAGAATTATATGGACTAAAGCAAGAACCTAGAAATTGGTATGCAAGACTGGATAAGTATTTGTTAAAGTTGGGATTTGCTAAAGGAACAATAGATAACAATCTATACACAAAAGAAATTGTAAATGGTTTGTTGATTATAGTTATTTTTGTTGATGACATTATTTTTGGAGGAGAAGATGAAGCTAGTGACAAATTTGCTGATGAAATGAAGACTGAATTTGAAATGAGTATGATTGATGAGATGAAATACTTTTTGGGATTACAGATAATACAAAACAATGATGGTATCTTTGTAAGTCAGAAAAAGTACTTGAATGATTTGTTGAAAAAGTTTGGAATGGAGGACTGTAAACTAGTTGGAACACCTATGGTAACCAGACATAAGTTATCTAGCACAGATGAAACACTGGCAGTTGAGCAGAAGAAATATAGATCCATGATTGGAGGATTGCAGTATTTGACACACACAAGACCGGATATAGCACATTCAGTTGGAATTGTAGCAAGATTTCAAGTTGAACCTAGAGAATCACATTATGCAGCAATAAAGAGGATACGAAGATATTTAAGAGGCACAATGGACTATGGATTGTGGTATGAAAAATCTGATGATTTTACCCTATGTGCATATACAAATGCTGATTGGGGAGGCAGTGTTGATGATAAGAAAAGCACTAGTGGAGGAGCATTTTTCCTTGGAGAAAGATTAGTTTCTTGGCTAAGCAAGAAGAAGAATTGTATTTCACAGAGCACAACAAAAGCAGAGTATGTAGCAATAGCAAACAATTGTAACCAGATAATTTGGATGAAGTAGATGCTGAAAGATATTGGAATTAAATTTGTTGAACCTATTGTTATACATTGTGACAACACCAGTACAGTGAGTATGTCTAAGAATCCTGTACTACATTCTAAGACAAAACATATAAAGATCAAGTATCATGTTGTAAGAGATAAAGTTGCTAAGAAAGAAGTCAAACTGGAGTATATAAGCACACAGGAATAGATAGCAGACATATTTACAAAGCCTTTGCCTAATGATACATTTGAGTATTTGAGAGGTATGCTTGGGCATATGCCCTAGCCTAATTTTGAGTAATGATGCAGTTGGTTGCATCCGTCCAGTAGTATATAAGCCCTATCTTTCTTTTGGACTGGATGTTGGTACTTCCTTAATGGGGGAGTATGTGTATCTAAGCTAAGTCATGAAGACTCTAGTAAATGTATTTTCTAAATAGTGTCTTTTGACATTGAGTTGTTGTTGACATAGTGATGAAATTTCTTTCATTGATGTCAATGGGGGAGAAGTATGCATGAAAAACAATATGAGAGAACTAAACAGGATAACAAAACAAGATTTGATTGATGAAGAGGATTTGAAGAAGCAGTGTTGCATTATTGGATTTTTGGAACATTGGATGTTTTTCATCTATGTTTACATCAATGCTAATGGGGGATATTGTTAGGAATAAATGCTAAAGTGTTTGGCACCCATTTTGTAGCAGTTGTTGTTGCATTCATGACTATGATTGTCATTGATGTCAACACAGTGTTTTACCAAAGACTTGCAGAGAAGAAGACAGTGTTTTGATTAGCGCATGTGGGATATTGTAGTTGGAGCTATGCAACATTGAGGATAAACTCTTTGATATGTTATATGTTTATGGTTAAGAATGTAGATAGTAATTCTTTTATTCATGAAAGTTATGAGCATTTTGGTGGAAGCAGTATTCAGGCAGTGTTCCTGAGTAGCGGTTTTTGGAAATCGGATGATATCTCCTAATCAAGATGGAATCTGGCTTTTCATAGTTAAAGGAAATTTAGAGATACATTGATAGTGACATGGATGAGAGCACAAACTTCGAAGTCACACGAGTGAAGATTTATTGTATTTGGAAGCTGACTGTTTTATGTAATTTTGGTGTAGCGTGTGGAAACTTTTATTTTGTAATTGTGTGCTAACTCATTTGTAATTATTTGAGTGTGGTATAAAGGAAGGAATATTTTTTCTTGTTTTAATGATGATGTGTGATGCGGTATGCATGAAGTGAAGAAAAGAGCTAAGTATGAGAGCGAAATTATGAAGGAAGACATGTGAAGTACAGAGATTTGAAATTGAGATATGTAGCAGTGAGTGCAATTTTGCATAGTCAGAGAAGAGGTAACATATTGTTGACATTAGTAATCTTTTGGTATTATTCTATTGAGTAATACAAAGATTAGTTGGACAGTGTGTTCAGTGATCTTACCTTGAAGTTGTTTGGGCAGTGGGTCCTTCTATCTTCCATAACTCTTAACGGGGTTAGAATCTTTTAACAGGGATTCAAAATCTCCTAATAGAGATTTATATGTACTAAATGTATTTCATAAGACCCCTAACAGAGTCCATCCTTTCACAAGGAATATTCATATTAGTGCATCTTTTGTGGGCATCATTCCCACTGGGGTTTACTCTTTGATCAAGAGGTTCCCTAGTCAACATATCTTGTGTTATTGTGTAATTATGTATGAATATCTTTCTATGGTTGGTAATTATATTGCTTATATGGTTTAATGTTGTTGAACATGATAAAATTTATAATTATCTGATAATTGATTCACCCCCCCCCCCCCCTCTCAGTTATCTTGGTGGACTTTACTTTCTAACATGATATGATTTGATGATGGATTTGATTGATTTAGACAGTAGGGCCTTGAGAATTTTGATTTATTTGATTTGGTTTTGATTTTGGATTTTAGAGGGCATGGCCTCAAAGTTGGATTTGATTTAATTTTGATTTTGGATTTGTGAGGGTAGCACCTCAAAGTTGGATTTGATTTGATTTGGATGATGATTGAAGGCCAAAGATGATGATGGTGCTCCTAAGCCAAAAGTAGAAGATTAGAAGATGGTGTTGATAAGACTTGGATTAAGAATGGATGAAGTGGAAGAATAGATTAGGGATGTTTGAAGACAATTTGAAGGGATGATGTGATTGATTGGAATGATAGGGGAGATGTGGATTGAATTAGAACATAGAAAGCAATAATGCAATGTGCATGTCCAAAAATATTTTCACATGTCTAGTACAATCAAAGACATATCAAGCACATTCTACTTAAGGTCAAAATGGGGGTGTTCCAACCTTTTCCCATAACTTGATGCTCTAAGCCCCATAATTAATTGATTGAATGGCATTTCCTAGGAATACACAAGTTATGGATCAATTGGAAAAGATCAATGCTCGCAGTGCATGTCTCTCCACATTTCCATATTCAAGCTTTAGCATCCAAGGGAACACATATGGTGAGTATCTTGAGGTGATCCGGGTAAGTCCACTTGGATCAATCCTTGCACAAAGGAAGTCACATGGCTAAAATGGTTGGCCTCTAAGTCCTTAGGTGTCTAGTAAGGTCCTTTGTTCATGACTATCCCTTGTAGTTCCGCAAGAAGAATTGAGGCCTATAGCCCTACAAGCATCCAAAAAGTATAGTCTTGCAAGTAAGATTCAGACCTCTCGGCCCTATACTAGATGAACGTACTTCCCTTGTAAACAAGCACCCAATCAAATGTAGTCTTGCTTAGCAATATTTAGGAAACTAGACCCTACACATGAAGAAGCATTAGAAGTAGAAATAGCCATGTCTTCCCTCTTTTTAGATTGAAGGAAGCTTTTTATTATAGTGGGGTGGAGTAGCCGAGTTCACTTGTTCCCCACTTGGGTCGTTCCCAAAAGATTTCTCTCTTGGCAGGTCCTCTAAAGGTAAATGCAAGAAAAGTAAGATGGATAGCTAATGGAGGTCAAGATTTCTAGTTTTCCATAAGGAATGAGCATACTCTCCTACTCCATAGTTTCTCCCAAACACATCAAGCACATGTTCATTTACCCAAGATTCCTTTCTAATGACCAAATTAAGTAGGTCTAGATTTTTGGTTTCCCCTTAAAGAGGAAAGAGCATACTCTCCTACTACCCAATCAAATCATAAGAAATGAACCTTCCTAATTAAACTAGGTGCCTATAAAAATTAACTTAAATTTGACACAATGTTTGCTTGAACCTCCAAGACAACCTACAAAACCAATGAATTAGTAGTCTCAAATCTTTTCAAGACCTTCAAACAACATCCTACAAAACAAATAGATTAGTAGTCTTAAAATGTCTTAATCTTGGTCAAACATTCTGTAAAACCATTGTTAGAAGACATAAAATATCAAATATTTTCAATAAAATCCAATCATGCATTGATCAATGTGCAAATAAAATGCAAAACTCATTACAAAATTTTTATTTTTTTGCATTTGACCTAGTCAACAAGATCTGATTTTTTCTCTATGATTTCGGCCACAAAAATTAAAATAAAAAATAGAGACCCCTACTAAAAAATAGAGAGATTTCCAAAAATGTAAAAATTTTGGAAAAATTCCTTAATTTGTGCCCTAGGGACCTGATTTATCAAAACAGACCAGATTTCAAAGATTGACTTTTTGAGCCCTATTCATTAACCAAAATAAAAAATAAAAAGAATGTACCATGTGTACAATTCTCAAAATTTTTTGAAAATGTAAAAATTTCCAAAAAAATACGAAGATTTGTGACCAGAAATGAATTTTTATTGAAAATCATAAAAAAATTATAACTTGTGGAAAACTGATCAGAAAAATCTAAGATTCAGACTGAGAATTACTTGGACAATCCCCCACCTAAAAAAACAAAATCAGCCAAAAATGACAAGCCGTTTGAAAGATATGATCAAATCTTTCAAAAAACCCTAGGATTTATCTTCAACTCAAAAAAAATCTTCAAAAATGTAGATCCAATAGGGAAGTGGGTCCCACTGGGCATGCCAAAATGTATGCAATGAAAATATAGACCTATTTTCTACAAATAAAAAACATCAAAAACACCAAAAAAACACATTAGATGTTAGTAATCTCAAATGCAACAAAATAGGTAATTTTCACTACAACCTCGGATGAGCTAAAACAAGGGCACCCAAAGCCTTGTTTGATTTGCTCTTTGAGATTATGTGGGTATGCTCTCTCCAACACAAATGAAATGCAAAAATAATGAAAATCTATGGGATGCAAGCTAGATGATGGTGAAGGAGTTGAGAACAAGTATGAGGAACTTGTCCCAAGCTTCATAAATGATAAAGATTAAGATTCATGAAAGATTGATTAAAAACTATGATAATGAAAACATGATTAATAAACTATGCTAGAGATGCAACAAGATCTAGATTAGAAATAAGATTAAAATACAAAGAAAGAACTAGAACTAGAATGATTAAGAATGCTAGAAGATGCAAGAAGAAAAAGAACTTAGACCTAAAATGAGGAGTGAGGCCTCCTTTTATAGAAAATGAAAAGAATTGGACGGTGGAAATTAAGCGGCAAAAGAATGAGTGGCTAGGATTAAAGGTTAGGTAGGGTTTGGAAAAGATGAAGAGGCAAAAAGAAATGAGTGGATAGGATTAAGAGGCAAAAGGTGAAGTGACAAAAGTCAAACTTTACTTTTAGAGGGAAATAAAAATTTTAAAATGATTGGTGGAGAAAAAAGATGGAGAGGTGGCCACCTTAGAAAAGGTGATTGTGCACATGTTTAGAAGTAATCCACCTTTTAATCAAGATTAGAGGAATATTTAAAAAAAGGTAAGCATAGGAAAAGGGGAAAAGAAATTAAATTAAAATAAATTTAATTTAATCATGGTTTAGAAGAACTTTAGGCTAGTGGAGGAATAAAATAAATAAAATTTATTTTATAAAAGGAAATGGAGGGATAATATATTAAATTTAATTTAATATATTATAGTATTTAAATAAAATTTAAATACAAAGGGAAAATGAATTTATTTAATTAAAATAAATTTAATTAGATAAATAGATGAATATAACAATTATAGTCAATTATTAAAATTAACTATAATGTTAAGGGAAAATGTTAATAAAAATTAATATTAGTGTGAAAGGACAATTTTAGGTGTCTACAGTATGTAGACTACATAAATCTTTATATGGTTTGAAGCAAGCACCAAGAGCTTGGTATGAAAGGTTGCATACTTACTTGTTAAGTATTGGATTTGTTAGAACTAGTGAGAACATCAATTTGTATATGAAAGGTGATACTGATGATACTATTCTTATTGCTAAAATATTTGTGGATGATATTATTTTTGGAGGACAAGATCACATATGTACATCCTTTGCTGATGAAATGCAAAAGGAGTTTGAAATGTTTATGTTCGGAGAGATTAAGTTCTTTCTAGGACTACAAGTGATTCAATAAAGTGATGGGATATTCATCACACAATCTGAATACATAAAGGAAGTACTGAAGACATTTGGCATGAAAGATGCTAAACTTGTGGGAACGTCAATGGCTACTAGATGTAAATTGACAAAGGAGGATGAAACTACAGAGGTAAATCAAACACTTTACCGATCCATGATTAGTAGGTTAATGTATGTAGTTTATAGTAGACCAGATATAGAACATGTTGTGTGAATTATTGCTAGATTTTTTGCTAACCCTAGAGAATCACACATGATTGCTACTAAAAGAATCTTAAGATACTTGAAAAAGATAGATGATTGTGGCATATTGTATCCTAAGGAAGGCAAGTTTGAACTGAAAGTATACACCGATGCTGATTGGGTTGGAAATGTGGATGATAGGAAAAGCACCACCGGTGGAGCATTTTTCTTTGGTGAAAGACTCGTAACCTAGACAAGTAACAAGCAGGCTTGTATTTCTCAGTCTACAACTAAAGTAGAGTATGTTGCTGCTGCTACTAATTGTTCAAACATTGCATACATTAAACGAGTGTTGGAAGGTATGAATGAAGTAATCACTAAGCTAGTGATTATATACTATGACAACATTTAAGGAACAACTTGCAGACATCTTTACAAAGCCTCTACCGAAGGATACATTTGAATACTTGAGGACTAGACTTGGGGTCTGTCCCCTGTCTATCGGTCACTAATGTGATTTGGATGTTGGATCAGCCTAATCTTATCAGAAGATCATTCATGTTGATGCAACATAGTTCACACTTTGGATCACGTTCAAAGTTGTTATTAAGTTTGAAGTATTGGAACATATTGGGATATCAGTATACAGAGATACAAAGAATGTACTGGACAACAGAGATTCACTTGGCTACTAAAGAGCTATTTGTTTATTTGTTTCTTTGGCATTGTTGTCAAAGGGAGAGATAAACAATATGAAACAATGTACACTGATGAGAACTATCTAAGGGAGAGATAATCTGGAAGAGCATTGAAGATCAATTACTAAGAATAGAAGCATAAACCTGAGAGCTGAAACAAGCACATCTACAGAATGGTAAAGCTGTATTATATAATGTTGTTTAGTAATGTAGTGATTGAACATATTAAGCTAGGGAGAGCTTGTACAACATTTGTTCACAGAGTTGTAGAATACATGTTTGGTATGTGTATGGTACATTTCATATTACTTGAGTTGCCATCAATGCCAAAGGGAGAGATTGAGGAACTACAACTGATTTAGAACCTAATTGAAGAATCTGTGATTCAGATCACTGAGGAGTTGTTGATTAGATATGTAATATGATTAAATCAGTATTATGTTGTCATTGATGTCAACTAGCTTGACAACACTTATCTTGTAAGTTACTATACCGAAACATCTGAAAAAAGGAGTGAAAGAGATGAAGAACATAAATATCTACATGAGGAAGATGTATATGTCAGATGAGGATAAGGAATACATTGAGTAACTTGTTGATGAGTCTATGACCTTATGATATTGACTTGATTACATTGCATTAATCTATGATGAAGAATAGAGCTAAAAGACACAAAGCAATGTTGTCGGTAAATGAACCATTTTAGTATACACTGATGGAGTGTAGTGTATACCGATCATAGTGTTAACCAAGCTTGTGTTCACCAACACTTTTCTTTGTTAATTGAGTAGGAGAAAGGAATTAAATGATCAATTTAGCCGATAGGATTGATGAGCTAGAAAGTGTATGATTTCGACGTAACAGATAATGTTTGTTATGAAGATCGACGACTAACAAAATTTAGGAAGATCTAATGGAGTAGATTGAAACGTGTTATTGACACATCAACTAAGGAAGTTTAAAGCAACAAAATCAATGGATGAGATTAAGCAAAAAAATTTGATGGACAAGAAGAAAACGGTTTACATGTCTATATAAGAGACTAGATTTTCATAATGAAAATATGCTAGAAGAAGGAGATACTGCATAATTATCGCATGAACAAGTTTTCATGCATTCTGATTATATAGGTGAGTGAGAACCGAACTACAGAGCATTATCGAGCAACAAAGAGTAATTACCGACAGACAGTAAGTTGATACATTATTGAATCTGAAGTGTTACATTGATCAAAAAGATTTGTATGAGATGAATATTGATCTGTAATATGCAATTGAAGTTGTATTAATGCATATCACCTACTGTTACATATTTATCCATTGTACACAGTCAAATCTCTTAACCGAGAGGACTAAGAAAGTCTTATTATGTTTCATTCATAGAATGAACATTGTTATCCTATCAACCCCATAGTGAATTCTGGTTGGATGATAACGGTTGGTCTAAAATCCTCTAACAAGGTCACACCTAACAGTGTGTTTGTAACCATTAATAGGGTTGGGTCTTCACCGAGCTCACTTCAGAAGAGTAAATATTTTGGGTTGCTAGTCCCAGGTGGTTTTTCCCTTTACAGAGTTTCCACATTAAATCTCTTGTGTTATGTGTTGATTGTGATATTTGTTTATTATCATACTTTGCATATTACATGTTAGATTTGATCGGTAAGTGCTATATGTTTTAGACTGGTAATTGGTAAAAGCACTGATAGTATAAATATTTTAGTTTACCAAGTATCAGAAGTTGAAGTATTTGTTTTGGATTATACATTTTGACTTGGGACAGTGTTCAACTGATTCACCCCTCTCAGTTATTCTAACAAGTGGATTCAATTAAGGATAGTCCAAACCTTGCAGCTTCAAAATTACATAGCGAAAATACATA
Source organism: Chamaecyparis obtusa (assembly GCA_027943335.1). Lineage (NCBI taxonomy): Eukaryota > Viridiplantae > Streptophyta > Pinopsida > Cupressales > Cupressaceae > Chamaecyparis > Chamaecyparis obtusa. The sequence continues at coordinate 847,366 of BSBK01001415.1, forward strand.
ACAACACCATTGCTTCAAAGTAATTTTACATTAACATGCCCGACTGTAAGGCCTTCTGGGTTAGGGCCAATTACAATCAGAAACAATTCTACAAGATCAACAAGATCCAATACAAATCTAGCTAGTCCAATTTTGAAAACTATCAACAACTGATGGAAACCCTAAGGCAGATCTAAAATTGAGCTCGCAAGCCTCCAAGCAATCTCCTTGTCTCCAAGTGTGCAAACCACTAGCTCTGCAACTGCCAACTATCAGATAAGAATCTAACCTACAAGATCATGCAATATCCTTTCCAAAACTGATGCTACAAAGAACTACCAAGCTGCCTAAAATATCTACCCAAACACCCCCTTAAATACTAATCATCAGCCACAAGTCGACTGGATGAAACCATTAACTCCTCCTAACAATTATTAAATGCAATACAAGTCAGCTCAAAATTGCCTTACAAACATTTTATACAACATTTCGGCCTATAACAATAGCTACCAATAATAAATGCACTAAGTCAACCCAACAAATCACATAGAACTCCAGTCGGTAAACTAGAAATACCGAGCAACAGTGAAATAACTGAGCATGCCAAGCATTTCCAAGCACCAGTGTCGATCGAGTACCATCGGCATCATCGAGTAACACTTTCACCAAGCACCAGAGGTTACCAAGTTCCTTCAGCAACTGAGCTTCCTTCAATAACTGAGACCATCGGTTAAGGCTGCAACCGAGTAACACCGGCCAAATAACAAATATCCATGCAGATTCATCGAGGAAAAGGATTGCCCCTACATCACCCAAGAATTCCCCTGCATGAGACACCCTAGGTTTGAAAATATTTTCATATGTGAGAAGAACATCTTCTAGGATTTAGCAGATAAATCTCAAACTGGTTCTTCACATACAAGTCCTCCATCTTCTCACTTTGCATACTCTTCCACTTCAACATTCTCTATCTCTTCAAGTCTTTCCTTGATAACACATAGGTCAGTTCTCCAAACTGATCATTCATTTTCTCTAGATCTACCAAGTCAACTTGGATAACAATACTCAAGCTTCTCCTATTGAGCATTGTATCTATCAAAGGCATTAGGGAAAACTTCTAGTCATCCTTCTCGACAGTAAACACATTCTTTACACAATCATACATAGCTTTGCAATCAAATTGCCAAGGTCTACTGAGCAATATATGACAATTGACCATCTTGACAATGTCACACAACACAAGATCCTTATACTAGCCAATCTGAACATCAATGAAGCATTTTTATCTTACTTCCAGAGCATGATCATCTCGCAACCAACCAATCCTATAAGGACATGGATGTTTCATTCTATTCAAACCAAGTTACTGAACCATGTCCTCAGCAACAAGGTTATCACTACTACCACTATCAACAATAACATCATAGAGTTTACCTCCAGACTTGCATCGAGTCCTAAACAAGTTACTCCTCTGACAAGGTTCATCCTTTGTACTAAGCAATGTTCCCCGAAGAACCAAGTTCTCACATTCAGGTTCATTCTGAATGTTCTCATTTACCACAGCAGTTCATTGGTCACCAAGCTTCTTCTATGTAGACTAAAAAGAATGGTGTCCTTCCTCTCCAAAGTTATATAAAGTACCCTTAAAGATAATTCTACTTGTATTCTTCTTCAATTCCATAGGTTTCGGTTCATCTTGTACATTAGTCAATTTTGTTAGGATTAGGTAATAATGAGAGTAATACTGAGAGGGGGGGTAAATTAGTATTACAGAACTTTGATTTCAACTTCAAACAATTATAAATAATCCAAAGTAATGCAGAAATGAAAAGAACATATAAGCATAACACATTACTCATGACATCATGATTTGTTCCCGAGGAAACCCTGGTTAAAGGGAAAACCCTGGTGGGGATGGTACCTGCAATCACTTAAAAGTGGACAAAGATCAAATCAAAGTAAATTGAGTCAAATCAAAGAAAATCAAGTAAATAATTGAATCAATTGAATCACAATGCATAATTAGCCAATCAAAATGAAAATCAAATCCTAATTCAAGATCAATAAAAATTGAGAGCATTTTAATCAAGTGTAATCAAATCAAAATACAATTAAATCAATTAATTGTATAGTCTTGGATTAAATTAAATTCAACCCATTCAAGGGGTATGTTAGCCCATTTTCCTGCTTTAGCAAAAATCATAAGAAAATGGTCTATCCCTGCAAAAATTTTCATGGCTTCATGTCCTTTCCTTTGGTCTTTGCAATGATTTTCCTGTCTCTAGCTTGAAACCCTTACAAATATTCAAAAATCTAGTCGTTGTGTGGAAAATACCCTAAGTCTACTCGGGCCCCGTTCTATTTTTAAGTTACCATTTTGGGCCACTTAAAAATCCTAAAATGCACGTGATTTATATTTTTGGTCGGTCCCTGTTTAAATCTTTCCTAAGTTTCTACCCCCGGCGGCCTTTAATTTTTCCTAAGTCCTAAGTCCCAGTGTTAATTTTTCCTATGGTTTCAGCCTTTAATATTCCCTTGGGCCCAGGTCTTGGTCATGGTTCAATCGGGTGGTTGGCATATAATCTCATAGAATCTGTCAAACCCATGAGATTATACACTAGCCATTGATTCTCCTGTATGACGTATCTTTTAAAATGAAGCGGGTCCACTGCCATGTTGGCATAGTTGGCATTCTTTAATTGGTCTGCATGACTGTGAGTTGGATTTTCTATTAGCGGGCCCAGTATCTCAGTGTGTAGATTTAAGATCTATGGTGGGTGCATGATCTCAAGGAATCTTTGGAGCCCTTGAGATTATACACCAGCCATCCGATCTTCTATGTGTTAAAGGCAGACAGATGGTGGGTCTGATGTGCCACATGGTGCTGACTTGCGCTTTCCTCATTGGTCGAGGCATTGCCGATTCAGAGATGTGTCAGTGGGACCTAGTTGCCGACATTTTTTAAGGGCCTTGACATTTGCAGAGGATCTAGGTTGGTGTAAGTTCTCATGGAATTTGTCAGAGGCATGAGATCTTGTGCTAGCCATTGATTTTACTTTTTCTCAGGCGCTGACTAGGGTGGGTCCTCTGACAGGTGGTGTTGACATGCGGTGTTTTGATTGGCTAAGCAGGAGGGTGACTTGGACTTGTCAGTGGGCCCGAATCTTTCAAAGGGGCTGACAGATGTAGGATTTATGGGTGTCGTGTGATCGCATGGAATCTTTTTAGGCCATGCGATCATGCGACAACTATTTGATTAAAGGTTTATACTTTGTGGGTCCTATCTACTACGCGGAGCTAATGTGCATGATTTTTATTGGCTGTGGTATGTTGACTTGGTGGAGACTTTTCAAAGGGTTTACGACTGTTGTGAGATTAAATGTAAGCTACTTGATCTATTGGGAATTAAAATAATCTACAGTCACATTTTAAACTCTGTCGAGATAATTGTTACAGTTTGAATTCAGATTTTGAGAGGGTTTCCAGCAGTAGAAAAGACCAAAATTGAATGATTTTATAGCCGGATCTGGTAGAATTGGTTTTCCTGACTATTGTAGTGTGGTCCAGGGTGTTCCATGATCATTTGCAGGGGTCTATACTATGTTCTTTGTGCTCGAGGTGTGTTGTAGGTGGCTGAATTGGTTGATAAATGTGGGCCTTTTTGTGGTTCTCATTACTTTCTTAGGGAATTTGTCATGATTGTGGATCACTTCGGGATCTATTTTTCTCCTAGTTGGTTGGGTTTCTTCCCCTTGTATTAAATTTGTGACTGTTTCTAGTTGGTTTGGTGGGTGAAACCCTAACCCTAGTTATCTGTAGCTTGTTGCATCCTATTTTGGGGATCTCAAGATGATTAGTGGTATTTATGGTCATAGTTTTGTCTTTAGAGGGGTTCTGATTTCGGTTGATTCTAGGGGGATTGTAGTAGGCTATATCATATTGTATGTAGATTTAATAGAATTTCCTTGTAGTCTTTTGCAGGTTATTGAAGTGGTTTTCTCTCTTTTCTGCTTTGAACATGTACATGACTCATCATACATAATATAACTATTTCAAGCTGTCAAGTCTCTCCTTGGTGTCAATCTTGTGAATTTTGGATTTTCTGATCCATTGCATAGGGTTACCTTTGTATATGTTCTATTCTTTAGTTCTTGATCTAGGATCAAGTGAAATATACTTTAGATAGGGCATAGATTCATTTTGATTTGTCTATAGAAGGATACTATTAGTAGTGGATGGGCTGGAATGTTTATGTTTATGACTATGAATCTTTGAGAGTAGTTGGTTCATGTTTCAATGTCTGTATTTGAGATCTGCCTAATGGATAATGGCACTGATTAGGGATTAGTATATTCAGTTGAGTTCAATGCTTGATTGGCTCTTGTTTACTTCTTTCCATCTTCATATATCAACACCATTTCAAGTCTTAATTATTATTTGGTTGATAGTAGTAATACCCTTCATAGCAATAGAGATTCCATGAATGCTTGGTTAACATTTAGTAGTCTCTTGTTATCATCTGCTTTGTTTAATCTAGTTGAAAGTCCTAGAATGTCATAAGATACTGGATTAGTTACACCCACCTTGGTTTTGCAGAGCCATAAGTGTAGAGGGTAGTCTTGTCCTTATAGTTGGTCCGGTTGTCTTGCAGAGCTCTCATACTTGGAACTAACCATTCCTAATACTAGTCTCAAGGAATATTGGCAGCCCTAGTTGGCATAAGCATTTTCAAACACCAACAAGATGGTGATTCTAGTAGGGAGAACAATAATGAAAAATTATATTTGTTAGAATTTCTAGTTGTGGTTATATTGTAAAGTCAAAATCCTATTGACCAGATTGATTTGCCCATCTGAGTCCCCAACAAGATGGTGACTCTGCTGGGGAATAGAGATTATAATCAAGAATAAATAGTACAGGTTCCAAGTTGAGCTGGATTTCTGGCCTGCCTATTTGTTATCCAGTGGTTTGCATTGAAGTGTATAAGAGTCAGTATTAATAAGTTTCAAATCATCTCACCAAGTTGTGAGTGGCGACTCTAAGTTCTTTGTTTAATCAGTGCAGTTCCTGATAAACAGTGAGGCCTGGTGATGTTTGGTTGATTGGAAGAAGATACAAAACATTGTAGTATTTTCCTCTCCAAGGAGGTGGTGATTCTACATAGCAAAGATCCTGATGGAGCTGCAAGATGAGCTCTAGATCTGTCTTCCTTCCGATCAACAAGGTTTCAACTATAATACTTACAAGTATTTTTCATTCTCAATGATAACAATGTTTCCCTATCAGGTATTCAGTGCTAGTGTAAAGGGAAGACTAAGCCAGTCTAGGTGGCTGCATTTTCTCAAGTTGGATAGAGCTTTAAGTTATGTTCTGCCAATGTCCCCTCATTCTTTTCCTAGTGAGCTTATGGATCTTATTCCAATTTTTGCTTGTCAATCTAATTCAGCAGTAGAGCATGTCCTACCATTCTTCAGATTTATTGTAAAATATCAGATTTTTGAGGAAGATGTTAGTATGATGTTTTTTGGGAGATCCTTCAAAGGGGTTGCATCTGATTGGTATTTAAGATTACCCCCAAAATGCATCTCTTCATTGACTGAGTTCAAATGGTTGTTCTTAGAAGAGTTTGCTGATGATGATGAATGGAATAAGTTGCAAAAGGATCATCGGCAAAAAGGGAATACAAGTTGTATTTCAGAGAAATCCATACCTAATGCTGAGGATATTTCTCATGATAAATTTTTGTCAGAGGAGTATTTAGATTGTAGCAGTGAGTAAGAGTCAGAATCATTGTATACAGGATCTTCCACTTGTTTAGAAATGTCTGAATGTGCTGGGACCAGTTATTCAGGTGAGGATGAGGAAGGCAGTGATGTTGAGGTGTATTCATATGAGTTAGATGCAACATGGGAAGAAGAAAGTAATGATGGAAGTGAACACTCCTTTATCAGTGAAGGTATGTTTTCCCTTTCTGAATCTGAAAATGAAAATGCATCTTAGTTTTTTCATAATACAAATCAGTTTGAATATGATGACTTTGAGAGTGATTTGTCCTCAAAGTATGAAGATAAGGAAATGGTGATTAAATGTGACATCAATGAGAGTCTCCATGATCATGAAATGGGTAGTGATTTTAAAGTGTTTACTAATGCTTTATATGATGAAGATTTTGATGATGATCAGCCCATTTTTTGTCATGATGTTCAACAAGGTGTATTACATGGAGTTGTCAATCCTTTGTTTGAGGGACATGTGGAGATTTCAGATTCATTTGGATCAAGATGTTCTTCTTTTTCCATTTGTGATAAAGTTTTAAGTGATGATGTTGCATCTTGTTCATCAGAAGGTTGTGGAATAGTTGCATAATTTGGTAATAATCACATTTGTGAATATGAGTTTGACTATTCATCTGAGTCCCAGCTAGTTGCACCCGTGGAAATGCAAGGTGAGGGTATAAATGAAGCCTTTCAACAGGCAGAGTATGATTTTTTTGTGTTTCCAATTGAGAACATACATGAATCAGTAGAAAAGAATAGGTTTTTATCTGATGGTATTGTTCATAGGTATGATGAGTCTTTTCTTCATAGTGAGAAAAATGAAGGGAGTGCCAAAAATTCTTACATGCACTATGAAGATAGTTACTTTGTTTTGCCAGATAGGCTGGTTGGAAATGTTGACACGCCTAGTGAAACAACTGAAAATAAAATATCTGGTGTGCCTCATAAAGGAAGAAATGAAAACCAAATTTTTGACAGAGGCAAAGACTAACTCAGGTTGGATGTTGCAGGTTTTTTGTAAAAATGTACACTCTGTATAGTTTTTTCCTTTCCTATTGTGGGTTTCCCTTCCTATTTTCCTTGGTGTGTTCCCTATGTTTTTTGAGGTCTCTATGCCCTTTTCTAGTAGGTGGTCTACTTTTCCCAGAGATCTAAATTCTTTCCATGCCTACAAGAGACATGTATCCTCAGTTAGAGCCACTGTTAGCCCATATTCCTACTTTAGCAAAAATCTTAAGAAAATGGTCTATCCCTGCAATAATTTTCATGGCTTCATGTCCTTTCCTTTGGTCTTTGCAGTGATTTTCCTATCTCTGGCTTGAAACCCTTGCAAATATTCAAAAATCTAGCCGTTGTGTGGAAAATACCCTAAGTCTACCTGGGCCCCATTCTATTTTTAAGTTACCTTTTCGAGCTACTTAAAAATCCTAAAATGCACGTGCTTTATATTTTTGGTCGTTCCCTATTTAAATCTTTCCTAAGTTTCTACCCCCAGTGGCCTTTAATTTTTTCTACTTGTCCTAAGTCCCAACATTAATTTTTCCTATGGTTTCAGCCTTTAATATTCCCCTGGGCCCAGGTCTTGGTCATGGTTCAATCGGGCAGTTGGCATATAATCTCATAGAATCTGTCAGACCCATGAGATTATACGCCAACCATTGATTCTCCTCTATGATGTATCTTTTAAAATGAAGCAGGTCCACTGCCATGTTGGCACAGTTGGCATTCTTTAATTGGTCCACATGACTGTGAGTTGGATTTTCTGTCAGTGGGCCCAGTATCTCAGTGTGCAGATTCAAGATCTACGGTGGGCGCATGATCTTAAGGAATCTTTGGAGCCCTTGAGATTATATGTTCATCGTCTGATCTTCCATGTGTTAAAGGTAGACAAACGGTGGGTCCGATGTGCCACATGGTGTTGACTTGCACTTTCCTCATTGGTCGAGGCATTACTGATTTGGAGATGTGTCAGTGGGACTTGGTTGCCAACGTGTTTTAAGGGCCCTGACATCTACAGAGGATCTACGGTTGGCGTAAGTTCTCATGGAATTTTTCAGAGCCATGAGATCTTGCGCCAGCCATTGATTTTACTTTTTCTCAAGCGCTAACTAGGGTGGGTCCACTGACAGGTGGTATTGACATGCGGTTTTTTGATTGGCTAAGCATCAGGGTGACTTGGACTTATCAGTGGGCCCGAATCTTTCAAAGGGGTTGACAGATGCAATATCTACGGGTGTTATGTGATCACATGGAATCTTTTCAAGCCATGCGATCATGTGACAACCATTCAATTAAAGGTTTATACTTTGTGGGTCCTGTCTGCTACGTGGAGCTGATGTGCATGATTTTTATTGCCTTTGGTGTGCTGACTTGGCGGAGACTTTTCAAAGGGTTTACGACTGTTGTGAGTTTAAATGTAAGCCGCCTGATCTGTCAAGAATTAAAATAATCTATGGTCGCATTTTAAACTCTGTCGGGATAACCATTGCAGTTTGAATTCAAATTTTGAGAGGGTTTCCAATAGCAGAAAGGACCAAAATTGAATGCTTTTACAGCTAGATCTGGTAGAATTAGTTTTGTCGACTGTTGCAGTGTGGTCTAGGGTGTTCCATGATCATTTGTAGGGGTTTGTACTGTGTTCTTTGTGCTCGAGGCATGTTGCAGGTGGCTGAATTGGTTGATAAATGTGGGCTTTTTTGTGGTTCTCAGTACTTTCTTAGGGAATTTGTCATGATTGTGGATCACTCTGAGATCTATTTTTCTCTTGGTTACTTGGGTTTCTTCCCCCTATATTAAATTTGTGACTTTTTCTAGTTGGTTTGGTGGGTGAAACCCTAACCCTAACCATCCGTAGCTTGTTGCATCCTATTTTGGGGATCCCAAGATGATTAGTGGTATTTATGGTCATAGTTTTGTCTTTAGAGGGGTTTTGATTTTGGTTGGCTCCAGGGGGGTTGTAGCAGGCTTTATCATATTGTATGTAGATTTAATAGAATTTCCTTGTAGTGTTTTGCAAGTTATTGAAGTGGTTTTCTCTCTTTTCTTCTTTGAACATGTACATGACTCATCATACTTAATATAACTATTTCAAGCTTTCAAGTCTCTCCTTGGTGTCAATCTTGTGAATTCTGGATTTTCTGATCCATTGCATAGGGTTACCTTTGTATATGTTCTATTCTTTAGTTCTTGATCTAGGATCAAGTGAAATATACTTTAGATAGGGAATAGATTCATTTTTTATTTGTCTACAGAAGGATACTATTAGTAGTGGATGGGCTGGAATGTTTATGTTTATGGTGATGAGTCTTTGAGAGTAGTTGGTTCATGTTTCAATGTCTGTATTTGAGATCTGCCCAATGGATAATGGCACTGATCAAGGATTAGTTTATTTAGTTGAGTTCAATACTTGATTGGCTCTTGTTTACTTCTTTCCATCTTCATATATCAACACCATTTCAAGTCTTAATTATTATTTGGTTGATAGTAGTAATACCCTTCATAGCAATAGAGATTCAATGAATGCTTGGTTAACATTTAGTAGTCTCTTGTTATCATCTACTTTGTTTAATCTAGTTTAAAGTGCTAGAATGCCATAAGATACTGGATTAGGTACACCCACCTTGGTTTTGTAGAGCCAGAAGTGTAGAGGGCAGTCTTGTCCCTATAGTTGGTCCAGTTGTCTTGCAGAGCTCTCATACTTGGAACTAACCATTCCTAATACTAGTCTCAAGGCATATTGGCAGCCCTAGTTGGCATAAGTGTTTTCAAACACCAACAGGGTACATGGCTAAAATAAATCAATTAAATCAATTAATAAATCTTAATTACTCTTAACAACCAAAAAGGGAGGAAAATTAATCAACCCATGAGATTAAAGGAAAGGCATTGACATGGATCAAGCCAAATTCAATCTCAATCACTCAAAGTGAGAGAGAATCTTGTCCATTGATCTTGTCTATTTGTCCCAAGCTTTGAGGACACAAACTTTTCTTTTTCTTCAAAGGGTGGAACCAAGGACTCAACCAAGGTTTAACCATGGTCAAATAGAGCTACACCCCCTACCATTGGAAAATCTATAAAAGGAAGGCCTAATTCCTTCATAATGATCATCCACACATCTAATAATTGCATTAAACCTCTTGCAATTTGAGCTTAGAAAGGTATTTGAGAAGCATTTTAGCATTTACTTTGATCTAATTGTTAGCAATAGCTTGTTATCTTTATCATTCTCATTCTAGGACTGTCATTAATGGAAGCTTGCTGAGAGTTACTCATTAACATTCTTAGTTAGAGAGCCATAGGATGCTCAATTAATCATTATTTTGCTAAATAATTTCTCTAATGCTTTGTGGTTGTATTTAGTTACTATTCTCATTTATTGACTAACCTTAATTCTATGAAGGCACTTTCTCTAGTGTACAAAATGGAGCCCACCGTGGGGCAGAATGCTCTACTTTATTAATCGTACGAAAATTGTTCATTATTTCCAAATTTGCATGTCATTAACCCTCAGCTTTTTTAGGAAGTAGCGCTTTTACCAGATTAAACAACGCTTTTGCGAGAAGAAAGAACACTTTCAATCACTGTTCTGGCACTTCTGTGACAAAGTTGTGTGCCTTTGCATCGATCTGCAATGCCTTTGTGATTCATATCTTTGATCATTATATCTTTCAGCACTTTTGCATCATGAAAGAGCAATTTTCTCCTGACTACTAGGCGGTTTCCCTGATTTTCTTAGCACTTTTACATAAATTTTACCGCCTTTGCTTATTCCAGTAGCACTTTTAATAGTTCTTTGTGTGCTTCTGCATTTTACTGTCAGATTAAAATAGCGCTTTCAATCAAATTAGATACGCTTTTGTGCAATAAAATAGCACTTTCAATTAATTTTGGTGTGCTTTTGTAGAAGTTCATGAATTAATTAATCTGACTGTGGCAAAATGACTTTTATTATGCAGGATGACAGGGCATAAAAAGGCAAGGAAACCAGAGACAAAATTCAATCAGGAGGGCACAGCTTTGGCCAAAAAGATCAAGAAGGAGAACATAGCTCATATCAAAGTGGTTCTTGAAACAACATAAGAAGAAGACAATTAGGTATATTAGAAATATCTTGCTGTTATTGAAGCATAGAAATTGAAATTCGTATCTTTAAATTGGATCTTTAGTCCTTAAGTTCAAGTTTTCCTTAAAACTTTGCAATTAAGGTATTCAAAAGTTCAATACATAATTAGTTGCTTCATTCATTTTTCTTTGATTTCCCCTTATTGTGATTGTTGGTGTTGAGTAACTTGTTGGAAGACAAGCACATTGGGAGGAGCTATGGTGAAGGTAAGGTGAAAATGACAACACCTTTCAAAAATGCCCCTAGCTTAGGCTAGCTATAAAAGGAAAGTTATTCATCTTTTCAAGCTTGAACTTGATTAAATTGCGGCATTTGTTTTTGAACATAGCTTAAGTAAAATAGGAAATGAACCAAACACTTCCATTTTAAGAATCTCCTTGTCAAGAGAATGGGAAAGAACAAGCTTGTGTTTGAGTGTTCAAAACAAAGAAAGACAATAGGGATATTCTCTTCACTTTTTAAGTGAATCAAACTCCCAAACTTGTCAGCCTAAGTTCATTTCTTGTTTTCCATATACATGCTAGAGCAATAGTGGGCTCGCCTCGCAAGTTTTCCTTAACAAGGCTAGTGAGAGGGACAGCCCAAAGTTGGATACGCTCACTTTCACCGCGGGAATCCAACCCACTCTAAAATGAAACACATGTATCCTTAATGAGGTGCATGACAAAAGGATCTTAATTTTTCAACCTTCCTCTAGTAGTCCTCATGGATTGCACAAAATTGTACTTCAGTGTGTGTGGGAAGTCTCCTAACATACTCAGGGGATGAGAGATTAAAATCCATTTTGAATGGAATACATACTAAATCCTTGATTAAGTAGCAATACCACCTTGTAGAGCCATGTTTACGAACCAAATCTTGTGCTAGGTAGGTGCTTGAAGTGCATTCTTGTGAAAAACCTGTGACAACGTTCTTCAAATCAAACATTTTGTGTTTAAGTGGGTAAAAAGAGACAAGTGAATGCGTGATTGTTGTGTTTGAAATACATAAACAAGTGAGAGATATCCATTGAAAATCATTTTATATTTTAAAATCTCTTCAATATAAATCAACAATTCTCACATCAAGGATCATTCCAAAATGAACCCCTGTTGGATGCCAGTTTCCACATGGTCCAAAACATATAGGGTATCCTTGCAAGGTGATAGTACTCTTGTTGCAAATGAAGGGAAAGAGGTTGAGTACCAAAGTGTGTTCCAAGGTCACAATCAAGAAGAACTTTTTCCAAATTTATTCAAACCAAGACTTGGAGAAATGGATAGGAATTTAGCATATCACAATTACCAACAAGGTAATAATCAAAATATCAATAATGCCAATCAAAATCCTAAAGACACACGTGAAGAAAGAGTTGAGAAGGCTACCCAAGACCTAGATTTCTTAGAGGTTATGGAAAAATTAATAGATAGGGATAGGGAGAACTTTTTTCTAAATCTAGCCCAAAAGGGAGTAAAGCTTCCTCATGACTTTGATATTGACCAACTTAAGAAAGACTAGCAGAAAGATGACCCTATGAATGCTATAACTAGGGAGATGAAGGCCTTCCAAGAACAAATCGATACCATGAAGAAGGCAGCCTAACCTAAGGCCTTTTCCATTGATGATTTGTGTCCTTTCCCTTTCGACAAGAGCTTAGCTATGGTGTCTTTTCCTTTCGATACCGTTTTTCCTAAATATGATAAGTACATGGGTAAAAAAGATCCATAGGATCATCTAAGAGAGTTATGCGCCCTGAGCATAGAGTTCATGCACAATGATACTTATCTAATGAGGCTCTTTCCTAGAAGCTTAGGAGGACCCACAATGGAGTGGTTTTCAAAACTACCCCAAGGAATCAAGACTTTTGAGGAGTTAGCCTCCAAGTTCATAACTCATTACTCTTATAACATTGAGCATGAAATTACTATGCTCAAGTTGTGTGATAGCAAACAGAAAGATGGAGAGTCCTTCTTAGGATTCCTAAAAAGGTGGAGGACCATTTTTGCAAGGTATCCATGAAGTATCCCCGAGAAAGAGAAGATGGAGATCTTCACTAACAATTTGGCCTCGAAAATGAATTATAGGTTACAAATTCAATGTCCCCCAACATTTGAGAAACTCATCGAAAATGGGATCAAGATTGAAGATGTTTTGGTCAAGAGAGGTGAGATCAAATTATTCAAAGATAACAAATCCAACAACAATAACAACAACAACAATAATAATAGAAATAACAATAATTATGTACCTAAGTATTTCAATAATCAAGGGTCCAACAATAAAAATGATAAATCTAAATCTTGGACAAAGAATAACAATAAAAACCTTGTAAATGATGGAGTTGTGGAAGCACACAACTTAAAATCTACCCCTTTTATCCTACCATATGGAGCTAATTCTTCCAATAATTTCAATCAATCAAGTAACGCTCCATTTAATTCCAATAATTCCAACAACAATTCCAACACTTCCAACAATAAGACTTGGGATAAGTCAAGATCAAACTCCAATTATAATAAAATGAAATTCACCTACTTAGGTGAACCTTTGGAGAATGTTCTAAGAACCTTGGTTGCCAATCAAGTTATCACGTTACCTGACATATCAAGTTATGAACCTCAAGTCAAGCCACATTGGTGGAATGAATCTCATCATTGTGAATACCATCAAAAAAGAGGTCATCCAACCAACAAATGAATGAGATTGAAGCACTTAGTGCAAGATCTAATTGATAATGGAACCATCAAAATTGAAGGACCTCAAAACAATGAGGATCACACGGCCTACAAGAACCCCTTTTTGAATCATGAAAAGGGTGAGTCATCTAATCAAAATCAAAAGAAGGGTAATGAAAAAGTGAACTTTTCTCATACTTATGATAACATGATAAATGCTCTAAGAGAGGAGGATCAAACTATAAATGTTATCATAATAAAAGATAAATCAAGAGAAGTATCATCAAATGTTGTCACTAGGGGGCAAGCATAAAAAATTATCTTACCTAACAATGCTCCAAAGATTGTATTGTCAAATCAAGCTTCCACATCATCATCAAAGCAATACAACTTGGTAGATCAATTGCAAAGAACTCCTGCTCAAATTTATATTCTTGAGCTGCTCAAACTATCACCAATTCATAAGGATATCTTGGAAAAAGCCTTATTGGAAACAAATGTGCCTCTAAATTTGGAGGTAGACAAGTTTCAAAATATGGTAGGACACCTAATTGCACCTCATTGCCTATCATTTTCTGAACAAGATGACATGTTTGTTAACCATCCTCAAAATCTGCCCTTACACATAGAAGTGTTGATCCACAAGCATAGGGTGAAAAGAGTCCTTATACATGGAGGTACTGGCCTAAATATTTGTACCCTTAGCTTGGTAAAAGCCCTAGGATTTTCTGAGGAGGCTATTGACCTAAAGAAGAAGATAACCATAAAAGCCTACGATGATGAAGAGAGAGCATCAAGAGGAGTTATAGTCTTACCCATAAGAGTTGGTCCCACACAAAAAGAGACCATATGCCAACTATTAGACTTAAAGTTGACTTACAATATTTTTTTAGGAAGGCCATGGATCCATGAAATGCAAGCCATTCCTTCAACTTATCATCAATGCCTAAAATTCCCATATCTAGGGCAAGAGATAATGGTGAGTGGAGATCTAAATCCATTCCAATATTGTAATAATGTCAAGCCTATCAATGAATCATTGGTTCCACACAATGCTGAAGGGTCTATACCCAATCAAAAGGAGCAAGGTCAAAGTTCTAAGGACATTCCTTTGTTGAAAGGAAAAGAAAAGATGGAAGAATAAGTTGTTGTTAAAGACCCACCAAAACTCATTAACCTAGCTACATCGACTAAAGGAAAAGAGAAGGTTAATGAGGATAATATTATTGAAGAACCAAAAGAAAACTCTACCAAATCTATCCAAGTGTACACTAAAGAATCCCATTACCAAAAGATGGACCAAATGATGAAAAAATTTGATAAGCAATGCAAGATCAAACAAGGAGTAGGTGAATACTCCTTATCTATGATGGACCTACCTTTATCACCCAAGGCCTTTGGCAAACCTCCAAATCTACCTCATAGATGTAATGATAAATTTTTGAGGGCAAGTACATCATCCACCATGGATGAAGAAGATAATGAAATTTTGAACTGGTTATACAAAGATGAAGAATCAAGTGCTCACGTCAAACATATTCAAAATATAACCATTCCCATGCATCAATATGGGAAAGGGTTTTCTATCATGCAAAAGATGGGTTACAAAGGTCAAGGACCTTTGGGTACAAAGAATGAAAGGCTAATTGAACCCCCTAGAATCAACATGGTGAGATTCCAAGGAGAAAATAGGTTTAGGATATCTTGAAGAAGGATACACTCAAAAACATTATCCCAAAATATATGATCAGATATTACAATTAGAATCTCATAGTGATGAGGATTATAATGAATGGGAATGGGAGACTCTATCTAATGAGTCATGCCAAGATAAGTGTATTGATGTTATTCATACTTATGCCTCTACCAAAAATAAAGGACTAATAACACAATCAAGCACAAATCAAGCATCTAGTTCTAGTCAAGTGATCATAGCTGATGTACCAAGCATAGAAATAGAAGTAAATCAATGGGTAGGTGAACCATACATTCCTTCATGGAGACCTACTATGGAAGAATCAAATGCTAGGTTTAATCCACACGAGTTCTATCCAACAGAAATCCTAGTGGAGTCTAGTGAGGAAGACTTTGATCCTTCTTCTTTAGAACATTTAGAGGAAGCCCATGTTCGATATTTTCAAGATACAATGTATGAACCCTCTAATAATGAGATATACACTCTAA
The DNA here is from genome assembly GCA_027943335.1 of Chamaecyparis obtusa. Taxonomy (NCBI): domain Eukaryota; kingdom Viridiplantae; phylum Streptophyta; class Pinopsida; order Cupressales; family Cupressaceae; genus Chamaecyparis; species Chamaecyparis obtusa. The sequence goes on from BSBK01001415.1 coordinate 863,085, forward strand.
ACCCAATCAAGACAAACCCCAGTGTTGACCCATTAACTCTCATCCGTCCTGACCTAATTGAATGGAATGCCATTGAACCAACTACCTTGCGAATTTTCTTGAATGACAACATAGTGTCCCAATACCTCAACGCAGTTGAACCTTCTTCTATCAAAGAATATTAGGAAGAAATGATCAAAGGGAGCATGCAAACTTCTAATCTGAGAAAAAATGAAAAAATTAAAAAAAATAGAAAAGGAAAAGAATCAAGTGTTGAAAACCACGTTGTGGCAACATTAGATCCAAAAGAAAGAAAAAAAGAAATAAAGGATGTTTCCAAAGGTGAAAACCCAACTAAGGCACCTATGGAAGGGAGTTTAGATGTCCTAATAGAAACCTATGAAGAAAGATCTCCAATATTAATTGAACCAACAGAAAAGATAAACATTGGATCAGAAACAGAGCCAAAGATCATTCACTTACCAGCATCCCTATTTAGCAAAGAAAGAATAAAATTCATCAAGTTCTTTAAGGAAAAGAAAGTTAACTTCGCATGGTCTTATGATGATATGCTGGGTTTAGACCCAAATTTGATAATGCATCATCTAAATATCAAGGAAGGAGCCAAACCTGTTAAGAAAAAGCTAAGGAAGATGCACCCTCATATAGCATTACTTGTCAAAGTGGAGTTAGAAAAGCTATTGAAGGTGGGATTTATAAGGGCCATTGATTATGCATAATGGATCTCAAATATAGTGCTAGTATCAAAAGTAGACAAATCCATCAGAATCTGCACGAATTTTAGAGACTTAAACTTGGCATGCCCTAAAGATGACTTTCCACTTCCAAGTATTGATGCCATTGTAGACCTAACAGTGGGAAACTCCATGTTCTCACTCATGGATATATTTAGTGGATATAATCAGATCAAGGTAGTACCAGAAGACCAAGATAAAACTACCTTTACATGTGCATGAGGGTACATTTTGTTGGAATGTCATGTCTTTTGGCTTGAAAAATGCCGGAGTGACCTATCGAAGAGCAATGACTACAATATTCCATGATATGATGCATATGTTCATGGAGGATTATGTGGATGACATACTAGCTAAATCACATTCAAGGAAAGAACACCTACCAATCTTGGCAAATTTTTATGAAAGGCTAGAGGAATTCAATGTAAGACTTAACCCAAAAAAATGTGCTTTTGGAGTCCAATCCGACAAGCTTCTAGGTTACATTGTATCTACAAAAGGGATAGAGGTTGATCCCACTAAAGCTAAGGCCATCATGGACATGGAAGCACCTAAAAACATTAGTCATATGAGATCTTTACAAGGGAGGATACAATCCATTAGGAGATTTATCTCTCAATTAGCTGAGAAATGCCACAATTTCAAACAACTCTTGCATAAAGATACAATATTCAAATGGGATGAAAAGTGTGAAGAAGCCTTTAATCTATTAAAGAAATATATTATGAATCCACCAATCTTGATGCCACCTATCAAAGGCAAGCTCTTGATCTTATACATTTCAGTAACAAAAAATTCATTGGGGGCACTTCGAGCACAAGAGGATGAAACGAGAAAAGAAAAGGCAATCTACTACATTAGTAGAACCTTAGTCAAATATGAGCTAAACTATACATTTATGGGAAGGGCATGCTTGGCTGTAGTTTTTTCTTCACAAAAATTATGCCATTATATGTTAGCCCACAAGATAAGGCTCATTGCCAAGATTGACCCTTTGAAGTATCTCCTAAGTAAAACAACATTGAATGGAAGACTAGCAAAGTGGGTAATGATACTAAGTGAATTTGACATAGAATATGTTGATATAAAATCAATCAAAGGACAAGTTATTGTGGACCAATTGGTAGAAGCACCACTTTATGATGATCATCCTATACAAGTTGAATTCCCAGATTCAGAGATTGTGAATGTGCAGGCAAAAACATGGCAACTTTATTTTGATGGTTCCTACACCCATCATGGATCAGGAGTGGGCATACTCCTCATCACTCCTCAAGGCTCTACTATCCCAAAATCCTACAAATTTTTATTTCAATGCACAAATAATATAGCAAAATATGAAGCATTGGTTATTGGAATAAAGTTGATATTAGAGTGGAAAGTGATAGAATTAAAAGTTTATGGAGATTCACAATTGGTCATAAATCAAGTTAATGAGGAATATCAAACAAAGGATGAAAAATTGGTACCCTACAAAACTATGGTGGAAAATCTCAAGAAGTATTTCATACTCATTACATTTGAGCAAGTGCCAAGAGAAAAGAACAAAGTAGTGGACACCATGGAAACTTTAGCTTCACTTTTGCAGACACCTAATCAGAATGCTAGATATGAGTTCTTGGTAGAAGAAGTAATTCAACCTGCATATGACCCAACCCACCCTCACACCATTTGCTTGCTAACTACAAATGAATCACCCTGGTATGGCCCAATTTACACTTAAAGGATCAAATCCTTCCCTTAAACCAAACCAAAAATCAAAAGAAAAGCTTCATTTGAAAAGCCACCTAATACGCTATAGTTTCTGACACATTGTATTGAAAAAGTCTAGACAAAATGCTCCTTAGATGTCTAGAAGAGGAAGAATCAAACTTAGCCTTATGAGAAATCCATGAAGGAATTTGTGGGTCACACTCGAACGGATTGACCTTAGCCAAGAAACTTCTAAGGATAGGATATTTTTGGCCTACAATGGAAAAGGATGCATGTAACTTTGCAAAAACTTGTCAAAAAAGTCAATTTCATGGGAACCTGATACATGTGCCCACATAAGAACTTCATCCTATGACAACACCATGGCCATTTTATCAGTGGGGTTTAGACCTAATAGGGATGATTTATCCACCATCTTTGAATGGTCATAAATTTATCATCACGGCAACTGAATACTTTACTAAGTGGGTGGAAGCTGTACCCCTATCAAATGCAATAGGCAAACAGATTTCTTTATTTATCCTTAATCACATAATTTGTAGATATGGCATACCTCATGCCATCATAATGGATAATTCAAGGCATTTCAAGAACAAAGACTTAACAGAATTATGCACTAAATTTCACATGATTCATCATTCATCTTCAATCTATTACTGTAAAGGTAATGGACAAGATGAAGCAACAAACAAAAATATCTTGAAAATCTTGAAGAGAACAGTGGATAATTCAGGAAGGGATTGGCACATCAAGATAAACCCAACCTTGTGGGCTTATAAAACTAGTATCAGAATGCCAACATGAGCTACACCTTTCTCCTTAGTGTTTGGCACAAAAGCAGTATTGCCTTTAGAGGTAGAACTTCCATCTTTGAGGATATCTATACATGGGTTGATCAATGAAGAAGACTATAGGGTTGCAAGGCTACAAGAACTAGAACTTTTGGATGAAAAACAAAAGCAAGAATTTGATCACTTAAAAGTTTACCAAAATAGGATGTCAAGATCTTACAATAAACATATCAAGCCAAGGACATTTCAAATAGGTGACTTAGTGTTGAGAGAAAATCCTAAGAACCAGGCAAAAAGGGAAAAGAAGGAAAAATGGGAAGCAAACTGGTTAGGACCATTTCTCATTGTTGAAAATTTTGGGACCGGTACATACAAGCTAGCAGATTGTGATGGAGAGGAGCTACAAGAACCAATAAATAGCATACATCTCAAGAGGTTCTATACATAAGGTTGATGAAAGATTATAAAGTGTATTAGATGAGGAGCATCATATTTATTGTACATAGTTCAAAAGAGATCTTGAAAAATACCAAAAACATTTGAAAAGCATAAAAGATCAAAAATAGTGGAAAATTGAGCATGAAGAAAGTAAAAACATTCATATATGATCCTCAAAAAGATGTTGTCTTGGTGAAAACCTAGCAAATAGGTGCCTTGATGATGTGAAAACAAAAAAATTGAAAAAGAGAAAAATACAAAAAAAATCAAAAAGAAGAAAAGTACCTTGGTGAAAACCTAGCAAATAGGCACCTTGGTAGCAAAAAAAGAGAAAAAGCTTTAAAAATAGAAAAAAAGAGCTAGATCCATTCAATCAGTGAGAACCTAGTAAACAGGTGCCATTAAAAGTCCAAGTCAGTCGCATACCTAGAAGGTCACCTTGTAAATATTGCATTCACTAGCATTTGTATATATGGCATAATAAAACCCCATAGTTGCATTTGCAAGTACCTCAAGATTTTGGTCACCTAATCGAAAACTTGTCCTAAGTCCCACAATTGAAATCAATATCAAACTAGGGGCAATCTACTCAAAAGGAGAAAGGATTCATCAAAGCAAGCTTTATTCAATCAGAGAATCAATTCATCACACTTGAAAGAGGAGCACTTAATCTGATCTACATCCCAATCGAATGTAAGTCTCAAATGCAAAAATTGATCCAAGAACTGAGAAGACCTTACCCTTTATCAGGATTAAAAATATGAAATGGATGGAACAACACTTGACATATGGATTTGAAAAACATTGCAAAATTTTCTAAGTGTTAACTCAATTGATGAAATCATGTCTTTCTAGCAAGTCGATGAAAGTTTTAGACTAGACAAGCTATGATGAAAGGATGATATTTTCTTGATTTCTGAATGACTGTCTTAAAATCAAAGTTTTCAATCATGTATTATTTGTCTAAGGACGTGATCATCAAAGAATCATCGAGGACTTGTCCATAGGATAAAACTGAGATTTTTGCTTGTTTACGCAAATAGATACCTTGGTTATTCTGATCTTCAATATCATAATACTAAAATCCACTTACAACATAGAATCTGACAAAATTGGTATTCATACTCTCATGATTCACTTCAATCAGTGATAGTCGTACCAAAGAGACTAATGGGAAAGAAAACAAAGAGGCACAAAGTATTCATATCATCATAGTTAAACTAGTGATGGTTGTACTAAAATGGGATTCCAAAATGCTCAATGATGATTTTAAGCTCCAAAATTTTGAATAATGACAGTTAGCTACATTCATTTTAGATTAAGTGCATTGTATATATTGTTTTACCTTACTTAGCTAAAAAATGCAAGAGGGGAAATTGACACAAAAGGGGTGTGTGCAAATCAAACAATCAAAAGATCATCAAAAACCAATTATATAGGATCGAGTGTGTTGGAAATCAAAAACAAAGTGCATGGCATTAGGTTACTTACATTAAATTAAACCATTATCACTAAGTCTTGCAATTGATTTAGATGTTTCCAATATTTGAATTATTAGGATCATACATTATTAGGTTCATACATTATTAGGTTCATCATTATCATTAAAGTTCATATATTTGAAAGTTCATCGAGACCATCAAATTGCATCCATAACATTGCATTAGGGAGAAATCATTGCATTCATTAAAATCATTCATTACAAACATCTCATTCATAATAGTACCATTCATACATAAATCATTGAAAAACCATCATTGCATCACATTTACATATTAAAGTAAATGCATTCAATAGATTCATTATCCATCTAATATCCATCAATAACATAAAGTAAACATCATGACATTCATCTATTCTATGTCATACATAAGACAACCATTTCACCATCATTAGGACACATGCATACAGGAGAACATTACATTCAATAAAAATAAAATAAATCATATAGCATCATATAGCTGCATATCATATGAAACATCTAGAAAGAAATCCAACACATGATGATGTCATATATAGTCAAATCAATCAAAGAAAGTATCAGAGTCCATGGTACCATCATCATAAATGAGCAAGAAATCAAAAGTCTATAACATGATCATAAAAAGCAATATCTAGAGATCAGTGTCCATCACATATCAAAGTATCAACATAAAGTAAACATCAATCGATAAAAAATGATACAACACAAATCTAATGTCTCGATGATTAGAAGGAAAAGAAAGCTCATGAATATAGAGGACCACTCAAACAATGGAGTCACCACCATCACCAGCATTCTCGGGACCAGGTGCACTATCTGGCAGACAACTTGAACTAGCCTATAACCCATGCTGACTCATAACTAACATAAACGACTGCATCATAGAAGTCATCTGTGAAACCTATTGCTGAATAGAAGATATTTGAGTTTGCAAGGAAGCAACATCTGATGCTAAGGTAGGGGCAAAGCCATGAGCTGCAGAAGACTATGGAAGTGGAGTATAAGAAGATGGAGCAAATGAAGATGGATCACCCAACAGGGGAACAAACTAGGAAGAAGAAGGATGTGATGAAGATGAAGGCATCATGACAGAAGCATGTGCCTAAAGTGTAGGAACAATAGGAGGAATGACCTGCTGAGCAAGAGGACCCTATGTTTGATCGAGCAACACTTGTGCAATCTCTACATCAATAGCTCTTTGTCATCTAACACAAGGCCTCTATATAGAAACTCTAGCCACATGATGTAAAAGTCTATCAACCCTTCCACCTCCACCTTGATCTCTAGATCAGGGAGGAGTAGGACTAGCAGCTAACACTGGTATCGGTACATGACCTGCTTTAGCTCTGTGATGACCTCATCATCCACGTTGACCCCTGATCCTACCATGACCACCACCTCCATCATCATCTCCATCATCATCATCATCACCTCCATCCCCATCAACTCCATCATCTCCATCAGATAACTCCTTAATACTAGGAATCCTCTCAGCAGGATTAATAAATCTAGGAAAAGGATACCTATGTAGCTAGGCACCATACTCATCTATAATGCCAACATCCATCACTTGTGACCTAGGGTTCGAGGGATGATACCCTAGATCCTAAATCTCTCAAACAGTTGTGCCATAATCAACACAAGGGCCCCATAATGATCTCTCAGCTTGAACACGAGCATACATCGCTACACCTTGAGGCATATCCTGAATGTGCCCATACTGACGAAACACAAGGCGGAAGTAGAATCTCTCAATCACAAAAGTGGACTAACCAATCATCCAACGAGGATAGAACATGTAGGAAAGCTCACCATCATCCTCTGGCCAAGCCTCACATCCAAGATAGGGCCTCCAAATGACAGTATCCATGTCATGTATCCACCATCGCCAGTAATCAAGCTTACCCATATGAGTTTGCCTGATAATACCACTATACATCCATGCAAAAGGCCAACCCACCAGATGATTTCAAGTGGTCATAGGATGTGTCACCAGGAGGTGCTCCTAAGTCCAAAGTTGTAATAAAATGGCTCCAACAGTCAACATAGTGGAACATCTGTAAACGACAGTGTGCAACTCATGATATAGTTGTGCTAATAAATAGGAACCCCAATCAAAATGACAAGGATCTACCATCAAATCCTCTAAAATCAGACCCCAACCAATAGAAAATCCATGTCCACGCCGGTCTGGAAGTAGGAAGCCACCAATAAGAGTACCAAGGACAGTAGGTAACATAGGGAATGAGATAAACTAGGCCCACTGAATATGCTGATCACCAATGGAAGCATCACCAAATATCTTCGACAGGCTTAACCATCATACATAGTATCATAATATACGAGCTCTCCTCGAGTTGGTAATCAAAGAAGATGATACACATCCTCAGGGGTGATGGTCATCTCACCCATAGGAAGATGAAATGTGTTATGGTTTGAGTGCCAATGCTCAGCCATAGTAGTAATAAGGCCCCGATTCACTCAAAATCAAGGAAGATATAGAAGGAATGAAAAACCACACCGAGTAATGTGTCAATGGTCGGTAGCACTCAGAGCAGGAATCGTGTCCCAGGACAATGGATAAGATCCATGAATACGTAAAGAACCAAGCTCCAACTACAAAAAGAAAGTTTAAACACATTAGAAAGGAAATCAAAAATTATTGGGATTATTCTAAGTCAATCAAAAATTTATCAACACTTATCAACATCACAATCAGATTTCATGTTTCTATGCAGATAGAACATAAATTTTATCTTCACCCATCATCTGAATCTAGATTGATGACAGATATCCTAACTATAATTGAACCCTAACTGACACCTTACAACTTGCTACACAAACTTAAAATTGGGAACATAAGCCTGACAAACAATCAACGATGTTGACAAAATTGCAACTTGGTCAAAAATCCAAAAATCTGAAATTTGGTAGAGCAGAAGCACTTATTTATTAAGCAAAAGTGGAAAACATCGAAAGCACTGCCTAAAGGAGTAAAAGTGCACATCTATATTGCAAAAGCGGCAAAAAATTTAAAAGCTCCCAAATTCACATCAAAAGCACTCTTAAAAGATGTAAAAGTGCGAAAATTAAGCAAAAGCGCATGTTAAAGTTGCAAAAGCGCTAAACCTAGGCAAAAGTGTGCAAAGAAATTGTAAAAGCGTGAAAGGGCTTAAATTTGACGAGAAAAAGCACCAAAGCGATTCATGGAAGCACTCTTTAAAAGTGTAGAAGTGCACATTGAGAGGTGAAAGCACCCTTAAAAATGGAAAAAGCACCCATTCATGAAAAAAAAAATGCAAAACTAGCTGTTTGACTGGAAAAAATTGGAAAAAATTGAAATTACAACTAAAAATGGAAAAATGGAAAGGTACAAGTACTCATTGGAGGTCTTGAGCCATGCATCCGATGATATCGTTGGCATTTCTCGAATCGATGCTCATGGATAGGGACAAACATCATGGAAGGTGGAAAAGGCAAAAGATAGTCAAAGTCAAAAGTCAATGGTAAATGAATAGTTAAAAGGGATTTTGACCCCTTTATATAGGTTTTTGATCTAAAAGGAGGTAAATTTGACCTATTCAAGTACATTATTACCCCATTTGACCTAATAAATTGATATTATCATAATAATTGACACCAGGGCATTTAAAATTAAACGAATTCAACATCGATATCGGAAATACAAATAAAATTCATCAAACACTTGAACTTTATCATAATCAAATAAACAACATCATCAAAAATCAATCAATGGTCAAATCAAAAATGAATTTTATTTCATGTTTGAGGGGGCATACCATCAGATAATTAGATCTACATCAGCAGTAACATCATCTAAAATCAAGAGATCGATCATCGAATCAAAGCGAAAGCTTTTATTGGGAAATTTTTCGTAATCAAATGAATGGGGCATCATATCAAATCAAACATCATATCGAGATTCATTATCAGAATGACCATCGTATCAGAATGATCATTAGAGAACCATATCAAGAGAGTTTCATATCGATCATATCTACATCAACCTCATATCATAAATCAAGATTGACCATTGAAAGACATCAAACGACATCAAAGATCAACCATCATTGAATTAGGACCTATTACCAAGTGAAATCCGAGTATTCTTTGAATCGACATGCTTCACACGTCAACTCAAAGAGGGGCATTTGTAATCACCTAAAAGTGGACAAAGATCAAATCAAAGCAAATCAAGGAAATAATAGAATCAATTGAATCACAATGCATAATTAGCCAATCAAAACAAAAATCAAATCCTAATTCAAGATCAATCAAAATTGAGAGCATTTTAATCAAGTGCAATCAAATCAAAATGCAATTAAATCAATTAATTGTATAGTCTTGGATTAAATTAAATTCAACCCATTCAAGGGGTACATGGCTAAAATAAATCAATTAATAAATCTTAATTACTCTCAACAACCAAAAAGGGAGGAAAATCAATCAACCCATGAGATTAAAGGAAAGGCATTCACATGGATCAAGCCAAATTCAATCTCAATCACTCAAAGTGAGAGAGAATCTTGTCCATTGATCTTGTCTATTTGTCCCAAGCTTTGAGGACACAAACTTTGCTTTGTCTTCAAAGGGTGGAACCAAGGACTCAACCAAGGTTTAACCATGGTCAAATACAACTACACCCCCTACCATTGGAAAATCTATAAAAGGAAGGCCTAATTCCTTCATAATGATCATCCACACATCTGAGAATTGCATTGAACCTCTTGCAATTTGAGCTTAGAAAGGCATTTTAGAAGCATTTTAGCATTTACTTTGATCTAATTGTTAGCAATAGCTTGTTATCTTTATCATTCTCATTCTAGGATTGTCATTAATGGAAGCTTGCTGAGAGCTATTCATTAACATTCTTAGTTAGAGAGCCATAGGATGCTCAATTAGTCATTATTTTGCTAAATAGTTTCTCTATTGCTTTGTGGTTGTATTTAGTTACTATTCTCATTTATTGACTAACCTTAATTCTATGAAGGCACTTTCTCTAGTGTACAGTACCCACAAATATGCACTAAAATATAATGTCCATGTTAGGATATCTAGCCCTGTTAGGAGCTGATTATTACATAGTACATTTCCTTGTTAGAGGATTACAAAAACCTTGTTAGGGGCTTACAAAACACTTGGTTAAAGGTGCTGAGCACACTGCTCTTACAGTTAATACTATTCCAAAATAGTTCTCAAAAGGGGAACAACACAATCATTTATCTTTCTTGGATGGTTCCAGTTGTAGCTCAACCTCTTACTGATCTCGCATATGATCTATGCTCTTATATTCGCATACTTATCTTCTCACCATATTCCATCCATACTGCTTTCACAAAAACAATCTATACTTATACAAAATTATCCTTTTAGTCAGCTTCACAATTGTCATACAAAATATAATAGAAACTTGTGTAAATGATATATATGGAGTCAACACTCTTATATTACCAAAGATTTGGCACTATACTTTATTTAAATGTCTTATCATGTTACCATATCCATTATGCTCTCCTTAATCTTTGCAACTATTCATGTACCTTGATATATTGTTTTACTATGTTCACATACCTTTTGAACACTATATCTTACACACCAGCTATCCAAAACTTATGCGATCTTAAGTGAAGCATGTAAATATCCCAAAATACCTCCAGTTAACTTCACAAGCCATAATACCTTTTATTTCTTCATCGCTATCCAAAACTGTGGCACTGTACCCTGTTTTCCTGATTCTGGACTTAGTCATTTTCATGACTATGAATCCAATGACAATCTCCATAACATGCGATCACACTATCATAAGTTTTTCCATGAATGACAACCCTTAGATGATTTCCAGTACTCGAAAACATCACATGCCAACAATCTCTCCCTTTGGCATTGATGGCAACACTTAGAAAAATGACTAAGTGTGACAATGCAATTCTCTTCTTTTCCTTATCTTTTCTTCTTTTTTATATTATTTTCTTCTCTTTACATATTTCTTTCTCTTCCTCATTTTCCTTTTTCTTCCTTTCCCTTTGACATAAATGGAAAAGGTATTCTCAAAGTTTCAAAACTAAAGCATATGTGGTCTAGTGCTTACTTACCAAATTTAAGACATCATGGAAAGATGTTTCCAAGGTCTTAATCTCCTCAATCCATGAACTTATTAGTAGCTCACTGACGTTGATTACTTCATTCAGTGCATATTATGCTATCTTTGCTACCTTAAGCTTAGTGAGAGTAGGTACTGTCATTGAACTTTCAACCTTTATCATCTTAGAGAGATGAGTCTCCAAATTTGAGAGCTTGGGAATCAATAGGTTTCTTAATGACCCAAATCAGTATGTAACTCTCCCTTTCTCTCTTTCCAGTACTCTTATTTTATCTAGTAGCCTGGATGTTTCCTTGTCTATCTCTCCCACAGTTTGTGAAGATGATTCACAACTGTCCATTATATTGTCAAGACTTTCCTTGTCTTTGGCTATGGTCTCCTCAACATTCTTCAAGTGTCTACATGGATTTATGCAGTGACTGTATAGTTTCCTGCCTTGTGCTACACAACTCTTGGCTTTAAGAGTGGTAGCCTTTAGAATACCTAAGTCCCATGAAATGGACTTGTGAACTTCACTCAACTTCTTCTCCAAGAAGTTCCTTTCAACCTTCTCCTCTACTACTTTTAGCAATGAGTCAATGTGACTATCAAAGCTATCCAATACTATATTGAGATTCTCAGTTTCATCCTTGTCTTTTAGGATAAATGGTGAGGGTAGTAACTTGTTTACTATCTCTACAACCCTTCTCATTGTTTTAGATCTTTCATCTCCTTTCTGGACTGATCTCTCTTTAGCTTTAGCAAAGACCATGAATGAGAGTCTCATTAGTTCATCTTCATCCATGCTGTCCACATCAGAACTTACTGGTTTGGTCACACTTCCCAACAATAGGGATGAATCCAATTTGACTTCAGCAACCTCTTTTATTTTAGGTTGTTTTTCTTGCTTTTCTTCTTGTTGTAATTCTTTCTCCTGTACTTTTTCTTCTGGTTTCTTTTCTGATTTTCTTTCTTCTATCTATTCCTAATTTTCAACCTCTATCGCACTATCCATTTTATCCATAAATGGATCATTTATATCTTGCAAAGTGTCAAGACTAACAGGCACACTGGTGACAAAGAAATCTAGTTGCAGGTTAACTTGAGCACTCTCATCAATTGTATGTGAGCTCTCTCCTAATCCCAAGGATATAGGTTTAGAAGTCTTAGGAGATGACTCCATTTTAGGCATGTTTTGCATTAAAATTTCATCTAATGTCTTTTGGGTATCTTCAATTACTTCATCATATCTTTTAGCCATAATCTTGACTAGTCTGGCCTTTGTTCTTAGAAGAGGTTTTAGTGCCTTCATGATTCTTTCTCTTTCCTGAATAGACACAATTGACAACATATCATCAACTGTTTTGTTTTTTATGTTCTGATCCTTTGAATGTGCTAATTGTTTTCTAATTTCTAGCTTGCTGTATAGTTCTTTGGGAACACTAGATTCAACTTCCAACAAATTATTTTTGAAAACTAACAAATGCTCAATGATAGTGTCCTCAATGATTGCTTGATCTTCAGGGCTATATCTCTCATAGTATCTTTTTATAGATACTAGATTTACATCTTTGATAACCCTCTTATGTAATGCTTTCATATCAGGTTTCCATAAGGTTTGTGGACTGTTTTGAACCATTTTCTCTTCCTCCTTTTCTATAACCTTTTCTTCCTTTTTCTGCCTCTTCACCTCTGTTTCTTTTTCTTTTGGACTGACATTCCTAGATGATCTTCTAGGAACCTCTGTATTCTCAGTTTCATGTGTTTCTTCCTTTTGGGGGACTGATAAATGAATGAAGCTATCAGTAGTACTTGTCTTCTCTATTTCCAATGAGATGGGTGAATTAGTGGCAACACTGGAGGATGCCTCCATCTTGTTTTTCAAGTCCAAATACTGCTTCTTTGTGATTCCTACCTTTGTAGTAATCTCTTCTACTATCTTGCTAACTTTCCTCTTTCTTGTTACTTTCTTTTGTTCTTCTCTAACTTTTTCATATTTTTCTTTGTATGTACCCCATCTTTCTTGAGTAGGGTCTTTTTCTACTACAAGTACATGCTCTACTTGCATGGTCAGTACCTGAGCACTTACCTCATATCCCATAGGATAGCACCACTTGGTTCTAGGCTCAACTGCCTCAAAACAAACACAATCTATTTCAACCATGAAACATATAGTGTCTTCATATTTTTCCACCAGTGGGTTCATTGTCTTTCCATGCTCTAGGATGCATACTAGAAAAGTTTTGAATAACATGAAGGTACATGTGAACTAGTAGTGACCCAAACTTGAATGCCTTGGATTTGTCCTTCTTAATAACCTTAACATTTTCCAAAAAATATTGTGCCAAAACTTCACAAAGGTTATAACATTTGTTTTCTTTAACCATTCTATAGGCCATCATGACAAGTCCATCAAATATAGAATTAAGTCTCGAGCTGGAAAATAACTTGTAGCCAATCAGCATTGCTACCAATCTAACATCTTGTAGATATATATCATTTACAATCATTTCCCTTTTGTACCATTTGGAATGTGTGAGGGGTTCAACTTCTTTTCTTAGGTCTTTCTTACTAACAAGTAGGGCTCCTTCATTGTACAACCCTGTGATACCATGGATCAACTGAGCACATAGCTTAATTGGTTGATCACCTATCCATAAGAATTGATCATGAACTCTACTCAGAATAATTTTGAACCATTTGACTTTTGTGAATTCAGTGAGTCGGGTTAACTTAAGTATTGATAGATCTTTCAAATGTTTGAATTCTTCTATCAAAGACCCATTTACATCTATCATACCGTTCAACTCATAGAATATGTTGACCTCCCCAATAATCTCATACTTACAGTGTATGTATGCCCTAATATCTTCTACATGCAACACACCTACGAGGGTTTGAGAAAATGCCCCTTTCTAGATCATCCTCACAGGATTTGTATGTATGTCACTTGAATTTATACCTAGGTCTATCTACAACATCATATATTAAAAGTGCATCCATGATTACTATGAAAGATTAGGTCTAAATACCTTAAACACTTGAATTTGATGTTTGATTTTATGCGAATGCAAAGTTACTTGGCTCGATTACTACTCTGCTTTCACACTTATACTCTCCTTGATTGCTGATCAAAAAATGGTGTGCAAATAAAATCTCTCAAGTCTTTTATCCTTCGCAAGTTGAGTGTGTACATTACACATAGGTAGCTCAACTTCACATGTTTTCCAATCAATGTAAAACTTGTGAACATAGAAGATGGATCTTCAAGTGTTGTGATGTCATCCACAGATTTGAAAATATCTATACACATCATACTCAAGCTTGCATGAGCTTACTCTACTTATACAGGGGCTGGATAAATTCTGTTGTTTGCATCCACTACTCCCCATGAGGCCATGATGCCTTCTAGGCTGATGCCTCAAAAAATTCATCATGCGAAGACATAGCATCACAAGTTGTCTCTCCTTGGACCACTGCCTTATTTAGAACTTTTACTTTCCATATCTTTTCATTCTCTACCTTCTTGCTTTCACTCATGTAATCATTTAGGCTTTTACCACTGTCACTAATATTCTTCCTTATGACTATAGGTGGTGGTGTTTCTAGTTCATTAGATCTTCTTGGTCCTCTTATGTTGATATCTCCATTATATCTATAAAACTTCACAATGTGACCTGGATTATTGCATTTGTAGCAGATGGGAGGTCTTATTCTATCTTGACTAGTCTGCAGCTTATAGTACCCTGTTGTGTGTCCAAAGTTATTACATTTTTGACATGTAATCTTGGCTACAGTTTCTTCTCTAATATATTCTTTCTTATACGTGGATTGATCAGGTTTTCTGCAATCTGCCTTTTTGTGTCCATACTCATAGCAATTAAAATAGTAGCTGGTAAAGAGTTTAGAATTACCATTACTTCTGTAGTCTCTTTTCATGTGACCAAATTTGTTGCATCTGAAGCATCTACCTCTGAAGGGTCTGAATTGTTCTCTAGAATCTTCATTTGTAGGTCTTTCATTTGGAATAGATCTTTCCTCATTCTTGGCTTCATTTGGTTCTTCTTGAGTTTTTGAACTTCCAGCTTCATTGGGTCCACTCATGTGACTTTTAGATTTTTTTTCTATTATTTATTTATTATTCTTGTCATTTATCATGTGTAACTCCTCAATGAGTAGTCTAGCTTGAGTGAGTTCACCTTTGATGATCTGATTGTAATTATCCAATTCTTGATATTTATCTTTGTAATGGTCAAGTTCAGTCTTCATATTTTCTATCTGAAGGTTGGCTTGTTTTAGCAACTCTTCAACTTTGTTTCTTTCATCCTTCTCATGCTAAATCTCCTTGATCATCAAGAGATTGATTTGTTCTTTTTCTTCCTCTAGCATCTTTACTTTATCTGATGTGTCATTGTCAGAACTTTCTTTGATTTTCTCCATAAGGTCTTGTCTCTGATCTTTTACAGTCACAAGTTGTTCTTTAAGTTTCCTCATGAAACCTTCTACTCTTCTTAATTTGAATTTTAGTTCACCATTTTCAGCTTTCATCTTATCCAGATCCTTAAGTGCAGCTTCAAAGTTTACTTGTAAATCTTCTGAATCCATTCTGATCTCCCTTAAGCTGTTAAGCTTTCTCTCAAAGGGCCACTCGCTTTGATACCAATTGTTAGGATTAGGTAATACTGAGAGGGGGGGTGAATCAGTATTACAAAACTTTGATTTCAACTTCAAACAATTATAAATAATCCAAAGTACTGCAGAAATGAAAAGAACATATAAGCATAACACATTACTCATGACACCATGATTTGTTCTCGAGGAAACCCTGGTTAAAGGGAAAACCCCGGTGGGGATGGTACCTACAAATATGCACTAAAATATAATGTCCCTGTTAGGAGATCTAGCCCTGTTAAGAGCTGATTATTACATAGTACATTTCCTTGTCAGAGGATTACAAAAAGCCTATTAGGGGCTTACAAAACACCTAGCTAAACACGGTGAGCACACTACTCTTACAATCAATATTGTCCCAAAATAGTTCTCAAAAGGGGAACAACACAAGCACTTATCTTGCTTAGATGGTTCCAGTTGTAGCTCAACCTCTTACTAATCTTGCATTTGATCTTAGCTCTTATATTTTCATACTTATCTTCTCATCATATTCCATCCATACTAGTTTCACAAAAACAATCTATACTTATACAAAATTATCCTTTTAGTCGGCTTCACAATTATCGTACAAAAAATAATAGAAACTTGTACAAATGATATATATGGAGTCAGAACTCTTATATTACCAAAGAGTCTGCACTATACTTTATTTACATGTCTTAGCATGTTACCATATCCATTATACTCTCCTTAATCTTCACAACTGTTCATGTACCTTGATATACTATTTTACTGTCTTTGCATACCTTTCGAACACTGTATCTTACACACCAGCTATCCAAAACTTATGTGATCTTAAATAAAGCATGTTAATATTCAAAAATACCTCCATTTAACTTTGCAAGCCATAATACCTTTTATTTCTTCATCGCTATCCAAAACTGTGGCATTGTACCCTATTTTCCTGATTATGGACTGAGTCATTTTCATGATTGTGAATCCAGTGGGAATCTCCATAACATGTGATCACACTATCATAAGTGTTTCCATGAATTATAACCCTTAGATGATTTCCAATACTCCAAAACATCACATGCCAATAGGTTTATCCTTCATCGAGTGATCAACCTTCTCCTTCCCTCAGGAGTTACTATGTTGTTTCCTCTTCAACTTATCTTCTACCTTCAAAGCATATTGATAAGTATCTTCAACAGAATCAATCTTCAACATACCAAAATCATCATAAATATTTAATCTCAGACCATTCACATACCGAGCTACGTTTTCCTTACCAAGCTCTCCTGTCTAGGTTGAATAATAAGTTTGTAGAATTCCTCGATATAATCTTCAACAAACATTTCCTTTTGCTTCAGATTCTGCAATTTCTTAGACAAGTCAAGCTCATGTAGTCAGAAGGTATGAACTTAGCTTTCAACGTAGTCACCATCAACCTCCACCGATTGATCTTCATTTCACCTTCATCTTCTCTATCTCTTTGTAGTTCTTTCCACCAAAGTACAGCATGTCCCTTCAACTTGGTCTGTGCCAATTTCACCCGAAGAGGATCTTCAATTTCTTCTAGCTCAAATAAATCTTCAAGTTCACTGATCTAGTCAATCAAATTCTTAGGTTTGAAGGTTCTAGAGAAATTAGAGACTTCCATTTGGTAACTACTACTTAACTGAGCTTCAGATCTATGCAACTGAGCAGTTCTATCTTCATCAGATCTGTCCCTCCAGTCATCACCACTAGATCTAACAGGTTCAAAGTCTTCAGTAGCTTCTTCATAACCATCTTCAGTACCAACATTCTAAGGTACACCAGTAACAACTCTCATGATCTCAGCGACCATGTCATTCTTCATAAGTTCCATCTCAGATTTCAAATCATATTTCATCTTCTCTGTAATCCTAGATTCCACAGTATCACAGAGATATGCAATTACTCTAGGGTCTAATCTTCTCAGAGGCCTCCTTAAAGATATGCAAAAAGCCTCTGCAAAAAACCCCTAGCGACCACCTTGTGACAATCTCTAAGTTGTATGCAATTCAAATCGCAACCTGCAACCTTACAAAAATAGCTAGGGCAAGATCTCACAAGTTCAATGTCACAGATCTGCAACTAAGATCATACGATCTCTTCACCAAAAGGATCAATTTCACAGGATCAGTCCTCACAAGATCAATCTTCGCTCTAATAGGAATAAAATTTGCCTCCACAAGACCAACTCTACTCTGATACCACCTGACACAGTCCAAGGGATGGTGGATCCAATTAAAGATAGTCAAAACTTTGTAGCTTCAGAATTACATAGCGGAAATACATAACAACACAATTGCTTCAAAGTAATTTTCCATTAACATGCTCGATTGTAAGGCCTTATGGGTTAGGGCCAATTACAATCAGAAACAATTCTACAAGATCAACAAGATCCAATACAAATCTAGCTAGTCCAGTTCTGAAAACTATCAGCAACTAATGGAAACCCTAAGGCAGATCTAAACTTGAGCTCGCAAGCCTCTAAGCACTCTCCTTGTCTCCAAGTGTGCAAACTACTAGCTCTGCAACTACCAACTAGCAGATAAGAATTTTACCTGCAAGATCATGCAAGATCCTTTCCACAACTTCACCAACTCCATCTTAGCACATCTGAAACTGATCCTACCAAGAATTACCAAGCTGCCTAAAACATCTACCCAAACACCCCCTTAAATACTAATCATCAGCCACAAGTTAGCTGGATGAAACCATTAACTCCCCCTAACAATTATTAAATGTAATACAAGTTGGCTCAAAATCACCTTACAAACATTTAATACAACATGTTGGCTTGTAACAATAGCTACCAACAATAAATTCACCAAGTCGGCCCAACAAATCACATTGAACTCCAGTCGGTAAACCAGAACTACCGAGCAATAGTGAAATAACAGAGCATGCCAAGCATCACCAAGCACCAGTGTCGACCGAGCACTACAGGCATCACCAAGTAACACTTTCACCGAACACTAGAGGTTACCAAGTTCCTTCAACAACTAAGCTTCCTTCTATAACCAATACCGTCAATTAAGGCTACAAACGAGTAACATCAGACGAATAACAAACACCCAAGAAGATTCACTGAGGACAAGGATTGCCCCTACATCACCCAAGAATTCCCCTGCATCATTATGAGTGATCCAAATCTAAAGTGTGTTTTCCTGTTCTTCTTTATTCTTGTCAAATTTTCCATTAGTTGTTGTCTTAGGACCTCACATAGGTCATATTCTTCATCTTCTACAACCATCTTATATGACATATGTACAAAACTGGCTGATACACTATTTATCCTGCTACTATAGTGAAACTTGTATCCCAATATCAATGTAACAAGCTTGACATCTTCTTGTGCGATGTCATTTACTGTCATTGCTCTCTTGTTCCATTTGCTTTTGGTTAATTTCTCCACTTTAAATTTAATATTCTTTTCTATTGTAAGTACTTTACCTATCATAGGTAAGCCAATGATCTCATGCAATAGTTATTTGGTGGTCTTGGTTGGGGTTCTACCAATCCATATGAATTCATCATGAATTATACTCAATATATTTTTGATCCAATCTAGTTCATCAAACTCAAATCTTTCCATGTATTTAACTCTTGGCAACCTATGAACCTTTCTACATTATTCACTTAGGGTTTCATCTGCATTGTATAACCCTAGTATCTCATCATATATTTTTGTGGTTCAAATAAACTCAATCTTGTTATGTATAGAAGCCCTGATGTCTTCAACATGAAGAACACCAATTAGGATATGCGAGAGTGCACCCTCTAGGTCATCTTTAGTGGATTTGTAGGGATGACTATTAAACTTGTATCTATTCCTCTCAAGCACATTAAACACCTTGGAAGTATCCATTCTAACTGCTTTTCTAATATAAATAAAAAAGATTACTTAATTTTATGACAAATACCTATCTCGCACAGCCATGTGAGGGTTTTGCAAACAAAAATGTAAACTATTTAAGCTCTAACAACTACTCCAAGATCTTCAATTCTCTCTGATCTTAGTGTAAATGGTAAGTAGTTTGACCATATTATTATCCTTATAGACAATTTGGCACAAGTCCCAAAAACTACCCATAAAGCTGCAACAAACCAATGTTGGTTCAAACTGGTACATCTCACAGATATCTGTAGACCATATGTGATCTTGTCCAAGATCCCATAACATAGTAACTAAGATATTTTCAAGTTCACAGAACTTAACTCATCCATATAGGGGATTTTTATTTGATTGGTGTTAATCTGTCATGCTCCCCCTAAGGCATACATTGCCCATAAAAAAGTTGGTGAGACAATGCATACTACTATTGATTCCACAAGACCCTTAGGACTCTTGTGAGTGCTCGTACTCTACTCTTCATCTTTCTTAGCTTCAAATTCAATAGGTTCATTCTACTTAACCCATTTCTCATTGAATTCTACTTTCAGTTCTGCTAGCTCTTTTTCTTCTTCATTCAGTTCCTTTTCTTTTGTGAATGGTCTGCAGGACTTCTTTGTCGGTCCTCTAAATCTACAATACTTTGTAACATGTCCATCATTGTTACATTTGAAGCATGTCATCTTCTTCTTAGGTTTCAATTGGTTGTAATTAATCTTCAACTTTCAATACTTGGCAATATGACCAAAGTTATTGCATTTGTAGCATACAATCTTTCTAGGTCTATTAATAGGTTTCTTAACCTCTTCCACTATCTTGTTGACTTTGTCCTTACTAGCATTAAACTATTGTCTTTCATAGCATTATTTTCTTTACTTGTTTCATTATCCTTAGGTTTTCTATGCTTTGCATTTTTACTACATTCACCTTTTTCCATATTTATCTCATTCAAGATTTTCTCTTTTTGCTTCTTGATAAAATCATTCAGGTGATCATATGTAGGTCTTCTAGACCTCATACCTGGTTTTCTACATTCTCTTATCTCATATCCATACAAGTAGAAATTAAAATAGAAACTAGTAAAATTGGGCTTAGGAATACATTTTTCAGTTGATTTCTTTGATTAATCTTCATGACTACAATTCTTTCCATTGTCCTTGCAAGGAGATATATAAGGTTCTACCATCATAGCTTTAGAATTTGACTTCCTAGGTGATTCAAGATTTACCACAACTCTATCTTTCCTCTGATGAATATTTTCATCGAATCCTACTCCTATCATGTCTCCAACAGGTTTCTACATGTTAATTTTCTCATCTAGTTTCTTTCTTCTCTCATGCAATTTTTCTATGCAACCTTTGGTCTGATCAAGTTCACCAGTGATGGTGATGTAATATGTTTCTACCTTGGCATACTTATTTTATAGTGTGCTTAATTCATTCTCCAAAGTTTTCAATCTATCCCTTGTGTCTGATAGTTCATTTTGCAACTTTTCTTTTTCCCTTCTTTCAATATCAAGTTTAATTTTGTGACTTCTAGTTCATCCTTCAAAGAATCTTTTTCATGTCTTAGCTGGTCAATCAGATCTTGAATTGATAGCTCCTTAGTTTGTGCTTCCATGAGATCATCTCTCAATTTTCTTTCATGCTCAAACTGCTACTTCAACTTCTTGATCAAGTCATCTTCCTTCCTTAGTTTGTGCTTCCGATCCACTCTATCTACATTAGAAATGTCCACATCTTCCAAAGCCATTTCATAATTCTTCTTCAAGTTTTCCAAATCTATCTTGATCTCCCCAAAGTTGTTAAGCTTTTCTTTCAGGGGCCTAATGCTCTGATACCAATTGTTAGGATTTGGTAACACTGAGAGGGGGGTGAATCAGTGTTACAGTACTTTATTGAACTATTAAAATTCTTTATCTTCTTCAAATAACATATAAAGATATAGCATAAGATAAATAACCATGCAACATAAACAAGCATAGAAGAACTCATAACACCATATTTGTTTTTGAGGAAAACCTTGTTAAGGGAAAAACTGCAGTGGGGATGGTACCCACAAATATCTGCACTATAAGTATAATAACACCGTTAAGAGTTCTAACCCTATTAGGAATTGATT